>JACMZG010000002.1:28312560-28364654 GCA_018340805.1 Microvelia longipes | reverse complement strand
TTTACTTTTATTGTAATTTTTTATTTTTATGACTATACGCTTAACGTAGTTCTCTGTTGCCCTGATGAAGAGCATGTCCATGCTCGAAACGTTGGCACGAGAGAAGTGAGTGTGGTTTTTATAAGCCTTATCCTGATTCATTCGTAAGTTATATATATATATATATATATATATATATATATATATATAATATATATATATATATATATATATTTATTTCCACTTCAAAATTTGTATACATTTAATTTACAATAATGCAATAAAGTGAGAGGCCTCATCTCAGTAGGTGATAAAACCCCTAGAGAGAGGGGGTGATAAAAACTTCTAGAGCAAGAGGTGATAAATGGACCCACATACGAGGTCTAAGTACCTAGGAAATTATTTCCTCCGGAATTTAAAAAAAGAGGTGATAAAAACACATAAGCGAGGGAAGTGATAAACCCCCTAGAGCTAGGGGGTGATAAACCCCTCTAGAACGAGGTAGTGATAAAACTCCTAGATCGAGGGGTGATAAAACCCCCTAGAGTGAGGGGCGATAAAAACCCCTAAAGCGAGAGGTTTATAAAAACTTCTAGATCCAGGGGGTGATAAACCCCTCTAGAACGAGGTAGTGGTAAAACCCCTAGATCGAGGAGTGATAAAACCCCCCTAGAGTGAGGGGGTGATAAAAACTCCTAGAGGGAGGGGTGATAAAACCCCTTGGCTCTGTCTCTATAGTTTTACATAAAACATTTTTTTAAAGAACTAGTTTTTATGTAACAAATATAAATCAAATTAATGAATTATAATGTATCTTCTTTGCTAATATAAAAAGAGAAAAGAAAAATTATAATAATCATTAATTAATTAAATTGATTTTCTTTCTTACTAATGAGTATTGAATTAATGGCAAGTATAAAAAAAATCTTGTACGGGTATCTCGGAAATTTTTCATCACATCGGATTTGCTACGCTCATCCTCTTGGGTAATTGACGTCATTAAAAAAATATTTTCCGAATAGCACAACTAGAGCGGAGACTGATTTTTTGTACAAAATTTCAACTCTCTAGCATAAATACACTGGGCGCTACGATGATAACAGACACACACACACACACATACAAACAGACAACTTGCGAAAACCACTCAGGAGGTCTTAAAACCACCTGAAACACATAATTCCGTTTTTATCCTGGTTTCGGATTTTTTTGCAAAGACAACACTTTTTCTATATACCTATGGTATAAATGAGGCAAAGTAAACACTGAATTTTCATTTCCATGACTTCAAATGAGAAAAAGTAATAAGTTAATCAAATTTATTCGAGATAAGGCGTGTGATAAGGAATGTGAAACAGCGTGGAATATGATTACAGATAGAATATTATATATTTAGTAATAATAATAGTTATAACTAGGTACCAAGGATCTTGAATAAGGGGATGACGCACTAAATCGATTTGCCATACAAAACAGTGACCCCATCAAAAACTAAAAAATAGAGAGAATTCAACACGAAACACGTCAAAATCCAACTGCACATGCTTGGTACAAACTGCGCATGCTTACAATTCTTATACAGCGTAGGCCTTCAATTTTAGAGGCAAACTTACCTCTTAATGGTTTTCCATTGTTAATTGCTTAAGAAGGTTATAGAGACGCTTAAATTCAGTGAGTGCACTGAAGTGGCTAAGTATAGTCCAAAATTTAAAGTTAAATACGCACAAATGACTTAAAAAGCACCACAAATGTAACAATCAAGAGAAGCACAGAAGAAAGTTGAGAAGCAAACTCGACAGCCTTGCTACATAACCTGCGTTTGGCGCCTTTTTTTCATTTTAACCATGGGGAAGGTAAGTTGCTCCAATTTCTTCTCTTTCTCATACAACTTTCATGGGGTCAAAATTTTCCTTAATGCGTCATCCCCTTTATTAAAGATCCTTGGTATATACTTAGCAATAATTAGTGTAAGTATTCTGTAAGATGATAGTCCTTGATTTGTCGTTGAAAAATGTCATGTGATTGGCTCTGTTGTATAGTGATTGGAAGTTGATGGTAGTATAGCAGTCCTAGTACAGTGCGTGTTTCTGTTCCTAACCAACAAAGTACAAACCAAATAAAAAGTATTTGGTTTGTACTTTATTAGTTAGGCACTGATGATGGTTTGTTAAAACAGAAAGCTGGCTCTGTCTATACATTATCTTTTAAATCAGTGGAGAGACTGTTTCTTTCAATTCCTTTTATTAATCGACTCCACAGCTCAACTTATTTAAAAAATTTAAGTTCTGACTATCCACAAATATACCCTAATTCCAGTTTACTGGAAGATAAAGTTTAAGTCCGCACAAGTACAAATCAAAACAGTTACCAGGGTTAGAAAGATAGAAGTCAAATCCGTAAGATTACCGAGCGGAACGGAATCCATGACGAGTTTTATCTCTAGCGACACAATGATACAGACGCCTCGCAGTGCCTGCAGACTACATATACTTTCCTAACAATAAACAATAGCAATAAAAAGATAATTAATGATAGGATAATAATATCTATGATGTGACGTCACCCTTAACCAGTTGTAAGTCAACCTTCAGTTCACAAGACATAGGTATCATATCACGACTTGACTACTCAAGAGATACTATCTAAATAAACTTAATATTTCCCTGTCTTGCTGACTATCAGTGTTAGCAAGCAGTAGAGCGCCAAACAAATCAATACACTAAACATATTTAATAGAATGTAAAGTGTTACTATAAGTCTAACAATAAGGTAAGCCACACATTTAGAATAACAGGTGGTTATCGTCAACAACAGCAGACAATGAAGAGTTGACTCTGGTATCAGGTCTACCCAAAAAGGCTTTATAAGGTCTAAAATCCTTCAAGATTTATTGTCAGCTGTTCTGTTTCGGCTTAAGACGACCTCTCGTTGAGTTGACTATTGCAATGCCTTAATTCAAGAGAGGCATTTTTCTCTGCACTCTGTTAACTTCATTTAGCACACAAAATTACTTCTAAGTAGTTGATTTTTTGAAACCCTCAACCAAATTAATAGTTATTTATGCACTAAGAGAGTAAAGAATGCTATTTTTCCCTGAGCAGTTAGTTGGTTCCCGAAGCGAAAGCCGAGGGATTTTCACGTTTGACTCTCGCGGCAAAGCGGAAGAAGTTATGACTATTAACTCCCGAGACGAAGACGAGGAAGAAAAAAGCATTTAATTCCCAAGATGCATTCAAGATTTTATCTGACGTCGTTTAATTAATTTTAAATTTTTATTTTCATACGTTTTTTGTATTTTATTCTATTTTTTTGGGTCGAACCCTCCTTATAAATTTTGGGGGTGCTGCCCCCTCCTCTCAAGTAAATTTCAACAAAACATTTTATAGCTATAATTAGCTTCTTTTGGCCTGAAACGGATTTTGAACCAATCAAGTCTTTTTTGGTCGGTTCCCCTCAATAAACTTTGAGGTGTCGCCCCTGGGAAAGTGTTAGAAAATTTGATCGCTCCCGTTTACTAACCACGCCAAGGAGTATCACCACTGGGTGATTCCTCTTATCAAGACTGCCAAGTCACATTAACCAGTATGAGCACTATGTCAAATACATTTATTGTAGACAATAATCAATAAAGTTAAAAAAAAAGCTCCCGTTTATAAATTTAGAGGATACCACTCCTCAAAAAATGGATATAATTGGCTTTAACCCCAATAATAGGAAACACTTTTTCTCCTTTGGGAGTGAAAAGTGCTTCTTTACTAGTCAATAAACTAGTCAATAAACTTCACATTATACACCGTCTGGAGATAAAATTAATTAAAATTCAACTAGAATTCGATTTAACAAGAAATATGGCTATTTTAACATTTATACCTGTGAAACGTGTTATGAACAAAATAAATACGACGCGCATTCAACAATAAGTTCGGATTGTTTGACGTAAGGTATTGTTTGGAAGACCTTGAGGTGGCTTGACACTGCATAGCATAGATAGTGTAGATCTCGCCATTACTCATTTCATAAAGAGCAACTGTTTCGTCAACGTAAAATAGATTTAGGTTTCACGTCGGGGACTCAATAGTCACCTCTGAAGACAACCGTCTTCATTTAGCCAAAAATAAATCATTGTTCAAGTGAATTCTATTTTGATAAAATATTCTTTACGTGAATAATATGGTGGGAATCAACAGTTTCAACAGCATTCCGTACCAGAAATATTTATCAAAGATTTATATTTCAAATTGAAGCTTGGAATAGAAAGCAAAGAGCATAGACCGTATTGAATAGCAAGTTGTAATGAAATCAGCCAGACTACGTATTCTCATCAGTTACATTGAAGGAAACATATTTCGTCAAAAATGGCTCAATTTTACAATACTGAAGACATTTGAGTCCTCGAAGATCAGACTACGCTTTATGCAGTTCCATATCTAATCAAAGAATTTAGTAGTATCAGGTTACAAACATTTTAGTCGATTCTGTGACAAGGAAGTCTTGTAACGGAGCTCACCGACAAGCCTATACTTTAGATGGAATTCTCAAGATACAGTTAGAAAAAAATAGACTAATAATGACCCTTCTTATTTTGAGACGATTTTTTATAAATTCTCTCTCTCAAATCAACAGAATGGTGAATGGTGATGGTAATAATAGACATGTAATAAATTATTTACAGAATACGGTACGTCGTTTGGGTCGTTCAGCAAACTCTGTAAGATAGAAGATAGAGCTGTATTCCCTGCTTATGAGTCCAAGTGATGGTATTTTGTGTAAAATTCACAGAAAACTCTTAACAACAAGATGCTATTGCATTATCTAGGAACAAGACGTGCACCACTTGCTAGAAAATAGGAAGCAGTGAGATAGTAAAATCTTCGGCCCTTTTAAAACGTGTTATACAAATAATAAAGAGGAAATATAGAGGAATTTATTTACAAAATTATAGTTTTGATCAACTAACAGGCTGTCAAACCATTTGGTAGAACTATTTGGATAGATCCTGCTTTGAACAGATTTGGTACGATTGATTAGAAACCTGGTATGTTGGTAAGTTGTGCTATGTTGGTACTGAAGGATTGTATGTAGCGATTAATTTATACAGTCATAACATATTCATATATATCTATAGGTTAGATAATAGAATTGTTGTTGATACAAATGGAGTCAGACGAGCTAATGCGGCTGTTAATATTTGTAGTGGGCGGACCAGTTATAAGGCTTTGTCAAGTTTCTGTCACTGTGAATACGAAGTCATAAACATGTTTCATTTTTCTTTTAATGACAAATCAAATGGATCGCCTTTGTCTCTCATGGACATCTAAATCCTAAAAATACACTTCCAGCTCATCGTATGAAAAATTATCGTGTTGACTAGTGAATTTTCAAAAATAATTTAATCTAATTGTTCTAATCTGTTCGATTTCAGATACTCAGTAATGACATCTATGAAAAATTAACATGGGCCCAGACAAAAATTAGCATCCTTAAAAACAAGTTGATAGCAGTTTATTATTAAGTTGATAGCAAATTAAACTTGTAGAATAGAAGCTGTTGCTTAGTAAAACAACTGAAGATGATAAACACAGATCATATTGCTGTCAATAATTTTTAAATAATGTTTTTGCCTGATAGTTTCCAAAAAAAGAAAGCAATGTCTTATATATTATTTTTTATGTAAGAACGAACTTTTAACTATACTTAGTAAAGAAACAACAAAATAATAAATAGATAAAAGAAAGATGGTGAGTTAACAGGAAGTCTAGAGTGTACTTTGATAGTTTCATCAAACCAATTACGAGAATGCGCCACTGTAGCCTTATTTTCAGCAAACTGCTTTTAGCACAAAAGTGATCCAAGTATTTTCTTTATATTATAATGACCAATAAATAATATTACCAATAATATTATTAATGACCAATTTAAAATAGATAATTGTGTCGTTTATTTCCTTATAAATTAATACTGCATAACTTAAAAAATATGAGTTTTATGGTATGGAGAGTTAGTCTTAGAGATGCCGCTAGATAGTAGCACCCACACCTTCTGTCTAACTCTATCACATACCTTTTGACATTCTATAACTATTATATTCTTTGAGAAACGACTCTTTTGTAGATAAGACAAAACGAATTTTGGGTATAATAATCGGAACACCATCTTATAATTTAATGTGTTATCATTTAAGACCCTAGGCATCACTCACTTGCTGGGTGGTCTATCACCTCTTCTAAATTATTAACACCATCACTCCTAGAAGGGCGGTAAACGATAGTTTGAATAATTCATTAAACTATTGTGTTCAAATGACACTTCAAACTAAAAAAATATAGTTTAAAGAATAGTTTTAATTCTAAAAAAATTTCAATTAAAAGTCAAAGAAGGACCGCAAAAGAGAAGTACCCTTGGCTTCAGGGAAGACCTACTAGGGTTAGAAAAATAATAATAAATCACCATATCAATGAATATAGAGCTAACCAAAGAATGTAATAGTTACACAACGTCGGAAGGTATACGAGAGCGTCAAACAAAAGGTGGGAGTGAAGCCAGTGCTGGCATCTAGAGGCAGCTCTGAAAGTAACTCTCCTTACCATATCATTCTTTCCACTTTTCTAAGTTAGTATAATTAAATCATCTTGTGCTTTGTTACAATTTTAACAAAACGATTACTTACTTTTAATAGGTCATAATTGTATAAAGTAAATTAATCAGTTAAGGGCCAGAAGTTGTTTGCTGAAAACAGGACGACAGTGGCGCATTCTCGTAGTAGGTGTGGTAAAACTACAAAATTATATACTTGCGCTCCTCTTAACTGGCTACAGAACTAACCCTTTGTTGTCCGAAATAACAAACCCCTGGACTATCTTTTTTAATCTATATTATCTTTGGCGTTAATAAGGCAGTGCTCCAGACCCCAGTTCTTTTTAAATTCTAAACAAAGAACTATTCTATTATAAGAGAGGAGTCTTCTTAAAATTTCATCCATGGAAGTACTCTTTGGATTTAAGTCTAAAAAGAATATTTGTTAAAGAGGAAAACAAAGCTGTGTTTTACAAAACAACAGACATTCTAGGATTCATGGAAAATCATTAAGAGAATTCATGGACACCTCTGCATCTTGTGTGAAATAAAGCGTCATATATCTCAGGATACAATGTAAAATTTACGTAGAAATAAAAAGGGTGACCCTTAGGGCTTAGAGCATGTCCAGTTTTTTTAAAAAGTATGGTGTAACGTCAGAATAATAACATTAAGGGTATTCAGATGCAGGCATGTTTCACGTAGGGCATGGAAAGGAATGGAATATACATGTTTACATGCATGCTCATTAAACCCTGTGAAAGGTGGGGCATTAATGTTACATTTACTGCATTGGGCTCAGTAGCTATATTTCTGAGGGAGTTCCATACAATATTCATCCCCCCTTCCTCGTATAATGATATTAAAGGGCTGGAAAACAAGAAATTCTGCAACCCTATCCAGCGGCTTCAAATAGAGTTTCTTCTGAATAAAAAAACTCGAGAGCAAAGTGTTGATTTATGAAGGTGTAATTTAAGAGGGTGCTTAAAAGTTTATGTAGGGCAGTCCCCTACCCGGCCCTAGTTGAGGCCGAAACTTTTCTATTATATTATTTCAAGACATAGTTTTTAATGTTTTTCTTGAGCTCTTATTGCTGGAGAGTTTTTACTCTGTATGAATGTTAAGCGAGTTTATTTTCATCCAACATAAAGAGCGTTATCAAAGGTTTCAGCGTTAACGGGCGTAATTATTAATAAAAGAGGAAGAAGTCTCTCTACAAAAAATATATTCTTTATAGCAAAGCGCTTTCAACCTGACAAGAGGTCATCAACAGTGCTAGCCATTGAATAAAGAAGAGGGTGATAGATGAGTCTTATATAGATCAGATATCAAAGATAGACTCTTTGATAGGCGTAATGATTCTTATTTAGGTCTCAAAACGAGACTTATTTTATTATTTAAGGTGGCGTAACAGTCTTAAATTAACAGCAAAGTAGGCACTTTACATCCTGAAAAAGAATGTGAAATGCGTTTTTTACCGTCTCCGACAGTTTCCTAGTTTTTTACAGACGGCTACAGTAAAAAAGTTTTACTTAACAGCAAAGTTTTTAAAGTTTTAGCAGCAATTATTATCAAGTGTTTAATAACAATGGATAGTGATAACAATCAAACTTTATTTGATTAACAGCAGTCAGTATTTCTAACCAAGGTAAAAATTAGCCTATTCATAAATAAGGCAATTGCTAGTTTGATTAATTAGCTCAGCGATAATCATTAATTATGTCATCTGAACAACCTCATAAGCGTAATTTTCTTAATGGGAACCCGCTACAAATTTATACATCGTTTATAATCTTGAGTAAAACTTTAAAAGTTCTGTTAAAATACCTAAAGCTGCGTAATGGCCAATCGTAGCTCCGAGTGTATTTATGCTAGAGAGTTGAAACTTCGTACAAAAATCAGTTTACCGCTGTAGCTGTGCTAATTACTTATTTATACGTAATAAATAAGTACACTGTTTTTTTAATACGTAAACAGTAAATATACAAATAAGTATATCTATGACTTTTGTTGGATCATAAAATTTAAGCAACATCGAGCTTGGTCAGTGCCTGGATGGGTGACCGCTGGGAATTGAATGTATGCATTTATTATGTGAGGCCGAGCGAAGCGAGTCTGAAAAAGTATTGCAGTATAAATGTAACGACTTGTGTATTCCGAGGACGAGCGAAGAGAGTGCGAAGTAGGGAGGAAGAGCGTAGCAAATCTGATGCGATGAGAAGTTCCGAGGTACCCCGTACCCGATATTTGTTATTATTTGTTATAGTATTTGTGTTAGCTTGACTCCCACACAACCAAGACACATATCCTGTCAAACACGATACGCGTGTAGCGATTGTTAGGTGCTGAAACGTGAACATTTGATAAAAAAAGATGTCACATCAACTTTATAAATGCTTTCTTTCCTATTAGAGGACATACATAGGGAAGAAAAAAATTGATAATGCCAAATTCTGAATAAATTTTTGATTAATAGCTTTTGGCACAGAGTGCGGTCTAATTATTCATGTGCACATATGCAGACATGTATGCACATACACGAAGTAACTTGAAAACTACATATAAAAGTAAACTCAAGAGGAACCGCAAAACTCCCAGGGCTTTGTGCAAGGGATTCCCTCCCTGCAGGGGGGGGGCGGATCGATGATGACGAGGGAGAGGGGACCCAAGGTTTCGCAAAATTATTCTTCCCTCCCCCCCTTCCACCTCCTAAACTCTACCGTACCGAAATATCTATCAATTTTTTATAGAGTCAAGCAATATAGTATAAAACCCATTTAATATGAAACACCTTGTTTTCATTTTAATATACTTATATACTCGTTATAAACACAATTTTACAATACAACCAACTGTGTTGCCAATCTATACAGTGAGATGTCCTCAAAAGTTTGTAAAATTATTTTATTATTTTATTATGTTATTTCCCCGTTCCCTATAACAGTATCTAAAGCTGTGAAACGGCATAAAATGTGACACATATATTTTCAAAAATTGTATACGTTATAGCGTCCACGTCCTAATAATCAATAAATATGGCAGCGATGCATATATAAAGGTTCGAGTTCTTTTGAGAATATGATGTATGTATATAGGTGCGTGCTCTTTTGAGAATGCGATGTATGTATATAGGTGCGTGCTCTTTTGAGAATGTGATTTATGTATAAAGGCGTGTGCAGTTTCGATTCTGTTTTTGCAAACACAATGCTTTAGCGAATTTTCATTATGAAAAGGACGCTTATGAGGTAGTTCGGATGACGGAAGTTGAGGGTGGGAGTGAGCGGAATCGGTTCCAATTGGCTTCCATTGGAAAAAAGTTATAATATATATATATATATATATATATATATATATATATATATATATATATATATATATATATATATATATATATATATATATATATATATATATATATATATATATATATATATATATATATATATATATATATATATAATATAATATATATATATATATATATATATATATATATGTGTGTGTGTGTGTGTGTGTGTGTGTGTGTGTGTGTGTGTGCAAGGGATTCCTCTTTGTAAGGGTAGAAACTCTTACATATATATATATATATATATATATATAATAATATATATTTATGTAAGAGTTTCTACCCTTTCGTATGGCGAACGATAACTCTTGAAGGCGTTCTCAAATTGAAACGATCTTTGCAAATCGCGAGATGTCGAGGAGGTTACGAGGCCTATTGTTTATAAAAACATTATGACGTCATACGTCATAAATTGCACGAAGCGTCGAGGCCGCGTAGTGGCTACGGGCCGAAGGCCCGTATTTCTATATACCTACGGATAAATAAGGAAAAGTAAAAATGCTTGTTTAATAACAAGTATTTATCATGTCTTTTTTTACTCAAAGTACAAAAAAGCTTTATCCACAATTTTGGTCAGCATAGTTCTCTATGTATTTATACGAATAATATGCACTTTTCTTGTGTGTAATTATTGTTAAATCAATTTTACTTTTATTATAATTTTAAGCATGTAGGGAAGCCTTGTTACATGATTAGCAGCTTCTTCAGTGATATTAACTAATTTAAAAACTTCTTATCCGAACTAAATGAAACATAAAATAAAACCGGAGTCCCACACTCTGGCCACTCGGCTTTGTGGGTTCCAATTTTTTTGCTAACAGCTGTAAAAATCTATATTTATATTATATTGTCAACTAGTTCTGTTTATATGTTAAAATACTTAATTTTGGAAAGTGTTTGAAAAGAAACCGTCAATTTACAGAAAAAGACTCCAAAAAAAGTTAGTTTCTCTAGAAATCTACTTAAATGTCCTTGGAGGAAAAACTCAACCAAGTCTAGATCCCAACTCTCTAAAAACCAGGTGGCTATGATAATATTCCAAGAGCCAGACCTAAAAAATGTGGCTCATTTTGTACTACTTTAAACCACATTTTCTGAAAATATACCTTAAACTATTAAGAAAAAACATCGTCTGACAATACAGAGGTGAGCCCTTCATATGATTGCGCATGCTCAAAAGTTTAGAAAATCGCACTAATTTCAATATTCTTGCAATAAATGGTTCCCTATGGAACTTGTGCAAAACATAAAGAGAAAATGTTTTTAAGCTGATTTCCTATGAAACGAGAGTTTGATCAAAAAATCAGGTGACTAGAACCAAACTTATGGCTCTTTCAAAAACACCCAAAAATAGTTAATTTATGCAAAGTCGGCGATTTTCTTTGAAAAAATATAGGCTTTTTGTGAATTTGTTTTGACCATTTAACAAATGTCATAACTTTAGTTGTACAGTCTATAGTTTAGTTTAAAAATCCCCAAGGTCATAAGTATTTTGGGGATTGACAAATCAGAGAAGCGATCGCTCAATATTAAAAAATCGCATAAATTCCAGTTTTATTGTAATAAGTGGTTTCTTATAGGTCGTGTGAAAAACGTAAAAAGAATATTTTTTAAAGCTAATAAAATTTTTAATAAAAGTAGTGTTTTTGTCAAAATTGGATAACAACAACAAAAGTTATGACATTTGTAGCTCCTAGTGTATGCATGCTAGTGTTGAAACTTCGTACAAAAATCAGTCTACCGCTGCAGTTGTGTTATTCAGAAAATATTTTTTATGACGTCATTAATGACAGCTAAAATTTTGAAAAATCATAAAACGCTGCAAAATTATACTATCAGATTGAGATTTGGCTATATATAAGATGGCTAACATATGAGCCAGGATTCATCTCATTATCAGCATTAGTTCCATTTTTATCGAATGACTTGTGTACGTTTTTTAAAAAATTGTAAAAAATTTAGAAAATCATTCAATTGAGTTTAAATTTAATACAAATGTATACCTTTACTTAATAAACCATAACACAAAGTTTTGTTTCAATATAACAAGTATATCCATAATTTATGTTGGATCATAAAAATTAAGCAGCATTGAGCGTGGTTAGTGCTGTATGGGTGACCGCTGAGAATGAAACGGATGCATTTACAATCTAAGGACGAGCGAAGCGAGTCCGAAGACATGTTGCAGTATAAATTTGGCGAATTGTATATTCTGAAGACGAGCGAAGCGAGTCCGAAGCAGGGAGGATGAGCCTAGTGAATAAGATGTGATAAGGAAAAGTTCCGAGGTACCTCGAACCCGTTTTTTCTGTGGTTATAAAACAAAATTATATGATATATTTCAAACAACAGCCTAGTAAAAGAATTAACGGATTATGTTAATATGGGTGTGGATATCAAATTTCATCAGATTCATTGCAATTTCTAAAATAGGCAATGTCACGGAATGCACTAACCTAACTTTTTCAAGTTACCGAAATTGGTAAAAAAATTACCATATTTGAATAATAGTCACTGAAATAATAATGATAAATTTGAACCGCAAGAGTCAATTTGCAGGGATTAAAAATCAAAATCTAGGACCATGCTCTCCCTATAATTTTACATTAGTTCCCCGTAATGAAAATATTCTAACAGGTTATCACCCCACAGGCTCCATGCAACAGGACTTAAAGGTGTAAACTAAAGTAATATATAAACCAAGTAGGGAAACAAACGCGATTTCTGTCAGACATGGCATGTAGTTCACATTTTGTCCACTAGGGAGTTGGCTCAAATTTTCCTATGGGCGCAGCCATTTTGTTTTACCCTCTTAAATGTAAACAAACAATTTACGTCACTCGACATTACTGTTTTTAATACGTTGCTCTTTAATTTTTAGTATGAAATGTTTATAATTTGTGTAAAAAATATATTTTGTCACATCCAATAGAGGTTTAATTGATTCTTTAAATAATAGGATTGTTTAAGTTACTTAAAGCGAGCGGCTAATTACACTTTTATTTTTTGACCGAACTGCTCAACTTTTTATATTTTTGCAAGTGATAAGACTTTTTTTTCCTTCAAATATTTATTTTTCTTGATAATGTAAGAATAATTAACCTAAACTTTTTTAATATAAGCATAGTAATCGTAATTTTAAGTTATATTTGAGGCAATAAACTTTCGTCTATATATTTATCAAAACTTAAGAAGCATGTGATTTATCTTTACTATAGTTCCTATTTATCTTTAACTAAATAATTGTAACAATTATTTCACAGAATTTAATGCAAAACTTTTAAATTAACACGCAAATATTAACCATATTAATGTTCGAAAACACGATACAAAGAAAACATCACCTTATATTATCAGTGTTGCCAATAAACACAAAAAAGGTAAATCCCAGAGAACTCATACGCAGTTATTCCAATTTTAGCGATTTTTATATTTTTGAGCCAGCTATCAGCTGATCACGCATGTCTGAATTTTTTTTTCATGGGTTAGTATAGAAGTTTCCCTACTTGGTTTATATATTACTTTAATATAAACAAAGAGATATATCCTAGAGGAGGCATAGCCTATCTAAATACATTGAGATGCCTGAAACTCTTTTTGGGGCTCTCAGGGTCTCTGTGTAACCTTATTAAAACCTTCTCTAAAGAGTGAGTGAAGTGAATATATAAATTGTTTTCGTCTTTCCTCATATGTTTGTGTTTGATTTGTATTTTTTAAGTATTTTAAACTTTCTACTATGTAAGAGTCTGTATTTTTGTTCCGACTTTCGTGTTATCAGTAGTGCTCCTTCTCTATATAGTATTATTCTAAGGATTTAGATAATTATTTTTAAAAATAATCTAAATCCATAGATTTAATTTTTATGTCCAATCTTTACTTCCATTAGGCAGAGTACTATGTTTTCATCCATGATATTCTAAATCCCTGATGATACCTCCTACAGTAAAAGTATAACGTTGGTTTCATCATTAGATTGACACAGTCCTCACCAGGATGCGTACATCTTCAAACCAGTATCATAGGAGTATATGCAGCGCAGTATTATGAACATATGAAGTGAAGTATTATCATGTACATATGAAGAGCAGTATTATGTACATATAAGGCAAAGTATTAAGTAAATATGAGGTGCAGTATTATGTAAATATGAGGTGCAGTATTATGTAAATATGAGGTTCAGTATTATGTAAATATGAGGTGCATTATTATGTAAATATGAGGTGCAGTATTATATAAATATGAGGTGCAGTATTATATAAATATGAGGCCAGTAAGTAACTATGCAGTATTATGTAAATATGAGGTGCATGTAAATATGAGGTACATATATGTAAATATGAGGTATTATATAAATATAAGGTTCAGTATTATATAAATATGAGGTGCAGTATTGTGTAAATATGAGACGCACGGTTATAGAAGATGGAGAGCTTCTATAGACGTGCGAGTCATATACCGGGTAAACCATTTCCGATGCACCAACTTTTAATATTTAGAAATAAGGGAAACATGGTCCTACACTTTCGAAAAGTCGGTCTGTACCCCCCAAATATGTTTGGTTCTTGTGGTTTTAACGATTGATGTCAACTAAGGCGTAACTACAACATTGGAGGCCTCCGCATAGCGGGCCCATAGGTACGCCATTGATGTCAATTTTTTATAATTTAATGAAATTTTATAACAGGCCATAGTACAGTATGCTCTAATTTAATTTTTATAAAGTTACCAAAAGTTGGAACAAAATTATCACATTTGGGAAATACTTACCAAAATAATAATGGTTTATTTGAACTCGAAAGTATCATTTTATCAGGGAGTAAAGACCATTTTTAAAAGAGTAAGACCATGTTTTTCCACATGTATTGTTATGTTCCATGTTTTTCCCTTATTTGAAGGATTTCATATTGGCGCATCTGAAATGTTCCACCCTATATAACTATTCATATAATGTTACGATACCTGTTAATTAAACCATTTGCGAATACGTTTACAAATAGTTAAACCATTTGCGAATAAGTTTACGATAAGTTAAACCATTTGCAAATACGATTACGAATAAGTTAAACCATTTGCGAATAAGTTTACGAAAGTTACATACGATTACGAATAAGGTTAAACCATTTGCGAATACGTTTACAAGTAAGTTAAACCATTTGCGAATGAGTTTACGAATAAGTTAAACCATTTGCGAATACGATTACGAATACGTTAAACCTTTTACGAATACGTTAACCCTTTTGCGAATACGTTAAACCATTTGCAAACACGTTAAACCATTTACGGATACGTTAAACATTTGCGAATACGATTTACGTTAACCATTTACAAATACGTTAAACCATTTACAAATACGTTAAACCATTTACAAATACGTTAAACCATTTGCGAATACGTTTACGAATTCGTTAAACTATTTACGAATACGGCTGTAGTTTAGTGGCTCATTGATATATTATAAAACCATGTATTCGCTTTCAATTTAAGTATATGGTAAAGAGTCGTCTACTCTGCATATCTATATAAAACTCCTAGTTATAGATATGAGATAAATACCTTATACACCTAAAAGACAGGGTATAGATGGTACAGGTAAAATCTTATCAGGTAAAATAGAATATAGTGCACTAATATCCGCAAGATGAGGAATAAGTTGGTTCTTCAGACGTAAAGAAGTTATTAGTGATAAGAATATAAATAAGAAAATTGTAAAAATTTGAAACGTAGCGATAAGAGAACGTGAAATGTGATACGTATTGCTTCAAGGTGATCAAGTAATGGATGTGGACAAGAAATGCAAAGTATGTGGGATATATTGATAAAGGGAGACGCGATAAGACGAGGTAAAGTAGTAGAGGTGGAAGGTAGAATAGTAAAGGTTAGATCGGTATGCAGTCTGTAATAGACCAAGGTGAGAAAGGGAAAGTCTATCTGACAAAACTTGAATCTTACCTCTTCGGCGAACTCAAAGTCACCGTCGAATTTCTTCTTCCTCTTTCCCTCGGCCGGCAGACACAGGAGAGCCGCGGCAGCGAGCACTAGGGCGGCCCACAACAGTTTCATCGTCCACTGTTTTCCCGCCGGGACGCCCTTCCTATCGAACCAACGACGGAAAACTTAAAAAACGTTAAATCAACAGAATTCGCGACACAACCGCTTATCTGAGTTGTACAAGATATCGCGATCTTTTGAGAGATTGTCGGAGTTGCCGTCAGGGCGCTCTAAAGGCGCCCCCACTTTGAGAAGACTTGATGTAACGCGCAGAGACCCTTACCGAGACGACGGTACCTCGGAACAAAATCAATGATGTGACCCCGGGCCACTCCCACCAGACCCCACTCCCCCCTTCTTGGTCCCCAGCCAAGCTCTCTACCACTACCTAAACCATCCTCGTCCCCACTGCCTCTACACTCGTACTTAGGCCACATTAACAAAGTACCTTCCCTGAGAGTAACGCAGAGCATATACTGCGTTCTCATGTCATAATGAATCCGGAATGAAGCAATTCTGGTGATGAGCTCTCATGAAAATTAGATCTTTCAATGTAAAACTTCCATGGTCTGCCCGCCTATAGGCATACCATGGAGGTTTAGTTATCGTCCTATAACTTGCCTATAGCCAACTTTTACCAAATATTTAACTTTTTCCTCAACGCTCGTTCGTCATTAAAAGTTTCAGATGTGCACAGCGCTGAAAAATTGCATTTTTACTTTTCCTCACCTACTACCGGTAGGTTATTAGGAAAATTATTGTGTTCAACCAAAAAATTCGATACCGAAGTTTCACCAGAAATATCCGTTTCCGTCACTTTAATTACGTTCAAAAACTATTAAACGATACGTTTTATTAAAAATTCCGGCGCGGTGGTCCGCTGTTGGGCGAATTTCATTTAGAATGCGTGTTTCCGTGCTAAACAACCCATTTCTTGCTTATGCAAGAACCATGCCCATTGCGTGGTTCCGGTTCATGCTTTAGAACCTAAGCAGTTACTCAATTGTCAAGCACTGCTCGTAACACATTTTGTCAGTATTTTCCAAAGGAAATGCGCATAATTATCCAGTTGGTTGTACAAAACTATGCCTCTAAAATTAGAAGTACGCACTATTATTTGCACTAGTTGAAAGCTTAGTTACTTATCTTTAAGCTTAGTCAGTTATCTTTAAAGGTTTAGCGCATTACAAGTACAAGTTTAGTAAAAAAATATTAATCCGTTCGAAAGATAGAGTGTTTACAAGAAATTGTCTAGAAATACATACATACATATATATATATATAATATATATAAAGTCTCGCGAAACGTATGATTTCGTCATTAGGGACCTCTGAAACTGATTTGTGTCGTGGTCCGAGGTTCGACTTCCGCCATGACGGCTATCCCATTAGCGAATTTTATTCCCAAAGGAAATTCGCTAAAAACAAAGATATGACCGATCAAATTGAGATATGATAAGAAATGTTCATCGAATTGTGATAAAGCGACACAAAAAATTGTTTTGATGTTTCTTGTCATTATGAAATCATTGACTTTTGATATTTAGGATCAAGGAGAAGGGGACTCACTGATCAAAAATATGTATATATTGTTACAGGACTATATATATATATATATATATATATATATATATATATATTATATATATATATATATATTTATTTATTTATTTGTGTGTGCGTATGTACGATCTTGTATATACGAGATTTTTGTTCCTAGACGTTTCTATGGGGCAGAATAACTTTCAAACACTTAATCGGATCGAAATAAAACTTAGATAAAATCGACCTCAGCAATGTCCCGAACTCTATTGTGACGTCACTTACTCACAATGATGACAGCAAAAGTTCCAAAAAATCAAACTTCAAACCGAACCTTATTGTTTATGAAATATGTGTGACGTCATTAACCCAAAAAATGACTACAAAAATTTTAAAAAATCACAAATCTTAAATCTTTATATAGTGTTTTGGGCTGAAATTTGGAATGGGAAATGGGCAGAAAAAAAAGTCCGACAAAGAGGCCGGAGCCCTCATGTTTTTACTTATACAGACACGATGAGTGTCTGTTATCATCGTAGCGCCCAGTGTATTTATGCTAGAGAATTGAAACTTTGTACAAAAATCAGTCTACTGCTGTAGTTGTGCTATTCGGAAATTAACTTTTTTACGACGTCATAAACCCGCAATAATGACCTGCAAAAATTTCGAAAAACCATGCGATCAAATTGAGATTTGGCACGCATGTAGCCATGTATAAGACTAACAGATGTGCTATATTTATCTTATTATCTGCATTAATTCAAAATTTATCAAATGACGTGTACATTTTTTAAAAATTTGTAAAAAATCAGAAAATAATATAAACCATACACCAAGTTTCATCTCAATATGACTAGTATATCTATGATTTTTGTTGGATCATAAAAGTTAAGCAGCATTGAGCGTGGTCAGTGCTGTATGGATGACCGCTGCAGATAAAACGAATGTATATAATATCTGAGGGCGAACAAAGCGAGTCCGGAGAGGTGTTGCAGCATACATTTAACGAGTTGTATCTCTGAGGACGAGCGAAGCGAGTCCATGACGTTCAGTAGTAAAGAGTGCAGTCGGGTCAAAGAATATAAAAGTAGCGTTCGCTAACTTGGTTTCTAGCTCCATGTTCAGTGTAGGAATGTCGAATTTGAGAAACATAGGCATAGAAAAAATCCAAAAAGTCCCAACACATCAAAATATGTTTAGTAGTTAAGGCTGTAGGTGTGTTTACACCTACAAATATAAAACTATCGTTCGCTAGCTCAGTTTTTCGCTCCGCGTTCAGCGTTCGAATGTCGAATTTGATATTTTATTAAGTAGGAATGCACACGATTATAAGACAAATCGAAAAAGTCCTCACAAATCAAAATCCGTTCTGTAGTTTAGGCAATAGGTGAGTAAAAGTAAAAACTACAATTCGCTAGCTTAGTTTTTCGCTCCGCGTTCAGCGTAGGAATGTCGAATTTCAGATTTTAACAGGTAGGAATGCACACGAGCATAAGACGGACACAAAAGTCGTCTTATGTCAAAATCTATTTAGTAGTTCAATCTTGTAGGTGCGTCAACAAAAAGTGCAGAAAGAATAACAAGTCGTCAAAAATGTGTTTCAAACATAAATACATGAAGTTTCGCAAAACGTATTAATCGGATTTGTATCGTGGTCCGAGGTTCGACCTCCACCATGACGCCTATGCCACTAACAAATTTTTTTTCGAAGGAAATTAGCTTAAAGTACACTTTTTCTCCCTTCTAGAGGTAGAAGGATGTTTATTTCTAATGGCAAGTGTTTGCTAATTTCCTTTGGAAAAAAATCGCTAATGGGATAGACGAATATGTGCAAGTCCGTTTTAAAGGTCCTTAACCACAAAAAATACATTACGCAAACTTTTTATTTATATGTATGTATATATAAAGTATACATACGCATAATTATCCTGTTGGTAGTGCACACCATTATTTCCTTTAATTGAAAGCTTAGTTAGTGTTTATCTTGAAAGATTTCATCGCATTTGTTTTGAAAAATACAGAAATAATGAGTTACGAGCAGTGCTTGTAACGTATCGAGTTTGTTGTAATTGTAACGTAATACGCATCGAGTTTTAATGCATATCGACCACAACACAACTATCGAGTCTAGCAAAGTATTTGAAAGAATCGATACGTTTCTTCGACTGATAAGAGTGATAGCAAGTAATCAATTAAGATTATCCGGATTCCTATTATTTTACTGTTTACGCTCAGTTTTAAGTAACTTAGTTACTTAAACTTTATTATATAAGTGCGTTGTTTATTTAAAGTAATTATGATTCGTTTTATTCTGATCCAGAACCGCGCAGGGAAGACTCGGCTGGCTAAATGGTACATGAATTTTGACGACGACGAGAAACAGAAGCTGATAGAGGAAGTGCACGCTTGCGTGACGGTGCGCGACGCTAAGCACACCAACTTTGTCGAGTTCCGCAATTTTAAGATCATCTACAGGCGTTACGCTGGATTGTACTTCTGCATCTGCGTGGACGTAAACGACAATAACCTCTGCTACCTGGAGGCCATACACAACTTCGTCGAGGTGCTTAACGAGTATTTCCATAATGTGTGTGAGCTTGATTTAGTTTTTAACTTTTACAAAGTCTACACGGTGGTGGACGAGATGTTCCTGGCCGGCGAGGTCAGAGAGACTAGTCAGACCAAAGTTCTTAAACAGCTCCTCATGCTCAACTCCCTGGAGTAGACACTCCACTTACTGTCTACCAACTACCTTCTCAGAGTGTATGTAATTTGAGGATCCAATACGCAATTACAACGTTTTAAGTAAAAAAATATGAATATTTTTTCAGATGGTTCATGTGTATTTCTTCAGATTTGCCCAGTTGTTTGGCAAAAGTTATCTGATAATTGATTTTATTATATTTTATCATTAAGATTGAGTTTAACCAAATAATTTGTTCCTAATGGTGCTTATTTTACTCTCAGGATAAATGGAAATTAGCTCAAACACCAGGGAGGAGTAACAATCAAAATGAAACATGGGGAGTAACCATGAATAGGAGTACCATCTTCATCTAGGTTCAACCTAGACTTAAAATTATCTAGGTTCGAATTTAAATTTATGGTATGGCACACAGTTTAAATCAGTTGACAGTGTGGGAAAATAATGCGAGGGAGCCAATGAAGTTAGTCCTAAATGTTAAACTGCACCCACAATTTCTTATCAAGCCTCATTGGTTCAGCAACTCTATGACATTAGCCATGTGTCATACTCGAACACCAACAGAAGCTACAGGTGTGATGTAAACAATTTTCCAAAATGAAGCTGATTCTCTTGTTTCCGCTGCATCTTGCTAGCACTGTAAGAATCTCACTTACCTCTTTTTGGAACGGAGGCTATTTTATTTTTTGCTGTGTATTTTGCTTGACTGTTAGGATTCCTGCGGCCATCTTGCTGTGAAGCAGCTTCATTTTAGAAAGTGTTGAAAGAGACGACCTTATCAAAGGAGCTGAGACCCTGGGAGGGAAATGAATCTATTAATCCTTTATAAGGAAAGGGGAAGGCAATATGATCATCTGCACTTTACTTGTTTCTTAGTTAAATTTGTCTCATGGGAGACATTTCTCCAAAAAGAGGAAGAATTGCATATACACACAAAGACAGAGGTCTGTCAACAGCGTTAGACTCAGGATCTGCTTAGTACCAAGTCAAACTCCCTCCTTGAAACTTCTATGACCTAGCCAGGAACTGATATTCACATTACTACAGGCTCTGTCTTATCTTGAGTCACTTGGCTTCCCCATTTATCCCTCTTTGGTCTAATATGTCAACCATCTGTACCATAGCCAGCATAGGAAATACTTCATTAATTTTTGAGATCTTTGATAGAATCATTTTCAGCATAGGGCATTTATTGCATGACACCTTGGATTAGGCCCCTCTCTGTTGGCTGCTGACTTTGTCGCTAACTTGATAAAATGACTAAAATAAAAATGATTATTACCAAATAAAATATACTCTCTTATGTTATGTAAAATTTAGTAATCTCAAATTATTTAGAAAATTATATAGTGTAGGAAAGATCAAGTATTTTACAGATAATTTTTTAGGACTTTATAATTATTAGATTGGGTTTTATTTTTTTAATTCCAACATGGAAAATGCATAAGATAATAGAAGACCAAAATGGGAAACAGTGTAACCAGCACAAATTATTGGTCAACATTTATGTTTTCATTGTTTCATTTGGACTTTAAAAAAATTGTCTCCATCTTAATTATTTTAAATTTACCTTTATTTCTTTTGATTATTAATACCCAAATTTTACTTCATCGGTTACTACGTTCAGTAACTTTACAAAGTTAAATACTTTTAAAAAACAACATTGTATCCACCGATCATATAACCTAGGTAAAGATTGCGGAGTAAACACTAACAACTTTTTCCAACAGAAAATTTTAAGTCTTTCAGTCAAATAGGAACGGAGCGATTTTGGGAATATGAAAAACATTTGCTTGAGGTCAGGTTCTTAAAGGTTTAAGAACCTGAGCTCATCCTTCCGCACATCAAGAGTCAGGAAAATTTTCCTTCTCTGATTTTCTAATTATTCACTAATGTTATTTTAGCAAAAAAATAATTGATAAGACACTCATTATTATACATAAGTAAAAATTATTATTAACCAATGAAATAATTGGTTTTGCCATGTTTTTGCCGTAAACAAAGGAAAAAAATTGCCTTTATCTACGGAATCTCCGGTTTTAAGAAATTTAGCTCCAATTATAAGAAGAGTGTGATGACAGATATTTTAACGATAGATTAAAACATTCTCCCTTAAGCAATTTTTCAAAGAAAAATCTACCAAAAATATATTATTTATTGCCATTATATACTCATTGTTAATATTTAATATGATAAATTAATTTAGAGCTTTGAAATGATTGTACCTATTTATTATGTATATTATTTATTAAGCATTCCTTTTATTACTTCTTTTTATATGATTTTATTGTATATAATTAAAAAATATATTAGCTGTTAAAACTTGTGATTTTTTTGAGATGTGAGAACACATAAATAGTTTACAGATGCTAAATATGTAAGAGACATGAATGGTTTACAAATTCTGAACATATTAAGAGACCTACGCATGATTAGTTTACTAATACTAAATATGTGAGAAAAAACATATAATTGGTCTACTGATACTAAACCAGTGAAAAACCAATACTTGATTGGTATACTGATACCTATTAAACATGTGAGAGACCAATGTATTATTGGGTTTTTCTGTATTTAACGTATTATCTCAAACCCACTTGGACCTCTTATGTGGGTCCAGTTTGCCGGAGTAAACCTATCAAATGATTGGTTTCCTGGTACTAAGTATGTGAGACCAACGTATGACTGGTTTAATAATACTAAACATCTTACATGCCTAGGCTAAGCAAAGCCCAATGTGTGAAAAGTTTTGTTGCCAAAGCTGAGGGGCTATAAGTCATAGGCCCTGAATTTAGCTAATTCAGTTAAAAGAAAATGATCTCTACCTTATGAATTCAAGTGTTGGGACTTTGTGTCAAATCCACAGAAAAACTGGGGCTAAACTACAAGTTACGAGGTGTGTTCAAAAAGTATTGCAAATTTTGTGTTTTTTCAAAAATTATTTATTTATTCATGAATACCTATGTAATCCCCATGAGATATTATACACTTGTGCCATCAGTTTCTCCAATCTTCGAAGCACTTAAAAAAATCTTTTTTTATCTTGTTCAGCTCCTCCCTCGATGCCGTCTTTATCTCGTCAATAGTAGCGTAACGTCGTCCTTTCATGGGCCTCTTCAGCTTAGGGAACAAGAAAAAGTCACAGGGGGCCAGATCTGGGGAATACGGTGGCTGCGGTATCATTAGTGTGTTGTTTTTGGCCAAAAAGTTGCACACAAGCAATGATGTGTGAGCAGGGGCGTTATGGTGGTGCAAAAGCCAATTTTTCTTCCACAAATCCAAGCGTTTCTGGCAGATTGCTTCATGCAAAGTGCGCATAACTTGGAAGAAATATTTTATTGACCGCTCTACCCTTAGGCAAAAACTCATGATGCACCACGCCCCTGCAATCGAAGAAAACTGTCAGCAAAACTTTCAAATTCAACCGAACTTGGCACGCTTTTTCAGTCTTGGTTCGTGCGGCAGCTTCCATTGAGATGATTGAGCTTTGGTTTCCACGTCATAATCATAAACCCACGATTCATCACCAGCTATGACCCTCTGAAGTAAATTTGGGTCGTTGTGGACAGAGGCCAACATCTCATTAGCAATGTTCATGTGATGCTGTTTTTGGTTGCAATTGAGCAATTTTGACCCGTCTCATGCCCAAATTAATGATAAAAATCGAATGGCACGAGCCAATCAATATGTTTAGGTCCTCAGCAACTTCCCTAACGGTGATTTGACGATTGGTCAATATCATTGTTTCTACTTAATTATTTTTTTTGTTTGTTTTTAAAGAGCTTGGGTGTCCGGCATACTCTTTGTCATTCACATCTTCTTGGCCTTCTGAGAACATTTTGTACCACCGATAAACGTTGCTTCGGTCCAAGGTAGCTTCTCTGTATGCCACAGTCAACATTCGAAATGCATAGGTGCACTTAATTTCGTTTTTCACACAAAATTTGATACAGGTTCTTTGATCCATTTTTTTAACAGGTAAAAATCGAAGACAGTCCAAAACACGTGCAAGCAAAGCAGCTGTCAACTTTTAAGTGAACATTCAAAATAGTCGAGTTTGTCGGCATTAGTGAGACCCATGAGTACCAACATAAAGCCACAAATAGATCGTAATTCAAATATACGTAACCCGCAAAAATATTCAAAATTCGCATTACTTTTTGAACACACCTCGTATGCTGAACAAATCTTTTGTACAGCTGCCTTTTACCTCTTAGTCCTTGCAGTTTTTGCAAAGCAAGAAACGCGTTTCCACTCTTCCCCCCCTTTTCTCGCAATAAGTAAAAAATGAGTAAACCACAGCTGTAAAAATTTAAATTTCCTTTATTTGAAAAACTAGTAACAAAAACGATATGAAGGAATGCTGTTGAATGTCAGCACTGGTTCAAGTGGCAACACTGGTCTGTGGTGACAGAGCAATAAGTGGTAGCATTGTTGCCTGGCCTGCTTACTTGAGGTGTAGGAAATGCCATTTGTCCACTGAAATAAAACCAATCTATTATTTATTAACCAGTTAAAACAGCAGAGGGAGGGGGGAAAAGCAACAGGTCTCACCATAAACAGAAACTATATACAAAGGATCATTACTCATTACAGAATAGTTGGTCTGGAGACTAGTCACATTGTTCTAGAGTTACAATCACATACGTAGTATACTTAGATGGTGATAGTGATTAGGGAGAGGTGATAGACCACCCAGCAAGTAGGCCGTGTTGTTGGGCCCTTTTTGCTGACTCCTTTAGACAGAAGGTAGTGTCTTATACCTTATGAGTCCTAGTGCAGGTATTTTACGTCCAATCCACAGAAGAGCCTTAATTTTACTCTAAGTTTCTATAGATTTAACTTGAAACAACACATACTCCTCTGCCAAACCAGGGTTTCCAGCTTTCAAACCCATAAGGTAGATATATATATATATATATATATATATATATATATATATATATATATATAATATATATATATATATATATATATATATACGCGAAAGGATTTCCATCCCTTGCATGAAAATCCTAGAGGTCCTGACCAGGATTGAACCCGGACTATCTGGGTAGCAGGAGCACGAGTTAACTGTTACACCCCGTTATACTACAGGGGTATACTACCACCATAGTATACTTATTATTACAAAAAAGGATACACTTTGTTCCAAATTTTAATTTGATTTAAGTTTTAAAAATAATTTAATGTTAATGAAGACTTCAATCCTTTAAAAAAAATATTGAAAAGCTTTCACCCAGGGATCATTCTTAGCTTCGTCAGTTCCTGAAATTGACAAAAAAACGAAAGAGTTTGTAATCATACTATAACAATTCATACATACTAAACTCATAATAATAACAAATGTAAATGGTTAAACAATAAATAACATTAATAAGCATAAGATAAATCAACATACAAACATAAAATTAAGTGTGGATTAAACTAAAGTTTTTTTTTTATTAGTTTTTTTTATTAATTATTATTATTATTATTATTATTTATTAAATAAATAATAAAATAAACAATTTATTATTTATTTTTTAAACTTTGGTTTAAAAAAAACACACTTATTTACAATTTTATGTAAGTTGATTTATCTTGTGCTTATTAATGTTATTTCTTGTTTAACCATTTAATCTGTTATTTTTATGAGTTTAGTTTGTATATATTGTAATATGGATACGTATTGTAGTATGATTACGAACTCTTTGTTTTTTGAAATTTTAGAAACTGACGAAGCCCAGGATCCCTGGGCAAAAGCTTTTCAATAATTTTTTATAGGACTGGAGTCTTTATTACAGTCTATTGTTTAGTTTAAATATCCCCAAGGTCATAAGTATTTTGGGGATTGACCAATCAGAGAAGCCGCTGCCAACCTCTCACTTAAAAAGAGAAAAAAAATCCCTACCACAATAACTGCTGTAGGGAAAAAACCTTCTTCCCGGCAATCATTCACTTTGTTTGAGGTTCTTCTTTGATTACATCGTTTGAAAACTACTTTCAAATTAATCTTAAAATGGTATTTTAAAATAAAACTACACAAATGAAATGTAAAAAAACATCCCCAAGAAATATGGGTAAAATAATCTGATTTGTTTACATAGTTTTTTCCCGCTCCCCTCTTGCAGGGATTTTTTTTTCTTAAGAATCAGTGGTGTCTAAACTGACCTGTCAAGATTTTTAAACTAAATGATAGACTGTAATTAAATTATTTTTACAATTCATAACAGTCCAAAAGCTCTAAAGTGATTGAAGTTTTTATGGATTTAATGTAAAAAAATGAATGCACGCCACTTTGTAAAATATTGAACTAATGCTGAAAATGCTTGGTAAATATTGAACTAATGCTGAAAATGCTTGGTAAATTGAACTAATGCTGAAAAAGCTTGTAAATTGAACTAATGCTGAAAAATGCTTGGTAAATATTGAACTAATGTGAAAATGCTGAACTAATGCTGAAAATGCTTGGTAAATATTGGCTGAAACTTGTATTGAACTAATGCTGAAAATGAAATGAAACTTGTCAAATTAGTTGTTCTAATGTAGGATACATGCAAGCTAAAATTTCAAATTGATCAAAACAATTTTTATGCGATTCTCTAGCATATACACTATGATCTGGCTAAGGTTACGGTGGGTATGAATAACTGACCACTGTCCTCTGGGGGCTCTCCCTTGGCAAAGGGAGGAGCATTGTTGACTATATTTTCAGCGTCACTGGTAGAGATCGTGTGACTTCCTGTCAGAGTCGTGTTGTTCCTGCAAACAACATACAAATGATTCAATCTAACGACCTTGCACCAAATCTTTAACTCATAACCATAGTTTTAAAAAAATATAAAAACAAGCTGTTGTTGAAAGCAATCCTTTATAACTATATAACTAGTAATGTCTAACACAAGAACTAATGTCAGAATAATATATAATATATAAATATATATATATATATATATATATATATATATAATATATATATATATATATATTATATATATAAATAAATTTATGTTTGCACTTTATAAATATAAAAGTCATCCTGAACTTCTGGAATGTAAGAACTAATGTTCATTTAAAACTATGGGTCACTTTATGGATTAAACAGCATTAATTTTAGAACTGTGCTCAGATGTTGAGAACTGGGGGTCATCTTGGGTTATACACGTTTTTGTGAATTTAAAATAGTTCTGTTCTTATACGATTATAATAATCACTTTACAGTGTGGGAAAATAGTGTCGAGGAACCCATGAGGTTGGTTCAGTATGAAATTGTGGGTGTGGTTTAACACTCAGGACTAGCCTCATTGGTTCCCTCACATTATTTTTCCAAGCTGCTAACTAATTATTATCATGTGTTATACTATAATAAATTAAATACACATTTATTTGTTTCTTTAAGTTATTTCTATCTGTTACTGTAAGTCAAAGAGACTAAAACTATTAGAGGGAGTACAGAACTTGATTAACACAGTGATAAGGGGTCTGGAAGTAAGACAGTTTCCATAGGTGCCATAACTGTACTTACCCCTACTATAGTCTCCCTAGAGAGAGACTAGATACTCCCCCACCCCTCTACAACTCCTGTTGTAGCATACACTCTACTAACAGCGGACATTTTTCAGTGATGCCACATTAAACCACTTTATTCAAAACTAACAATTAAAGAATACATGCAATAGATAATAATTAAAACTTATTTAAAATTCATTTTACTTGGTTTAAAACAAAATAGTCAAAAAATAATGTAATATTTACGTGAAATTGTAATTATTAGACAAAATAAAAAAATGATGTCACCAATGTACCGATACGGCACCTAGCTACCCAAGGAATGATAAGAGCTGTTGTATCCTCCCTCTAATAGTTTTAGTCTCTTTGATGTGAGTAGAGAGAGAGAGAGAGTGAGTTTACCTAGAGATATCTATCTGTTCCTTGGCCATGAGCTGCTCCCAATGCTGGTGGACCTGCTGGATAATGTTGAGAGCAAAGTTTCTGTCCTTGAACTCTCCATTAAAAGCAAACTTGTTCTCTGGTTTTCCGTCCGGGATCTTGTATATCCTCAGCCACTCCACAGTAGCTTTCATCAGTCCTGGGAAGAACTTCTCCATATCCGTAATATCTGTTAAACATTCCATCTATTAAACAACTTTCTGTTACCTGGGTCCCGTTTCACAAAACTAAAAGTCTTGACACTGCAAGTAAAAATCTACAAGTTTACTAATAATTGTAAGAAATTTGTTTCACTAATTAACAAGTGTAGACTGATAATTACTTGCGGTTTTCATAAAATTGTATTACAACACTCTAGTAGGTTACAAGTTTTATCTTAAATCTCCTAGAAAATGAGCATATTTGTGTCAAATTCTACTAAAATTTGATTATCTCTCTTACAAACTATCCTACAAAAATAACTTGTAGAATAAAGCATTCCACAAATATCAAAACAATTTATTGTAACCTACAAGAATTTTTGTAAACAATATGTCAAAATATTATTGAACCCCAGTTTCATTCTTAAGAGCAAATTATTTTGAATGCAATTATTTCTAAAATACAAGAAGTAATATTAAAAAAAACGCTTTACAAACTCATTACTAGATGAGCTTTATTGATCACTAGATTACTAAAAGTTGAAAACTAAGTTTTATCATAAAGTCTTAAATTCAAGTTTTATCATTAGTCTTCGGAAATGGAAAGAAATTTTACAAGTGATTGCAGTTGACAAGAAAACGTTGATTATTTAATAGATAAATGCTTGAAACGGCATTTATAAAAAAAATTATAAAAAAAAGTAGAAACGGAGCACTGGTCTATTTGTGACCAGAGATAAATGAAAAAAATATACCTTAGTTCAACAAAATACTAATACAAATACTTTAGTGTGGGGGTCCGCATCACAGGGAAATTTCCTTTAAAATGCTCAAAAATCCAATTTTGCTTGAGTTTCTGGTTTATAACTTAAGCAATAGAATCACTAATCGGAACTCAACTTTTCTCAAAGGAAACCCACAGATAAATGTTTTATCAGTGGGATTCACTAAACTATGCTCAGCATTATTTGCACTAAATTAAAACTCAGTTAATTAATGCTAATCACTGAAAGGTTTTCTCGCATTTAATAAATAATGTGATTTGCAGTCACAATGCTTTCAAATCCATAAAGGAGATAAGAAAGTAAAATGTTGAGCGGTAAAATAGATATCGTTACTTTTGTAGCTTGGTAAAGTGGAAAATTTGCCTTGTTTAAAATCCTATATAAAACAGCTAACTAGAGCAAAAATTGATTCGTACATGAAGACATATGTGCTCCGGAGTAAAATACCAGACTGGTGGTATCCTTACTCTACTCTATGGTGCTGTAAATCCTATGCCTGAACAGTCTTTGGATATTATGATGGTATTATCATAGAGATATTTACTAGTGGAGGCTATCTAAATACATTGAGAAGCCTGAAACATCTTTTTGGGCCTCTGTGTAACCTCATTGAAACCTCCTTTAGGAGTGAGTTAAGGTTATAATTAATAAATTTATTCCCGCACATAGTTTGTGTTTTGATTTGTATTTTTAACGTTTTACTATATAAGTTATTATTTTATTATATTTATAAGCAAAGGTGGTCAAGTTACTTTTTCGATGTTTCACAATTTTAAACTATAGGACCCCTCTAGTATTAATATCTCCATGGGTATTAATTATTAATAATTAACTTCATAATAATAATAAAATATCATACTTATGATTACTACACACTGTCATTAAGACTACTACTCATTACTCAATTTTTTTTGAGTAACAATTGATTTTCGTTAACATTTGTTTTTTTTTGACAAAGTAATATGTCCTTTAGTGATTTCTACTTATTATTATTATTGTTATTATTTTTCCTTGTCTATCAAAGGAAATGCCATCTCATCTCATTACTTATTCACATAACATTGATTGATTTGTGTAGCAAGTTTGATTTAAAAATATTAATCTGTTAGACCGTATACAAGATTTGTCTTGAAATGCTACACATACATACATACATATATATATATATATAATTGATAATTTAACAGTGCTGCTTTAGTCCGAATGACTCAGCAAACTCACCGTTCATTTGACTAGCCAAAGGGTCCCTTGTGTCAATACTCATTATCTTCCAGTCTGTCTCACCTGCAAGAATACAAAGTCAAATAATTCCTCATGCAGCTAGCTATTTGCAGAGATAAATAATGTTAACACAGATAGATAACTTAAAGAATTAAAAAATAATAATTGAAAGTATGCAAGAGGAACTAGTAACACACTCTAGTGGTAGAAGAAAGAAACTCTTATATATTTGTATTGATCAAATACTGGTAAATAATGGATGGAAATGGATAATGGTAAATAAGTTTTACCATTGACTAGTAAAATTAGGGGAACACAATAGACAAGTGACCTCTCTATAGCACTATAAGAAGTTCATAACCTCTCAAGAGCACTTTAAGAAGTTCATGACCTCTCTATAGAAGTTCATCTTAGTTGGAAAAAAGAGAAAAATGTTATTTATATAATAAAAAAATAAACCTATAAATTATATATGAAAAGTGCAGGATGCCATTAATGGCATTGACTCAGCAAAAATTGACAAAACTTAAAACAGTTATTTGATCAGGCTGAAATTTAATAAACATAAACTACTATGAATTAAAGTGATGTAGAAATTTACACAGTAGTGGTGGGGGGGGGGAGTGGTCCAACTCACCTGGAATAAGCTGTTTTAGATGGACCTTTACATAAGTCTGTTAACTTATTTAAAGGTACTTTTAACAATGTTATAAATTGTACTAATTGTTTTAGATGAAGAATTTTCCTAAAATAAAATAAAAATATATGTCTTATTTTTAAGTGGACTTAATATCATGATAACCATGTATATATTCACTAAGGACAGAAAAGTTTTCATCACATAACACTCATTTATTTAATAGATGTATAAATTATCTAGATATAGCTGATATTGCTAAAATTTGAACAATTGATAATGTGACCTTAGCTAATAAATATTTATAGCTCAAAAGATCAATAATAAGCAATGATCGTAAAATATTATATAAACAAATATAATTTGTAAGTCGGAGTAAACTCTCTTTATTTAATTCTTATTCTTTATTTAATTTTTATTTGTTCTTTTAATGGAAACGTAACGTATTTTCTAAACAAATAATCTTATAAACAACTAAAAAGGATAAAAAAAATGTTCATAAATAAGTTAAAAATTGGCTTTTTTTTCTATTTGTCAAAAATAAAATAAGAGCCTTAGTGTTGCAGGCATGCCAACTTACCCTCATCAATGAGACCAATGAGACCCAATACCTTAACCTGTAGAACTTGGCCTCTCTTAGCCACCTACCAACACAGAAAATACTAATTAGGAATACTTCACTGATGATAAATCAGGAAACAAAGAAAACAAAACATTCCAAAAAAAGTGAAGATACTCACTAGCAATCATCAAAATTATAATTATCAAAACTGTTTACGTCAAATGTTTCACTTTCATTAATGTTGAAAAATGTATGATTTATGACATGTTAGAGAATTTAACTAATAATATAATTTTAATAATAATAAAGATTGTTAATTAATAATAAATAGTTTTCTATTGCTTCAGACTTAAAGATGAGATTTTTTTCACAAGAGGGTTAAGCTTTAGCTAGGAACAATTTGTTCTAGCTTTAGCTAGAACAAATTAAACTGAAAAGGAACCTGTTCAGTTTAATAAATAAATAAATCATTATTTATACCTAAATACCTGTTTACAATGATTAAATTACAAATTATATATAAATAAAATAATATATATTGACCATTTGTGTTGCATAAGCTCAAGGCTTGGCATGACACAGAATATTTTAATGTTATTCAATTAAAAAATACTTTTAATAATAAGACAAAGCTTTCCTATTGAGTAGGAAAAGTCTAGTAGTAGTAGTGATATGGGGGGGAGTGGTAGTAACTACCAGGCAAGTAGGCCACGTTGTTGGGCCCTTTTTGCCAGCTCCCTAAGATAGTGTTCTACTCCTTTTAATTTCAAGTGTAGGTATATTTCATCTAATCTAGACAGAAGAGCCATGGATTTTTATGGTTCCTCTCATGCTTTTTTCAAGCAATCATACATATTTTCACTGACTCTAATAGTCTAGTGAAAACTAGGAACAACACGTGCCCTCGCTGTTAAACTAAACCTCCATACACTTTAAACAACAAGGCAAACAAACTATAGTATTATAATGAATCTACTATGAGGGTCCTTAATTTTGCCTATACCCAGTTTCATTTAGGGTAAGGGATCTTTAACGAGTACCTGACAACACGCAAGCTCGAGTTGGCCACTACACCACAGGTAACTTTTAAAAGTCTAGTAGGGAGTTAGGCAAAAGGGTTTAACGATATTATCTATAGGCAAGGAAATGTGTTGCCTCTTGTTCAGTACTTGCACTAGAGAGATGCTGTAACAGAACTTACCCTCTGTCCAATCTCCATGATGTCAATAGGATCATTGTCTCCTTTGTGTCCTGTGTGCTCGTCTACATGTTCTGGATTCTCCCAAGTCTGAAATAAATATTGTGAACTTCAATTTAATCAACTGCAATCACTTAATTAATATCATCACAGAGCAAGAACACAGAGGTGATATAATTATGAGAATATTTCATTAATGGATAATGCCACCAGGGAGAGTTGAGAACCTCCTGTTCCATCATTTGGCAATTACTTCTCCTGCTCGCATGGGCCATATTAGCATAACCACTAATAACTCCCTCAGGATAAAAGGAAACTATAAACAGTAAAGCCCCAATCAGTCAGATTGATTCCAGAATTTTTGCTGATTCATTAGTGCAGCTAGACTTATACCCGGCAAAATTCACTGAAATCCCATATTTATAATTTGCAATCTCACAAACATTATTTTGAAGATCATCTAACATTCATAGAAACTCCTTGAGAACCAGATTTTCTTGACCTTTCAAGAAGTTCAATATATATACATATACATACATACATACATATATATATATATATATATATAATATTATATATATATAATATATAATATATATACACACACACACACACACACACACACACACACACAACACACACACACACACACACACACCACACACACACACACACACACACACACACACACACACACACACACAACATACAAACATATACATATATATATTAGGCAATGAACCTCCTAAAACCAGCAAGCACAAGTGGACATCATACTTCTCATATCAATATGATGACTGGGACATGAACAATCACAGCTTACCTGAGGAATAGCTCCGTAGTTCCAAATGTATCCATGATGAGGAAAGCAGTTGTTGACAAATCTAAGCTTACCTTTTTTGACATCTTGCTTCACTGGATTCAGCGGCTCCTTTAGATTGATCTAAACAAACAAACAATAATATTATTTTACAACTACTCATTGAGAACTAATTTTTATGTTGTCCAGTTTTTCAATTTTTGTGAAAGGACAGAAAAATCACAATTGTGCGAGAGACACCTAAGAAATGTAACAAGCAAAATGCAATGCTACATCTGGGAACTGTTCCATCATTCGACATTCGTCATCATTGATGACTCGACATAATGTCATGTCCCACTCTGTTTTGTAATGTCTAACTCATCAGGGCGCCAACAGAGCCTTGACTGGAACAGCCTTGACAGGAAAATCAAGTTTTTTTACAGCCAGACAACCAATTATTACTTCATTAATAAATAAAAATAACATAAATTGAAGGAGGCTTGGTGGTGTTATGGTTAGCACGCGTGCCTCCCACCCAGGCAGTCCGTGTTCAATCCTGGTCAGGGCCTCTAGGATTATTATGCGAGGAATGGAGATCCTTTCATGTGTCATCCTTTGAAAGGGATGTTAAGGCAGTGGATCCTAGCCTGTACGATGTCAGGTACTCGTAAAAGATCCCTAACCCCTAATGAACCTGGGTTTAGGCAAAATTTAAGAACCTCAATATTAGTTTATATAAAATATAATATATTTTTCTGCCTTATGGGTTCGAGAGCAGGAGAGTTTAGTCTGGCAGTGGGGCACGTGTTGTTTCTAGAAAAAGCTATAGAACCCTTATAGTAAGCTATGGCTATTCAGTAGATTAGATGCAAAATGCCTGCACTAGGGCTCATAACATTATAATACTATCTTCTATCAAAAATGTATTAGAAAAATTGAAATAAAAAATTAATTTGATTCAAGAAAGAAAACTTAAATATTAAGATTATACTTATTTTTTGTTTATTTTTTTGTTTCTCACAACTACAACAAGAGTGTATCTAGTGATATAGCTGAAATGAATTTTGACCTGTAAGTCATGACAAAAGAAACAGTCCAGAGACTGCACTTTCTGGCTTGGACAGCGATACAGGTGATAGTACTCCTCAAGGGGAACAAAAAATGCCCTCTAATATACACCCCGATCTCCAACCGTTTTCCCACAAGGTCAAATTAATATTTTTAAAAAGTATTTGACCTCACATCATAAAATTATTAATAGCTTTTAAACTGTTCAAGCTAGGACCATGGAATTGGTCTCGTCGGATAGCTGAGTAAATTTTTTTTTTATCAACTAAGTCAAATATTTTGAAACTACAACCCAAAAATTCACATGAAAAATGATTTTTTGCAAAAATTGAAATTTTGGAATTTATATTGTAGGGCATTAGAGTAAGTAAGAGATGAGCAAACGTTTAGCCAAGAATGGAAAAACTTCTCTTATCATTGCTCTTCAAACATTTTCATACAATCAATAGTCAAAACTTGAAGCTAAAATTGGAAAAACTGATCATTTTAGCATATCCCTACAATGTTATTTAAATGGTACACAAAATAATTAAAAACCACTAAAACTGGGGGAAAGTTTAGTTTTAGAGACAAGTGAAGAGAATAAAATATTTTTTTTCAAGAGAATAAAATATTTTTATTTTACCTCCAAGATTCTAATAATATCATTATCTGTACACTTTTGAAACAAATATTTTGTTAAAATAACACATTATTTTCACTTTCATTCCATGACAAATATTATGTTTTTCCAACTTCTAGCTACAATAGCTTAAAGTGCTGACGCTGACTATTAAAGGTATGAAAATGTTTAGATTTGCTACACATTGTTCTTGGCTAAACTTCTGCTCATCTCTTACTTACTCTAATACCCATACCATAAAAATTCCAAAAATTTACTTTTATGAAATTTTTATAAAACGCGCTGTATATATCAAGTTTTCCCTGAGACTTTCGGTTAAACTTCAAACAATAAATACAATCAATAAAGGCCAATTATAAGCTGTTTAGGGTAACCTCTTGGCCCAGATATGAATAAATAAAATATTCTCTTGAAAATTAATTATTCACGCAATATTCATTCATAATCAATAAATCAATTCAATGAAATGTAACTTTGATATCCAAACTGTACATTTTCATTCTTTTCATACCCATAAAAAGAAATTGGAAAATATACAACAGAATGGCTTTCTTTACTTGTGAAAATAATGATATATCAACACGCACAAATACATTTAGTTTTACAAATATATTTCATTCCTATAGTCTCCTGGAGGGGAGCTGCTAACTCTAAACTCTAAAATTAAACAACAAATTACGTAACACGACAGTAAAGTAATATTTTCTTTGGAAATTTATCTATTGACAAGCTATACAAAGACATATAAAAAGTTAGAATTAATAGTCTGATCAAAAAGATAACAAAATTGGAGAAAATTAAACCACTTGCTTCAAGATTAATCAGAATTAATTAATTCTGTAAACATAATTTTTTTCTAAAGATCTCAAGAAAGACCTAAAAATGGATTTTTGTACTTAGTTCCAGCTTTAGCATTAACTGACTAGGGGTCATGATGATAATAACAGATACACACACAGATAAACAACTTGGTAAAAACCTATACACATTTTATCATTTAATTGTAGGTATACCAGGGCATTTGATCAACAACAGGGGCCCATTTCACGAAAGTACAAGTCTTGTAGATACAAAAATTGTAAAAAACAACTTGTCATGACAAAAGTACAAGTCTTGTAGTTACAAAAATTGTAAAAAAACCACTTGTAATGACAAAAGTACAAGTCTTGTAGTTACAAAAATTGTAAAAAACAACTTGTAATGACAAAAGTACAATCTTGCAGTTACAAAAATTTAAAAAAAACAACTTGTAATGACAAAAGTACAAGTCTGTGTTACAAAAAAGTAAAAAAACAACTTGTAATGAAAAGTACAAGTCTTGTAGATACAAAATTGTAAAAAAACAACTTGTAATGACAAAGTACAAGTCTTGTAGTTACAAAAATTGTAAAAAAACAACTTGTAATGACAAAAGTACAAGTCTTGTAGTTACAAAAATTGTAAAAAACAACTTGTAATGACAAGTGTTATCAAGGATATACGAGTAGATTGTAGCATTGTTCTATTTAATAAACAACATTATCTTGTCTATTACAATTACTGGTAAAATTTCTACCCAAGTCTGAATCTAGGTAGACTGAGTTACAAGTTCATTTTATAAATATAAAACTTATTTACATTGTTATCCCCAACTTTTAATTGATTAGTAATCTAGTGCCCAATATGTGAAAAGTTTTTTTATAAATATTACTTCTCGTTATTTAGAAATAATTTACTAATATTAATAAAACTGGGTTTTAACAATATTTGGACATATACTATACAAACATTCTTGTAGGTTACAATAAATTGTAATGATATTCGTAAAACACTTTATTTTAACACTTGTAGTTACAAGTTGTTTTTGTACAATAGTTTGTAAGATTTGAAGGAGAGATAATCAAATTTGATTGGAATTGGACACTAATACGCTCCTTTCCTAGGAGATCTAAGATAAAACTTGTAACATACTAGTTTTTTTTTTAATACAATTGTATAAAGACCGCAAGTGATAAGCAGTCTACACTTGTACATTAGTGAAACCAATTTCTTACATTCATTAGTAAACTTGTAGCTTTTTAATTGCAGTAAACAAGATTTGTACTTTGGTGCAATGAGGCCCAGGTATTGATTTACATGTTAAATAACACCATGACATTGATCAACACAGGTGTTACATTAAATTAAACCAAATTTGATCAACAATAGGTGGGTGATTTACATGTTAAATTAACACCATGACATTTGATCAACAACAGGTGGGTGATTTACATGTAAAATTAACACCATGACATTTGATCAACAACAGGTGGGTGATTTACATGTAAATTAACACCATGACATTTGATCAACAACAGGTGGGTGATTTACATGTTAAATTAACACCATGACATTTGATCGACACAGGTGGTGATGACCATGACATTTGATCAACAACAGGTGGGTGATTTACATGTTAAATAACCATGACATTTGATCAACAACATTTGTTAAATTAACACCATGACATTTGATCACAACAGGTGGGTGTGGGTGAATGTAAACCATGACATTTGCAACAGGTGGGTGATTTACATGTTAAATTAACAACATGACATTTGATCAACAACAGGAGGTGGTTTACATGTAAAATTAATACCATGACATTGGATCACAGGTTGTGATTCACAAGTGAAGTTGTCACCTAGATATTATATAAAAAAAACACAAAATACTGTTTATCTAATAACAGTATTTTAGATAAACTTGTCCATTAAATCACAAGTTTTAATGGACCTGCTGATTGTATTGTTTACAGTATGCAGACCAATGCTAGCAATAAACAACAGAAAATAGTTGTTCTAGTTATATAGTATAAGACACAGTTATAATCAGTTGACAGCCTGGGAAAATAATGCAAGGGAAAAGATCTTATGCATGCTAGGGAAATCTTTTATCAATTTTTATTTAATTCAAAATAAAAATAACACAATGGATCAAAATGTTTAAATTTAACCCTAATGTGACTCTTTTATGAATAATGAATAATCATTATTCATAATTGATATGTGTGTATATGATTATTCATTAAAAACTCTTTAATGATTAATCTAAACTATATAACCAATCAGTCTAAACTGACTGACTTCAAAGAATTTTATTGTAAAATATAATTTTAATCCTAAAACATTGTAGAATTTATTTTTTTTTAACTTAAGTTTTTATATTATCTATTTTTTTTTACTCTTCAACTTCATTTCTTTTAAAGCAATTGATGTTTTCTACTAATTTCTTAAAATCAATAAATAAGCTATAATTTTATCTATTTATTTATTTATTTTTTTTATCATAAAAATTTTAATGTAACCATTTTAATTATTTACTTTTATTATTATTCTTTTATTTATTTGATTTTTATTTAATTAATTCTACTACCATTATACCCATAATTTAAACAGAGGAAAATAGTAATTAAAGCAGTTTATCTAGAAAGAAGAAGTATTTTTGTAATTCTTTTGAATTTTATTTTAATATTTTAACCTATAGTATACTTTTTCTCGATTTGTTTGTTGTTACTGTCTCCTCCCAATACTTATGCTTAAAGTGATCCAACACGCACATTTTTCACTTGTTGGATTGTTCTTCATCCACTTCATCACTTGTTTTCATTCATTCTTCATCACTTGTTGTTGTATTGAACCTAATACAACAGTATTTTAGTAATTAGTCTAGTTACTTAATACTTCTAGTTACAATAGATTTTTTTTTATTTATTTTTATTTTTACAATACAATGTATTACAGATATTAAATTAGACTTCAAAAAACAGAATTGTGAACTCCTCACAAAAAGACTTGAGTCTTGCACAGTGAGGAGGAGTATTTAAAATATTAAACTTTTATTGTCAAATATTCAGCCTTCATATTGTTATTTATATATTATACAAAGAAAAGGAGATAAACTTAACAAAATAATACTAAACCTAATAATAATTTTAATGTGCACACACACATTCATACACACACATATATATGTATACAATACATACATGCACACACAACACATATATATATATATATATATATATATATATATATAATATATATAATATATATATATATATATATATATATATATATATTATATATATATATATATATATATTATATATATATATATATATATATATATATATATATATATATATATATATATAGACACACACATACATACACAGATTTTAGTAAATAGTTGTATATTTGTCAACACTATTTTCCCACACTGCACTGTCCATTGATTATAACCATGTGCTATACTACAGTATATCAGGAACAATAATTTTGGAAACATGGAACAGAATAGGATTACCTCCATTTTCTCATTACTCCATCTTGGGATTTCTACAACCATGTTGACTGTCTTAGAAGCCTCATCAGACCAGATGGGAATATCATGCAGAGGAGATATGAACCCGTTGTCATTCTCTGCAAGCAAAAAGTATCATAAATATAGCAAGACTACATAGTCAGAGCCTTCAATGATCAAAAACAGTGAATAACTCTCAGGTTTGAAGTAGATCATTTGGGCTTTGAGGGAAAAAACTGTTAGCTACCACACATGTTGTTTCCTTCTTCCAGTTCTCTGGTCCAGACAATTCTAATTTACAGTCTATCGTTTAGTTTAAAAATCCCCAAGGTCATAAGTATTTTGGGGATTGATCAATCAGAGAAGCCGCTGCCAACATTTCAAGGGAAAAAACCTTCTTCCTGGCAATAGTTCACTTTGTTTGTGGTTCTTCTTTTGATTACATCGTTTTGAAAACTACTTTCAAATTTTATCTTAAAATGATATTATAAAAGTACACAAAAGAAATGTAAAAAAAACATTGCCAAGAAAATATAGGTTAAATAACCTGATCTGTTTACATAGTTTTTTCCCGCTCCCTTCTTGCAGGGTTTTTTTTCTTAAGAATCAGTGGTGTCTAAACTGACCTGTCAAAATTTTTAAACTAAACGACGGACAGTAGTGGTTGCCTCTATATTCAAGCTTTATCAAATTTAAAAAACACTATTTTCTACCTGAAAAGTTTATATTTGTTTAACAATTATTTACTCCATGCATCAAATTTGTTTGATTTGAAAAATGTAGAATGGTTAAATATTATCACTAGTTTCATTGATGATGCATAATTTTAAAAATCTGTTACAGAGTACCTCAGATTTGCTTATTCGCTTATTCTCAGTACATCCTCTGTAAATGAAGTAAAAAAAAGGTTTTTTTTTATTTCCAACAGTCATTCATCTCTGTACTACCCTCGCTCGATGAAGTAACAAAATCAAGAACGGAGTACCTCAGAACTTTTCCTTATCACATCGGATTCGCTATCCTCCCTACTTTGGACTTGCTTCGCTCGTTCTCAAATAGTAAATACATTCGTTTCATTCCAACCTGCTTTACTTTTATGATCTATAAAAAGTCATGGATATAATTGTCATACTGAATTGTATGTACTTGTACCAAATTTCAACTCAATTGGATTATTTTCTGATTTTTTAGGACCCCCCCCCACTCGGGCCCCTTGAGATGTAGGTTTGGGCCCTTTTAGGCCAAACCCTCCTCAGGCCTTTGTAGCTCAGTCCGCCACTGTCTATGCCATTATCGGAAGCTATTATTTCCCTCGGGTCATTCCATGTCAAATCAACTCAAAAAAGTACATTTTTGGTTTTGATGTCACCGATTTTAATATAATTTGGCTGACAGGTAGGCACCATAGAAGGGAGAAAAGACCCAGATTTTTGGCTCATTTGGTGCAGACATATTGCCGCAGTAGGGTGGAATTTTTTCAAAATGTTTAAAAAGGCGCTTTTTGAGATATCAGCATTTTCATTTCATATTAGCTCAGAGTAAAAACTTGTGACTAATTATCCAAAAGTATGTAGAATCTATTTGAAAGGGAAAAGTTTTAGCTTTTTAACACCACCAAAATAAAAAGCATACCATATGCAGAACTTTAGATACAGCCATTTCTTTTTTTAAAGAAATGTTAAAAAATCAAATTTTTTTGGAAAATTCACCACCCTACTGCGGCAATATGGCTGCAAAAAATGAGCCAAAAATCTGGGTCTTTTGTTCCTTCTATGGTGCCTACCTGTCAGCCAAATTATTTTAAAATGGAGACATCATGTGTTTTTGCCTGTGTTGATTTGATATGGAAAGCTTAGCTAGAGCCAAAGTGTTGGAACGGGCAAAGTTAATGTACAATTTCACTACTATAACTTGCTCTAATATTGGTCTTACTGGTAAAACAGGTAATTCACATTGGAGAACTGCTCTCCCCTCACACTAAATACTTACTATGGTTGGCAAAAACTGCTGGTACAGCTCTTAATTACTCAAGAGTCTGGGTTAAAGACTATACCATTTATATGAAAAAAACAGATCAATCCAAACCTATAGTTATATTTGACGCAGAAGACATACCTAGCAGCTAAAACATCTTTTCTCACTCATCTTTTGTCTAAAAGATTATCTAACCATGACGGATACAAATCTAATAAATTTAGACCTCAAATTTAAAAATTGTGTTTTGGAAGGAACTTCTAGCTACAACCATCTGTTTAACACAAAGGATCTAGTTATTATGCAGTACAACATACGAGGTATCACCAAGAACTTTGATGAATTTTTATCATGGATACAACACTGTGCTCCAATACCTCAAGTCATCATTCTAACCGAAACTCAATTGCCAGCTATAACAACCCCCTTTACTATTCCAGGATATCAAACTACTCATTTTCCAACTAAATTAAGTACTTACGATAGCCTATCTCTATATATTAAAAATGATTTCATTGATGTAATCAAAATTCAATCTGTCAAATGTATTCTTAACGCTAATGTGATACAATTAGACTTTAGTTATCATAACAAAACTGTTAAATTAACAGGAATATATCGATCTCCTTCAGGAAATAGTAATCTATTTCCAACTGAATTGAATGAATACTTGAAAGCCCTTGATAAAAGTGATTATCATGTCATACTTGGAGATATTAACCTAAATATTCTTGAACCTAAAAAACTTACTAGTGTAACAGATGAGTATCTTGATGTTTTGTGTAGTAATGGATTTTTGTCATATATTAACAGCCCTACTAGAGTAGGCAATACATCTGAAACTTGCTTAGATCATATTTTTTGTAAATCTAACTATCCTAGTAATTATAAAGCTGCAACTTTAAGAACTTTCACTAGTGATCACTACCCTACCTTCATATCTATTGATTATAACGTTAATCTCTCCCCTAATAAAAAACCAATTACAAAGAAAACGAAACATATTGATTATGAATCTTTAAACAATGACTTAGCTAAAGAAACATGGCAGGATCTTACTGAAACTGATGATTGCAATCTTGTGTTAGAATTATTTTATAAAAAATTAAACCATTATATTAATTGTCATTCCTCGGAAAAAAATAAACAACATCTAAATAAATTTTGTAAACTCAAACCTTGGATTACTGATGGTATTGTACACTCTATAAGATACAGAGATAAACTCTTTGATAAAAAAAATAAAATGTTAAAAAAACACAGTGTAGAGTACTTAAAAAATAATGACTTTTTTATACATTTATCTAAAAAATTTGACTATAAGAAATTGCTTAAAAAATAATATAAAGAGAAAAGAAGAATATTATTCAAAACATGATTGTCCAAGCTGGTAACAATACAAAAAAGATTTGGAATGTTATTAATAATCTTTCAGAACGCAAGAATAAACATAAGCCTGTCATAAAAACACTGATTGATGAAAATAAAACTGTAAAAACAGAACCTAAAGATATAGCTAATTGTATGAATAATTACTTCACAAATATAGTTAAAAAAATCAATCCTAATTCATTCAATGATATAAATAGCAACCAGGAAAATAATATTCAAGAGAAAGTTAAATTAAATTGTACCAATACTTTATCTCAATTTACTTTTATATCTAAAGTTGAAATTAAAAATTATATATCCACTCTAAAAAATTACTCTACGCCAGGAATTGACAAACTAGAATCAACTACACTTAAAAAAATCTCTGACAATATATCTGGTCCCTTATCTATTATTTTAATAAGTGTATATCAACGGATGTTTCCCTGATTCATTCAAAACTTCTATTATAATGCCTATTCATAAATCAGGTGATGTTACTGACCCAGACAACTACAGACCCATTGCTAATTACCCCACCTTGCCAAAATCTTGAAAAAATGTATAAAAGCCGAATGAATATCTACTTTGAGAATTGTTCAATTATTGCTAGTAATCAATTTGGATTTCAAGAAAAAAGAGTACTGAAGATGCAATTTATTCTTAACAAGTAAGCTTTACCATGCACTGGACAATAACAAAAAATCCCTTGTTTTGTTTCTTGACATTCGAAAGGCTTTTGATTCTGTTAATCTTAAACTAATGTTACAAAAATTAGAAGAACTTGGTATTAATGGTATGTGTAGACAATTTTTCCATAGTTATTTATTTAAAAGAAAGCAAATTACTAAAATAGGTGAAGTTCATAGCAATGAATCTGTAATCATAAGTGGAGTGCCTCAAGGCTCTGTACTGGGCCTCTGCTCTTTCTAGTCTATATTAATGGTCTTTGTAATCTTGATCTGTTAGGAGATACTGTTACTTTGCTGATGATACTGCTATATTCTTTTCTGGTAATTCTTGGGAAAATGTTTATAATAAAACAAATAGAGCGATTAAACTTTTACTAAGATGGATGTCTAAAAATAGATTAGCTCTGGAATTTTAAAAAGACTGTTTATGTTCCTTTTACAATAGTGTAAGAAATGCTCCTCCTCCAAATCTCAAATTAACTTTTCATGATTTCTCAATGTGTTGACGAATCTAGATGTACGTGTGAGTTTGTTAATTGTAAAATAACTGTAATATTTAGGCATAACCATAGACTCTAATCTAAAATGGACTGAACATATCAGGGTTGTTCAGAAAAAATTGAGAACTTAACTTACATATTTTATAGGACAAGAAATATTTTTAGGATTAAATATAATTAGACTTATTTACTGTTCTCTAGTCGATCAATAATCTCTGTTATGGAGTAAATTGCATGGGGAGGAGCTTACAACATTGCAATAATAAACTATATGTTACCCAAAAATGTATTATTAAAATAATCTATAAAAACCTTTATATATTCTAGTGAATCTCTATTTCTTGAAACCAAACTTCTAGATGTAAGAAAAACTTTATTTATTCAAAATTTTATGTTTTGTTTAAAAACAACACTAAAAATAATTTATTTAAGCAGAATGATATAAATACCCAGTTAAGAAACACACATTGTATAAAATACCTCAATGTAAACACTTCACTCTCACTAAGATTTGTTAATTTTATCGGACCAAAAATTTACAAATTACTACTTAAATCTCAGACTAAATTCAAAAGCAATAAACTCCTAAAAGAATGGTTGCTTGGTCTCACCAGTGAGAACATGCTCATGTTTTTCTCTGATGCGCGCTCCTAAACTAGTATTTACTATTTTTAATTGTTCCTCTTTTTAACTTAAATTTAATATATAACTTTTATTTATTGTTTTTTATAATTTATCCTTTAGTTTTTTTTTATTATTGACTTTTGTATGAAAATTACAAGTTCTTTTTTTTTTAGTCATATCTTTGCTCTCTTCTAGTAAAGTTTCTAAATATTTGGCCAAATACCTTTTTTACTTTATTATAAGTATTTTAATATTATTTTTATTTTTTGTTTAAATTCTATTGTTTTATTTTTACTTTATCGTTAATTAAAATAATTTCAACCAAAATTTGTTGAGATCTTCCTGAAAAAAATATATAACTTGTACTTAAGTTGGAGTCCCCACACTCTGGCCACTTGGCTTTGTGGGTTCCTTAAGATTATGTAAATTACCTCTTTTTAATTGCTCTACTTTTTTATGCTATTTTACTTATGATAAAGACTGTATTTGATTTGATTTGATTTGAATGACCCCCTCCTGGCTATCAGGACTAGGTTTGCTTATCTTTCTCAATTTCTCTTCCCTATAATTTTCAACAGGATCCTATTCAGTATTTCAATTTAAATTGCAGCCTAAATATTAAATAGTTTTCCATTTAGATGAGATCTCTGAATAGAATAAGTAAACTTACTCCCTTCTTTTAATTTTCCCCCACACAAGTGTCTTTAAGCCATAGTATGTAAGGTGGCGAAAGCATGTTAAGCTAGGACGACCTTGCTAACTTCCTTATCAAAATTATCGCACTATCAACCCGACATTACAAGATACTACTAAACCTGCTATTACTTCGAAAATCAAAGCAACTATATTCCAAAATGATTAGATAATAAAAGAAATTAACAGCCATCAAAGACGATATTAAGGAATTTAGGTAATAAAGAAAACTTACTGAAATAAACTCTGTAGTCGAAAGTATTTGTGGTTCCTCGTTCCACGGCGGTGAAAGACATTTTATTACTGATCTGGCTGGCCGGGCAGGTGAAATATTTGGGCGAGTAAAAGGCAGCAGCCGGCAAGTTAAAGAGAGCGCACTTGAGAAGTAACCGGACAGGCAGGGAGGCAAGGGCCAATCTCATTACGTAAATATGGGTCAAAAATACATAGGAACCAGACAATAACCTACTTCTTCTTCTTCTTTCTCCGTTTTTTGTCTTTAACTTAATACATCAAACATTACGCACTGTTTTTGTTAGACTAACTTTTATTTTATTTAGTTGGGGGAGCAATAGGACCTCTTCTTGTTTCATATATTTATATCACTGATTAGGTTTAACTATATTCCTCTATGATATACATACATATATATATATATATATATATATATATATATATATATATATATATATATAGTATATATATATATATATATATATATATTATATATATATATATATATATATATATATATATATCACCCTATTATGGCTCCATAGGTCTGGTATTAGCTGCCAGAGTGTATCATTATCTTATATTTGCACCAAACACCAATGCAATAAAATGATTATAATGAGCAGTGGCGTATCCTGATAGGTAAAAGAAGACAGTCACACCACAAGAACTATATTTCAAATCAACAGATCTTGTAAGTGTTAATTGAGTCATTAACCTATTGTGGCAATATAAATCCTCCTAAAATTTGGTGGAGTTGGGAATTGATGTTTAGTCAAGTTTGGTGTCCAAGGTTTTAGCCAATTTGTAAACAAAAAATTGAGCTAATGAGAGATTAGTCATAGAATAGGAAAGGTGGTTTTTCCTGAAAGGGGGATTTACTGATCAAGAATATTCATATATTGTTAAGGTTTATTTACATAAACCTCAAATTTATTGGCTCAGCCTCCCCAAAAAAATATCAAATAATTTTCACAACACTTTCCAAAACTAATCTCTGGCGCAGCAAGATGTTTATAAAGTCTGTCAGTATGTGTGTGTCTGTTATCATCGTAGCTCCCAGGGTGATTATGCTAGTGAGTTGAAACTTGATATAAGAATGAATTTATAAGTGCAGCAGCTATCTGGATTTTTTACATCATTGAGGACTCAACAAAAATTTATCAAACGCAGAAAAATTTCAGTCCGTTAGTAGAAATAAAATAAAATAAAACAGATCTCAAGTAACAAATAGCTGGTCCAAATGTCCGCAACCTGGGCAATTTTTTTTTTGAAATGCATGCTTTCTTGTTTATCAATCCAATTTTTACCTAATTTTTTGGTATTTGTTTAACAACCTGACCAGTAATGCCACAACTTATTATTTGATTTTATAGAATTTTTCAAAGAAAATGCACATATTTATCCTATAGATTATAGATGTACGGCATAGCATTATTTGCACCTCAGTTTATAGTTTATCCTAAGTTTTAGCTTATTTTCTTTGAAATTTCAAACAAATAATAATTTGTGACAGTACTGTTCAGGTTGTTGAACAAATACCGAAAACTTAAGTAAAAATTGGATTAATGAACAAGAAAGTATGCATTTCAAAGAAAATATGCCCGGCTTGCCGTTTAGAGTAGTCTTATTGACTTCGCACCAATTTTGAGCCCCAAAAACTTAAGTACAGACTTTTTCCAAGCGAAAACTTTTTATCTTAAACTTAACTGATTTTTAAAACATTTTGCTGACAACCAACTGGGTTAATGATGTCATAATGTCCTCCCAAAGGTTGATTTTTGTACCAAATTTTATAAACAAATATGTTTGTTTATAAAACAAACTCTCTCCTTCCAGAGAGAGAGTGCTTACAAAAATCAGCATTAGTTCAATTTAAATCAAATGTAAATACACATGTGTTTTATTTAAATTGGAAAAAACAGTTGAAATTAGCATTAGCATAATTCTATACATATCAATCATTTTTGTTATGGCCTTTTTGCAGGGAGAATAGAACTAAAAAAGAGATATCAAGTACGGGTAAAACTGCTTGATAGGTTTGGGAGAAAGTACCGCTAGCGCTCCATGAGTGTCTTTGGAATAATACCCCCCTCCACCCGCAGTCCACCCCTTCCCCCACTACATTCTACTCTTTTCTATCCTTTTCCACTTATGCTACTTTTACTAAGTACCAGATATCTCTGATTGAAATATCTTAGAAGTTTGTAGCATTATGTTATTGTTTGTAAAAATTTATTATTAAATACAGATTGAATAAATAAAAAAAACACTGATACAATTTTTTGTAAGAACAATTTATTGCAATATATCAGATTACAGAATATTTTATACAATAAATACTTTATAAAAATACTTATAATTAGACTATATAATTAATGATATATAACATGTTTTTATTAAAAGGCATATTACAAGATAAGTTTAGTACAAAGTAAATATATTCAACAAAATTTGTATAAAAATGCTTTTAAATTATAATTACAACTCTTTCTATTCTATGATATTTTATATTGGCTTGTCCTTTTAAATAACTTTAGCTCGCCAGTGTGTAGAATCATCTCACGTAGTGGAGATATTAATGTTTTTTGTTATTTCAACAGTGGATTTTAGAAGTTACCTTCTTCTGGACTTAATTTTCCAAGCTCTTTTTTAATCCCTCACTCTAAATAGATGGGAACTTAAAACTTCACTAATTTCACTCACTCCCTGTTTACAGTGGAGGCACAATAGTAAAAATTTCACTTATCACTTCACATGCCCTGACTTTAAATGGGGATTGTTTATTTCTCTCTCCCGTTTACCAAACTGGTTGATGGTCAGACAAATTAAAGACAAGCCATGTATCATATTTGTTTAACACTTTTTCCTTAACATAAATTTAAAGAATTCTCATTACTAAATTTATTACTTTTGATATCAAAAAAATCCTGTATCAAAAAAAAGTAACTCTTCATAAGTAGTTATTTAGTGTCATCTAGATTTGAATGGGGGAACATTAAATGTTATGTGTTCAGGATACCAACCAATAAGATAATTATTTTACTGAACTTATGTCAGCGAGTTCTTATATGAAAATGTGGATAGATATCAATTATTTGTGCTCCAATAACTGCGGTAACAAATTTACAAATTAGGATAAATTTGGTATAAATTTACCACTAATTAAAAGTCAGAGTATATTGTTTGAAATCCTTTGAATGCTAGACAACAAAAACATACAACTCAAGTTGAGATTTTTAAAACAACTTTATCTTTTCAAAATGGAGGTCAATTAAGCAGAATAAGTTGAGCAATACATTGTTAAAAGGCCCTTTAGAAATCAAGAAATGGGTTAAAAAAATTTAACATTCAATGTAGTGGCTACAATTATGGAAAAAAAATTTGTTGTTTTAAGTTTCAGCAAAAATAAAAAGAAATATGTTCATTACTGAAAAAAATAGATATATTATGTTACTTTAGATGCTTAGCGAGCCCCTTTTTACACATTGCAGCATTGGTTTGTAAAACCTAGCAAACCACTTTTAACACATGACAACATAGTAAATCAATGGTTATAATCAGTTGTAGCATGGGAAAATAGTGTAGAGCATGGATTCTCTAACTTTTTGTCACCAAGCCAGTTACCTAGGTTTGGTAAGATCAATAATTTTTAGTGTCAATCACTGGATTTTTTCTTACCAGACTTTTCAACCAATAAAACTATGTTAACTCTAATACTGAAACAATAATTGTTGCGGATTCCTCAATATAAAATATCAAGTTTTACTACATTATTACATAATCTTTGAAGCATGCAAGGTTTCCACCTTTAGTATTTAATAGTAGACCTCCGCGCCACAATTATTATTTTCTCATAATAGTTACTTGATAAAATGAAAATAAGGTTATAAATGTTGTGATTGACAATTTCCTAATTGATAGTAAAATACAAAGAAAAGTCCCAAAATATTCCCCTTTTAAAATAAAAATAATACTTCACTACTTTTAACTCTTTTAGGATTTTAAACATTAGTTTTTTATAACTTTTGTGTTTAAGGTATTAGATTTTTCTGCGTACCACCAGTGGTACCTCACTTTGAGAACCCCTGGTGTAGAGTACCAATGAGGTTGATCTAATATGAAATTGGGCATGGTTTAACATCCAGGACTAACCTCATTGGTTCCAATCGCATTATTTTTCCATGTAGACAACTGATTATATGTATATAAATTAATATAATTCATGCGATGCAGATAATCATTCAATGCATAAAAATAGCCTGAAAAAGGAATCTAACGAGACAAGTAAGCCCTAAAGATTATGTAGTAAACCTATTATTTCATAATCTTTGGTAGCCCCTGGTTATTACTTACACATTTATTTACAAACCTTTGCCAGCAAAGCGAACCTCTTCCTAGTAAGTTAAAGCATAAATATAGAACTTAAATTATTCATTATTAATATCAGCAATGTAGCAAGCAACCTATCTATATTATTTGAAGCTTCTTAATATACTTTAACATTATAAATAAACACAATATAACAAGCTAATCCCCAAGAGGCCCTAGAGGCTCAGCAAACAATTCATAATCATCTTCATTGCTGAAAGTAGGAATGCACAATGCTGACACTATATTGGTGTCGATATTCGCCCAGTACCAGATTGTCTAGGTTCATCAATAGTAAAAGATGAATCTTCCTCAGCAAGGCCACAATTGATTCTTTAACTAAAAAAAAAAAAAAAAAATAATAAAATAAGTATTCATAGAGCAACAATTATGTAGAAAATTTCAATCAATTATATTGATATAGACCTTAGGAAATACTGAAAACCTTATTAACATTGTCCACTTTGTTTTAGAGTGGGATATGAAATTTTGTCAAGCCATCAATCCAATAAAAATGATGAAAAGGTTTTTCAATAGTACTGGCTTGTACGTTCCTAGGTGTTTAGCGAAATCTAGTTCTATAAAGTAAATACGTCTAATGTGCTAAGCATGATTGTACAAGAAAGAAGCATCGCACGTCACTGATAAAAAACTTCACTTTTTTAATCTTCCAAATTTAAGTGAATAGCAGAATGTGTTCAGGTTCTTTCAATGCCCTGATAAGTTACACACACGTAACAAAAACAAATGGGACGTAACATTACGATATGCCATTAATAATGATAAATGACGGAACAGTTCCGAAATGTAGCAATAGCATTTCCATTGTTACATTCCTGGGTGAATCTGGCTCATTATATTGTGGAAAATTAAATTTAAATTTTTTTAACCACAGTCTCAAATATATTTTAATTTGTAATCTGCAAGTATTATAGAGGAGATTACTTAACCCATTTAAACAAATTGATAATCTGTCAGTCAAATCTTATGAATCCATTTTTTACATCAGGGTATTTACATGATGATGTTTCATGCATCAGCCAGCAGCTACTTCACACCAACAATCAGCTATCTACAACAAATAATTACACATTAAAAATTGTGGAATTTTCAAAAAAAAAAATATTTCAAGGAAATAAATTAACGATTTAAGCAATGAAATGGATTTAAAATAAAGGGTCATGGATTTGGACAGTGTTTGTGATACTACTGCAGCAAAGCACCCACAGGCAGCATCACAGCTGCAGGGTTTTAAAACTCTAGTTTAAATATTAACACTCTGTGCCCTACTACAACTGACATGGGCTAGAGGCAGTCAGGTGAATTAAAAGTATGTTGCCTTATGTGGATTCATTCCAATTAAAACAAACGTTAACACAGAGTATTCAACAGGTGATAGATTCCATACACATTTAATATGATCTGAGTCTTGTACTGTATTTGTTTAGACGAACGAGTCAGATGACGGCATAACTGATCCTACCAAAAGATCTTGTCTTTCATTGTGAAGGTTCACTTAGGTCATAAGAAAGTTTTCACAATTTAGTAAAATTGTAATTTCTTTGCAAAATAATAACGTTACACTAAAAAATAATATTTGCAGAAGTTATTTGGTAAAAAACAGAAATATTAAAGTAAAATAATAGTTAGTCAAGAAGGTTATACTTTAAAAGTTATGTTTCATTTTGATTTTCTTGGGGCAAGGCTGATAATGGAAAATTAGAATCTAGATAATGCATCAATACAATTACTTTCCCATTACATTTGGTATTCCAGTAATATATTTCATACATCCTCTCTCAGTCCCAAAACAAGTAAGTCTACATGGATGGGTTGTAGAATTATAGGAAGTATGGTCTTTTATACAAAGAATAAAGAGATAAATAAGTGATTTTATCTTTATTAAATAAATCACAGCTAAGAATGAATGTGATATTTTAATAATTAGGATACACGTAATGATTAGACTTTGCAGTACTTAAAATAAAACTTACCTCAATCACGTGGACTTCTTATCAACACCATAAAAAACGAAGAATTTTAACAATTAAATTACATTACGATAAAACAAACAGTTACAATTAATCGAAGGAAAACATGAAGAAAATGTACGAAACAAATACATAGTAAATAAACAATAATAAATACAACTACTTAAATTACTTTTAACAAATCACGAAATGTAAAACATGTAAAATAAAGAAACAGGAAAT
>JACMZG010000002.1:28289339-28311560 GCA_018340805.1 Microvelia longipes | reverse complement strand
TTTCATAATCTTTGGTAGCCCCTGGTTATTACTTACACATTTATTTACAAACCTTTGCCAGCAAAGCGAACCTCTTCCTAGTAAGTTAAAGCATAAATATAAGAACTTAAAATTATTCATTATTAATATCAGCAATGTAGCAAATGAAGCAAGCCTATCTATATATTTGAAGCTTCTTAATATACTTTAACATTATAATAAACACAATATAACAAGCTAATCCCCAAGAGGCCCTAGAGGCTCAGCAAACAATTCATAATCATCTTCATTGCTGAAAGTAGGAATGCACAATGCTGACACTATATTGGTGTTGATATTCGCCCAGTACCAGATTGTCTAGGTTCATCAATAGTAAAAGATGAATCTTCCTCAGCAAGGCCACAATTGATTCTTTAACTAAAAAAAAAAAAAAAAAAAAAAAAAAAAAGTATTCATAGAGCTAACAATTATGTAGAAAATTCAATCAATTATATTGATATAGACCCTTAGGAAATACTGAAAAACCTATTAACATGTTCCACTCTGTTTTAGAGTGGATATGAAATTTTGTCAAGCCATCAATCCAATAAAAATGATGAAAGGTTTTTCAATAGTACTGGCTTGTTACGTTCCTAGGTGTTTAGCGAAACTCAGTTCTATAAAGTAATATACGTCTAATGTGCTAAGCATGATTGTGACAAGAAAGCATCGCACGTCACTGATAAAAACTTCACTTTTTAATCTTCCAAATTTAAGTGAATAGCAGAATGTGTTCAGGTTCTTTCAATGCCCTGATAAGTTACACACACGTAACAAAAACAAATGGGACGTAACTTACGATATGCCATTAATAATGATAAATGACGGAACAGTTCCGAAATGTAGCATAGCATTTCCATTGTTACATTCCTGGGTGAATCTGGCCCATTATATTGTGGAAAATTATATTTAAATTTTTTTAACCACAGTCTCAATATATTTTAATTTTGTAATCTGCAAGTATTATAGAGGAGATTACTTACCCATTTAAACAAATTGATAATCTGTCAGTCACAAATCTTATGAATCCATTTTTTACATCAGGGTAATTACATGATGATGTTCATGCATCAGCCAGCAGCTACTTCACACCAACAATCAGCTATCTACGACAAATAATTACACATTAAAAATTGTGGAATTTTCAAAAAAAAAATATTTCAAGGAAATAAATTAACGATTTAAGCAATGAAATGGATTTAAAATAAAGGGTCATGGATTTGGACAGTGTTTGTGATACTACCTGCAGCAAAGCACCACAGCTGCAGGGGTTTTAAAACTCTAGTTTAAATATTAACACTCTGTGCCCTACTACAACTGACATGGGCTAGAGGCAGTCAGGTGAATTAAAAGTATGTTGCCTTATGTGGATTCATTCCAATTAAAACAACGTTAACACAGAGTATTCAACAGGTGATAGTATTCCATACACATTTAATATGATCTGAGTCTTGTACTGTATTTGTTTAGACGAACGAGTCAGATGACGCCATAACTGATCCTACCAAAAGATCTTGTCTTTCATTGTGAAGGTTCACTTAGGTCATAAGAAAGTTTTAATCAATTAAGTTTCACAATTTAGTAAAATTGTAATTTCTTGCAAATAATAACGTTACACTAAAAATAATATTTGAGAAGTTATTTGGTAAAAAACAGAAATATTAAAGTAAAATAATAGTTAGTCAAGAAGGTTATACTTTAAAAGTTATGTTTCATTTTGATTTTCTTGGGGGCAAGGCTGATAATGGAAAATTAGAATCTAGATAATGCATCAATACAATTACTTTCCCATTACATTTTTGGTATTCCAATAATATATTTCATACATCCTCTCTCAGTCCCAAAACAAGTAAGTCTACATGGATGGGTTGTAGAATTATAGGAAGTATGGTCTTTTATACAAAGAATAAAGAGATAAATAAGTGATTTTATCTTTATTAAATAAATCAGAGCTAAGAATGAATGTGATATTTTAATAATTAGGATACACGTAATGATTAGACTTTGCAGTACTTAAAATAAAACTTACCTCAATCACGTGGACTTCTTATCAACACCATAAAAAACGAAGAATTTTACAATTAAATTACATTACGATAAACAAACAGTTACAATTAATCGAAGGAAAACATGAAGAAAATGTACGAAACAAATACATAGTAATAAACAATTAATAAATACAACTACTTAAATTACTTTTAACAATCACGAAATGTAAAACATGTAAAATAAAGAAACAGAAATAACAAATCCCCTCCTCCTAGTACTAAACAATAGATTAGTTCCAAAGGTGCCCGAAAAACGCTAGCTGTAAATCCAATCAAAATTCTCCAATCTAAGTTGGATGGGGCTGGCCTTTTGAAGGCCCGTCTACAATCTTCTTAGAATAATACTATATATAGAAGGAGCACAGGGCCCTAAACAATGTAATTCCACTGATAACACGAAAGCCGGTGACTGGGTGCAACTAAGTATGCTCGCCAACCTGACAAGAAACATTATTAAATATTTGTCATAAATATCTATTAATGAAGAAAGATCGTAAAGAACAAAGTATAATAACTTAAAAACACTGCTGAGTATTTAATAAAAACCGGTATTAGATGGCAAAAGGGTGGCGGAATACAAAATCTACATTTTAGTTGACGAGGACTACTATTATAATATAATTTTAATAAAATACGTTAAATACAATTTAAAAATGCTTTAAATATTGTAATGCATCGATATTTATATTAGTATTTTATGGAATAATCAATAATTAATTAATAATAAACATAATAATTCAGCAACCGGAAGTAATGCCAACTTTTTTTTAGAAAATTGTATATTGTTAGGGTGGCAGGCATTACTTAGTTGCACCAGTCAACACCTTTCGTGTTATCAGTAGTGCTCTTCTATATATAGTATTATATCTAGACAATCTAAAGGCCCGTCTAACAATCTTAAGTTAAGTTAGGAAGAATTGAAGAGTTGAAGAATTTTTCAAAATCTCTTTTTCTTCTTAAATAATTCTTTTTCCCGCTCTTTCTGACTTAAGAAAACCATAAAGGCCGTCCTACAATCTTAAGTTTAAGTTAGGAAGAATTGAAGAAGTGAAGAATTTTTCAAAATCTCTTTTTCTTCTTAAATAATTCTTTTTCCCGCTCTTTTGACTTAAGAAAACCATAAGAATGGTTTTTTATAAGTTACTTAAAGAAGAATGTACTACGTTATCTGTTTTTGAATGATTACAATATTTTGTAAACGATGTGATGTGGATTGTTTTGATTGTTGTTGTTTGAATATGTGATTATATTGAATATGTGATTGTTTTGTTTGTTGAATTGTTTTTTATATAATATATATTTTTCTTTTTGAATTATATAGTTTTTGAAATGGATAGGTTCCTACGTCTGTAGACATACTAGAGATAAGGAAAATAACGCTCCCAACAATTACCTCATTCATTTTGATTTTATTTATTAATTAAATAAATAAACATGGTCGATTTTAGAAGTAAATAAAAAAATATTTTGCAAAAAGTCTTTAAAAAATGGAAGGAAAGATCATTGAAAAAGCAATGGTTATTTAAATTGTATTAAAATTGTTATTGAGCTCTGCTTGTTGTTACCATAAATAAATAAATAAATGTTCTGTGTTGACGGTAGAAAGAAAGTAGTTTATAGTAGTTTATGTTTATTTAAATTGTATTAAAAATTGTTATTGAGCTCTGCTCGTTGTTACAATAAGTAAATAAATAAAATGTGTGTAGACGGTAGGAAGAAAAGTAGTCTAAATACAGCTATATGTGTAATTGTAACTTTAAAACTTGACTTAACAACTCAGAGGTTGTAGACGTGTTTACGGATCTCTAAGTCTAAAGAGCGGGAAATTTCAAAATAGTTTGTTCTAAGTGAAAATTCTTCACTTCTTCGATTCTTCCTGAGGAATTCTTCACTTCTTTGATTCTTCCTAACTTAACTTAAGATTGTAGACGGGCCTTAAGAATGGTTTTTTATAAGTTACTTAAAGAAGAATGTACTACTATCTGTTTTGAATGATTACAATATTTTGTAAACGATGTGATGTGATTGTTTTGATTGTTGTTGTTTGAATATGTGATTGTTTTGTTTGTTGAATTTTTTTATATCTATATATATTTTTTTTTTTATTTTTGAATTATATAGTTTTTGAAATGGATGAGGTTCCTACGTCTGTATACATACTAGAGATAAGGAAAATAACGCTTCCAACAATTACCTCATCCATTTTGATTTTATTTATTAATTAAAATAAATAAAACACGGTCGATTTTAGAAGTAAATTAAAAAATATTTGCAAAAAGTCTTTAAAAAATGGAAGGAAAGATCATTGAAAAAGCAATGGTCTTATTGAGCCCAGTTTGTTCCACAAAAATTATTTAAAAGGTATGTTTCTAATGATAGATTCTGATTCTATGGTCAAAATAAATAAAAATAACTTTAGGTGGCAGCATCTGCATTGTTGATTTCTCTTATTTTGGTATTTTTAATACAAAACTTGAAAGGTTTTTTGAAAACTAGACACAGACCTCTATCCAATATACTTCAGGTGTTTTTTACATTTACCCAGAGCCATATAACTTATGGCTTGCTGAACTTGAAAAAACAAAATTTAATGGAATTTACGTCAATTTTTAACTCCATGCGATTTGGATTAGATCTTCATCTAGACTTAATATTTGATGCTCTCTTAAGTATACAAGCTATTTTACTTTTCGAGTTATGCTCAAACAACAATTTTTTAATCCCGTTTTATTGGTTTTTATTAACGTTGAAGTGTTGAAACATAACTCATAATTTCAAGATATGATATTTTTTATAAAGAACAAACTCAGCAGCTTATAAAAATGCAATTTCTACGCAGCTTTTCCCCCATAAATAGAAGTTAAAAGTAAGCAAATTGAAGTTATAGATGAAAATTCAGAAAAATAGATTCTTTTTATAACTCAGTGGGAAAATGTCAAATTTTGATGTGGTTTTCTTAATTAATCTTCTTTTTTAGAGTTTTTGCGTGTCTTATACCAATCTTATACCCCCCCCCCCAAAAAGAAACAAAAAATAAGGGTGTTTAGTCAAAAAAAACTTGGCATTGGACACCTTCTCGAATTGAAACATAGAACTCTAGCTGCAAATACAAATTACAGTCGGACCTCCATATAACGAACTTCTATACAACGAAAGTATCTATGTAACGATTTTTTTTACGTTCCCTTGAATTTTGTGTTTAAAAGTGTTTCTATTTAACGAAAAAAATTTCTATATAACGAACAAAATTTCCAGAAATAAAGATAAAGACAAGACCCGCAAACTTTCAAGGAATTGACCAAAACGGCACTTCTGTTTTTCTGTAATTTCCCAGAACAATTATTTATTGATTCTCGCCCTGCCTTATCTAATTTTGCGGACTCTTTTTTTACAATTTTCTATGAAATAAGGATTAACACAGCATAGAACTAAAAATCTTTCAGTTTTGATTTAGTATTCGGTCTGACCAGTTCGTTTGTGAAACTTTTTATTTGTTTGTAAATCGAGTTTATTAAAATGTCAAAACGGAAATCGCTGTCCCTTTCTGAAAAAATCAATTTATTAAAAGATTCTGACGATGGAGTCAAAAACAAAGACTTGTCTCTGAAGTATAAAATCGCTCCTAGTTCTATATCAACAATTTTAAAAAATCGGGAATCTATACTTAGGTTATACGAAACGAGTGGCGATTTAAAATAAGTTCTCGAGTGTGCAAGTTCGGAGACATTGATTTTACAGTGGGCGACAATGTTAAGGGACAAAAATATGCCTGTGACAGGACCGCTAATAAAAGAAAAAGCTGCTGAATATGCAACTGCAAGTTTATTATTCATCCTATATATCCATTAAAATATCATAAAATAGTAGAGAGTTAGGTATTTATTTTTTCAATTTCTATGAAACGAAATTTCTATATAACGAATTTTTTCACTTGAACCTTTAAGTTCGTTATATAGAGGTCCGACTGTACTTCACTTTGATTTCATCACCTGAGTCGACGTTGTAAATCTTTAAATATCTCCTCACTGTTTCTATTATCAAAAATCATAATGCACGTTAATTACTATTAGCCTGGTATTAATAATACAAATATTAATTTATTAAATAAACTATCTATTTATAATAATAATACATTGTATCAATCAAAAAATACAATAATTAGTCGATTCATATTAAAAAATAACACATAATAATAATTATACATTTTACTTAAAGAAAGATGAATTTTTTACATCCTTATAAATAGATAAGCTTTTAAAGGGTTTAACACTGTGTTTATAAGCCTTTATCAGTGTGTATCAAGGCTTACAGCCTACAGCTGAAAATATAGTCATCTTGGTAGAAAAAGATTAATTCCAAAGCCTAGCATACTATTATAAATCTATGAATTTTATAACATTTTTAAAATTATCTGAAAACGTGACAACACTGGTCACATGATGAGCAAGCCTTAATACACATCACAGGCTTTTCAAACCTAATTCCAAATAAAAAATAGCTTTTCTTCTATCTTTATTTATTTTTTAGTCAATAAATAAAAAAAGGAACATTTATTTATTTTAATAAAATAAAGAAAAAATTCAACACTATAAATAAACTAAAACAATAATATCTTAAATCTTATTTCTCACATTTTAAACTCATTTATGATATTTACAAAAAAGTTAAATTTATAGTTAGAGCCTGATCAAGAAGTTAAAGAAAGGGATTTGTAAACAAATCAAATCAAATCAACAAACATTTGGTTTATTGAACGAACGTAAGTGAGTTCTTACATTTCAGAAGATTGGGACGGCGCGTTTGTTTGTGTTTGTTGTTTGTGTGTTTGTTTGTACGTGTCGCGGATAACTGCCGTAAAAATTGACCGATTTTGATAAAATTTTCTATACAGGTAAAACTAATTATGTGTCAGAGCTGTATAGTTTTTGGTAATATTCCGACAAATATTTTCAAAATGGCAGAGCAAAATGGCGGACGGATAAAAAAATTTTGAGCGAAAAAATCGTGTTGTATATCATTTGAAAGCTCTTAAAGAGTAGAAAAAGAAAATATATGTTTCATGGTCAAAATTTAAAATTTTTTTGAAAAATTTAAAATGGCGGCTAAAATATAGACTCAAAAATTTAAAATTATACTCGAGTAATATATCGTTGTAAAGCTCTTGATTAGTAGAACAAAATGTTATATACGAAATTCCGAAAAAATTCACATGGCGGCCATTTATTATATAATAATTAGTTTTTACTAATTTTATAAGAATTTACAAGATTAAAGATCTATTGTAATATACTTTAGATCTTTTATACAAGTAAAATTAACTATATGTCAGAGCTGTAATGTTTTTGGTAATATTCCGAAAAATATATTCAAATGGCGGCCAATATGGCGGACCGGATAAAAAATTTTTGAGGAAAAAATCGTGTTGTATATCGTTTAAAAGCTCTTAAAGAGTAGAAAAAGAAAATATATATTTCATGTCAACATTTCAAATTTTTTTATTAATTTAAAAATGGGCGGCTAAAATAATAAACTCAAAAAAAATAAAATTTAAAGCGAGCCTTCTTTTACCATTTATTAATTATAATATACGCGAGCTTTTTTAATATGCATTAATATGATATAAGCAATCTAGCGAGCGAAGCGAGCCTTTTTTAAATCTATTTTATTATAAATATAAGCAACACGCGAGCGAACCGAGCCTATTTTTAACGTGTATTATTTAAATATAAGCAATCTAAAACGAGCGAAGCGAGCTTTTAATATATATTTTTATTATAAATATAAGGCAAACTAGCGAGCGAAGCGAGCCTATTTTTAACGTTGTATTATTATAATATAAGCAATCTAGCGAGCGAAGCGAGCCTATTTTTAACGTTGTATTATTACAAATATAAGCAATCTTGCGCGAAGCGAGCCTTTTTTACTATGCATTAATATTAAATATAAGCAATCTAGCGAGCGAGCGAGCCTTTTTTACAATATATTTTATTATAAATATAAGCCAAACTAGCGAGCGAAGCGAGCCTATTTTTAACGTTGTATTATTACAAATATAAGCAATTCTAGCGAGCGAAGCGAGCCTTTTTTTACTATGCATTAAATTAAATATAAGCAATCTAACGAGGAAGCGAGCCTTTTTTACAATATATTTTATTATAAATATAAGCAAACTAGCGAGCGAAGCGAGCCTATTTTTAACGTTGTATTATTATAAATATAAGCAATCTAGCGAGCGAAGCGAGCATATTTTTAACATTGTATTATTATAATATAAGCAATCTAACGAGCGAAGCGAGCCTTTTTTACTATGCATTAATATTAAATATGAGCAATCTAGCGAGCGAAGCGAGCAATTTTTTACAATATATTTTATTATAAATATAAGCAATCTAGCGAGCGAAGCGAGCCTATTTTTTAACGTTGTATTATTATAAATATAAGCAATCTAGCGAGCGAAGCGAGCCTTTTTTACTATGCATTAATATTAATATAAGCAATCTAGCGAGCGAAGCGAGCCTTCTTTACTATGTATTATTATAAATATACGCAATCTAGCGAGCGAGCGAGCTCTTTTACTTGCATCAATATAAAATCTACGCTCTTAGCGAGCGAAGCGAGCCCTACAATATATTTTATATATAAATATAAGCAATTAGCGAGCGAAGCGAAGTCTATTTTTACCGTTGTATTATGTTATATCTTACGCAATCCAGCGAGCGAAGCGAGTTCTTTTACCATGTCATTATTATAATATACGCAATCAAGCGAGCGAAGCGAGCCTTTTTTATATGCTTATATAAACTAAGCAAATCTAGCGACGCGAAGCGAGCCTTTGTTACATATATATTTTATATTAAATATAAGCAATCTAGCGAGCGAAGCGAGCCTATTTTTAACGTTGTTATTATTACAATATAAGCAATCTAGCGAGCGAAGCGAGGCCTTTTTTACATATAATTTTTTATAAAGATAAGCATTAGGCGAGCGAGCGAGCCTTTTTTAAACTTTGTATTATTATAACTAATAAGCATCTAGCGAGCGTAGCGAGCTTTTTTACTATTTAATGTTAAATATATACCTAAATTAGCAGCGATGCAGCCTTTTTGAGTTATACTTTAAAATAGTATAGCTGCCGAATGTTTTGATTAAACTATTGCGCTTGTTTTAAATTAATATATTTTTTATGTATTCTTGCCGTGAGTTCTTGATGCAGCATTATGGATATAATTGCAGTTTATACTGTTTTATGTAATATTGTTTATTTTTACATAAAACAGTATATAAATTTGTTGTTATATGTAAACAACAATTTTAATGTTGACTGGTTTCCATTTGTAAACAACAAAAATACTAATGTTGACTGGTTTCCATTTATAAACTACAACAATATTAATGTTGACTGGTTCCATTTGTAAACTACAACAATATTAATGTTGACTGGTTCCATTTGTATACAACAACAATATTAATGTTGGCAGGTTGCTATTAGCTTCAAAACACACTTTAAAACAAAATTAGTGGTCTTTATTTTTTCAGTTCTTGGTCAGTCTCTACTTAATAAAAAATCAGGGGTCAGTAAAGAGATAAATAAAAGAAGACTAAGGTTGTCACAGCAACTGAATTAACAGTTAAACAACTGTATATTATTCGTATGATAAGTTTAGTTGCTAGAGCTATGTTATGTTTGCTTCACACGACAGCTGCAGTTTTTATGACAACCCACCTCTCTCGCACATGATGAAAGTACAGTGTATTCCTTCAGCATGTATGTTGCAGAGCATGTTGACTGAAACATGCTCATCAGTCAATGTTTTTGTCTACTTCGCTATCAATGTCACACAGTGCTGATTTTAAAGCAGCTCTGTTTCAGCGATCCCTCCTACAAAACAAATATCAAGAACAATCATTATATTCTGACCAAAATTAGCTTAAACCAAAGTGACTTATACTCAGAAGGAGGATACAACAGCACTTATACCCTAGGTACATTGGTGATGCCAATGTTTGATTTTTCAAAATAATTACAATTTAACATATATATTACATTATTCTTTGACTATTTTGTCTTTAATTAAGTAAAATGAACTTAAAATAAGTTTTAATGATTATCTATTGCATAAGACCTCAACGTTCCTCATGTCCTCATATTTCTTCACATAATAAAAAATTCCATGACACCCTACTTGATCATACCAATTCTCTTATCCAAAACCTATCCTCAGAATCATTCCAGATAACCCTCCTCGCAGTCTAAGATGTCAGTGGCCCAGAGATCTTCTAGAAGATTAGATAATTATGTTAACAGTTGTTTACCGTGCGTACATTGACGGACATGGTTATTGTTTGACTAACTTATTAATGTCCTTCACTTAAGATAGGCCTGGTGATACGCACGCTAAACTCTGTCCAAGCAAAAAGTGCAGTCGCTGGACTGTTTCCTTTTGTCATGACTTACAGGTCAAAATTAATTTCAGCTGTATCACTAGATACCCTCTTGCTGTAATTGTAATTAACATATAAATAAAAAACAAATCTATTGCATAAATTGTTATATTATATTAATTACCTCCCTGTGCCATCAGCCTAACCTGGTATTCAAGGTATATTTAAATAAATGGTAAGCATTTGTTTAATAAGTACAACATGAGTCGGGTTTTTTTTGGACAATTAGCAGGGTTTGAAGATGTGTCTAATAAAGAATACCTGTATCTGTTAAAGGTAGGAGGAGCTGTACCGGCCCCAGCCCCCCGGGAGGGGTAGTTGCCATCCAACCAATCCTGATACTTGTACCACCTAAAAAACAAAACAAATACCCTTTAGTAATAACTTGTTGCTACAAAGTGTTTAGCTGCCACTACTTGATAGGTTTAACTGATATACTAATGAAGTGTTTAGTTGTACTATGAAACTGTTTAGCTGCCACTAATTGATAGGGTTTAACTGACACTAATTGAAAGGTTTAGTTGTACTAATTGAAAATGTTTAGCTGCACTAATTTGATAGGGTTTTAATGACCTAATTGAAAGTGTTTTAGGTTGTACTAATTGAAGTGATTTAGCTGCCGACTATGAGGCGTTTAAATGTCTAATCGAAAGTTGTTTAGTTGTAACTACATTGAACTGTTTATTTAGCTGCCACGTAATTGATGGGTTTTAACTGATTACTAATTAATGTGGTTCTAGTTGAACTAATGAAAACTGTTTAGTGCACTATTGGATAAGTGTTTAACTGATACTAATTGAAAGTGTTTAGTTGTAACTAATTGAAACTGTTTAGCTGCCTAATTGATAGGTTTAATGCACTATTGAAAGTGTTTGTTGTAACTAGATTAAACTGTTTAAGCTGCCACTAAGTTGATAGGGTTTAACTGATACTAATCGAAAGTGTTTAGTTGTAACTAATTGAAACTGTTTAGCTGCCACTAATTGATAGGGTTTAACTGATACTAATTAAATGTGTTTAGTTGTAACTAATTGAAACTGTTCAGCTGCCACTAATTGATAGTGTTTAACTGATACTAATTGAAAGTGTTTAGTTGTAACTAATTGAAACCTGTTTAGCTGCATAATTGATTAGTGTTTAACTGATACTAATTGAAAGTGTTTAGTTGTAACTAATTGAAACTGTTCAGCTGCCCTAATTGATAGTGTTAACTGATACTATTTAAAGTGTTTAGTTGTAACTAAGAAATGTTAGCTGCCACTAATTGATAGGGTTTAACTGATACTAATTAAATGTGTTTAGTTGTAACTAATTGAACTGTTCAGCTGCCAGCTAATTGATAGTGTTTAAACTGATTTACTATTGAAAAGTGTTTTAGTTGTAACTAATGAAACTTGTTTAGCTCCACTAATTGATAGGGTTTTAACTGATACCTAATTAAAAGTGTTTAGTTGTAACTAATTGAAACTGTTTAGCTGCCACTAATGATAGGGTTTACTGATACTACTTAAATGTGTTTTGTTGTAAAATAATTGAAAACTGATTCAGCTGCCACTAATTGATGTGTTTAACTGAATACTAAATTGAAAGTGTGTTTAGTTTAACTAATTTGAAACTGTTAGCTGCCACTAATTGATAGTGTTTAACTGACACTAATTGAAAGTGTTTAGTTCACTAATTGAACTGTTTAGTTGCCACTAATTGATGTTTAACTGATACAATTGAAAGTGTTTAGCTGTCACTGTTTGACATTGTTCAGCAGTTATCAATTGTCAGTGTTTACCTGTAACTAATTAACAGTGTCTAGCTGTTACTAATTGACAGTACTAAATAATAAGCATTATAAAATTTGAAGTACAGATTATAGTAGATTAAGCTCTGCTGAACGTTTTTACAATCAAAGAAGACTATAATTAGTTTCTAAATAAATTGGAAACCAACAGAATGGCTAGAGGCACAATTATTATGTAATACAATACAATACAAAAATTGATTTTTGTTTTTAGGTAAATTTCTTCTTTTCATAACAAATAGGTTTTTTGTACTTCAGTACAAAAAATTGGTAGCTTTAAGATAAATGTGAGGAAGTGCAGCAATTGTAGATTTAACAATAAGATTCTTGCAATGACAAAACTTATTTCAGTTCAACTTGATCAGAGTACAAAATGTTAATATTTATCTTAGAATATTGCACCAGATTACATGTATCAAAATCTGTGGATCAAAAGAAAATCTTAACTCTTCCAAAATAAAACTGGCCTGCTTGACTGACTGAACCCTTTACCTAAAGAACTTTAGGACACAATTGTTATAGTAAGACATACCACTGCTCCCATCTGAGGTAGTCCTGAAGGGTGAGGTCTCGGAGCCAGCCTTGCTCTTTGTAGTAGGCGTACCTGGTGCGTACATCGTCCCAGGACCCGTATTCTGCCAAGGTGGACAGGTAAGGAGGGGAGTCCATCTCCACAGTGAGTCTGTCACCAGAAGTAATCCTAAGGTTTCTGTGCTCAAAGTCACCACGGTCTACACTCCACTGTGCCATCTTCCCAAACCTCTCTGACAGGGACAGCTTAGGGCCTCCATTAGCCCCGGGTCCTGGGCCTCCGCTACCGCTAGACTCAGAGTCTGACTCCACCTTTATGAATGGCGGTCCCCCTCTCATTTGCTAAAACAATGAGAAATTTAACAATAAATTAAAGCTACATAATTTGGACACAAGGAAGGAGGTTTTATTACGTTTATCTCTTGGCTATTTAAAAGAAAAGCATACAAATAAGATTATTTTATTTATAATTATCATTACAATATAAAATTATAATTGTTTCTTATTGTAATCATGTGGGATTTTTAAGCTGAAGTAAATAAAGTGATTACCCGCATGGCTCTGGCCATAGCCTCAGGCATGGCTCTCCTCATCCTGCGGTCCCTCTCGGAGGCATGGGGTGGAGAGAATGATCGACTCCTACTGTGAGACACAGGGGGCCTAGGCATCTTCCTGGGGGGAGGGTGTCCCTTCTGAGAGCACACAGAGCACGAGTCATCTGAGCAAGAAGAGCTTGAACTGTAGCTCTCTGGCGATGGGGGGCGGCGACGAGACTTGGGGGGAGGAGACGGGAGGTGACGCTGAACAAATACAACAATAATTGCGGACTTTAATTATAGCACAACAGGACCAAGTTACATAGTAGTCTGTTAGAAAGAAATATTAAACAAAAAACAAAAATAAAACCTAAGAAAATAAAATATAACAAAGAACGATAATAAAAAAAAAAAAATATAAAAAATAAGAAAGAAAAAAAAAAGAGAAATAATATAAAAAAAAAGAAAAAAAAAAGGAAAAGACTAAAAAAGCAGAAAATAAAGGAAAATTATTAAAGCTTTGACTATGTGGGTAATCTAATTGAGAGTTTGTGTTTATTTTTCATTTTACTTTTCTATAATTACCTTTAAGTAAATGGACAACTATTTTTTGGTCCAAAACACCTGAACTATCCGTTTCGATGTTTTAAGACCTCTGGAATAGTTTTTACAAAGTTCCTGTCCGTATGTGTGTGTGACTTATCATCGTAGTCCCAGTGTGTTTATCTAGAGTTGAACTTTGATAAAAATCAACACGTAAGGGTTGTTTGTTGAAGTCTAGTTGAGCTATCCAGAAAATATTTTTTATTATGTCATTAACAGGCAATAATGACTCGGCAAAAATGCAATCCACTTGAAATTTAGCACATATATAGTATGGATACGTGCCAAGTTTCATTAGGGGTTTTAATTGCAAAAAATAATTTTACGATGTCAAGTTGCACTTCTCCACTTGCACATGTCAATGTGTTTGGTGTCAGTTCTGTGTTTGTTTTAGTTAAATAGTTTTTCATAGTTGGTATTATTCATCATTAGTTGAGGTTTTTTGTATTGTCAAAAGGACATATTTGACAATATTTTCTGTTTTATCTAAATCTTCTAATGTATAGTTTTAACTTTGCCTCATTTGTACCATAGATAGGAGCAATCCTATAAGCCAGTTTTGTAATTTATTCACATTTAGGTACATAAGGGCTCTCTGTAATAAACAATTGGTAAATGTCATAAAGATGTAATATTGAACTCTTTTTGTTTAAGTTCTATACTCTTGGGTTCCTATTTTATTAAAATCTAACTCTTCTAAGCAACACCACAGATTTTATTCAGGTCATATTCGGTCAAGACTGAACATAAAAAGGAAATCAAATTGTTGTAAAATAGAGAGAAAAATAACCTGGGTCTCCTCTGATCTGGTGTCCTGGGGCGAGGGGATCTGGGCCTGGGTGATCTCGGTCTACTGGGAGGAGTCCTAGCTCCGATGGGTGATCTGGATCTGCTGACTGATCTGGACACAGGAGACCTGGATACTGAAGATCTGCCTGATAGACTTCTCCTACCTCGGGAAACACTACGTCTGCCTCGAGATATACTCCTGCGAGATCTGTAACAGTCAAGTACACATACCTATGTACACACCTGTCCGCATTCAGTCACATACAGTGTCACACCTGACTTACATTCAACCCTTTCTGAGCCAGAATACAATATAACATATTTCCTTTATAAAAAATCCCAGTTATTCTATAGAAAAATTGTTGTTAGTTTAAAAACTCTTCGTTAGTAGGTGATAGTGATAGTAATTAGGGAGAGGTGATAGATCGCCTAGGAAGAAGACCACATTGTTGGGCCCGTTCCGCTAACTCCCTTAGACAGAAGATAGTGTTTTACCTCATGACTCCTGGTGGAGGCATTTAAGAGTTGTGGCTTTACGATAAGGTTCTATAGCTTACACTAAACACAAGCTCTACTGTCAGACCAGGCTTTCCTGCTCTCAAAACCAAAAGGCAGAAACATATTTATGTTTTATATAAACTACTATTGAGGGTCCTAAATTTGGCTAAACCCAGGTTCATTTAGGGTTTAAGTATAACACACGGCTTAAGTCAGTAGACAGCCCGCCAAAATCTCAATGCTTTAACCCTCTTTAACAAAAGAATCCCTTCTTTTAGGTAACTAAAACAATTCCCTACCCTAGCAACACTGTAAGCCAGGTTATGTTTTGAATTTTATTATTTGTTTTTATCTGATATCGTATTTTTTTAAAATTATTTATTTACTTTTTAAGTAGAAATATTGTTGTATCTTTTTAATTTACCAACTAAGTGCTGTATAAAATTTATTGGGAAGTAAAGAATTAAGTGGTAGTTAAAGTTGTTAATTAGTTAAATGCAATGGATATAATAATTTCTATTGATAAAAAGTTTATTTAAATCGTCAGCCTAGAATTACTTTGTTTCCAAAGCAACTGCTTTTTTTTACTGTGTAAAAGTTTGTATATGAATGCATATGTTGTTATATGATATTAATAATATGGACACAAACGCATTCTGATTAAAAACGTTAAGACAGCTCACTTATTGAAAGACATGGCATGTTTGCAAAACATTATGTACATCTTAGTTGACGACCACAACCCTGTGCAGTATCAAAGAGCAAGAAATTGCTTGAAGAATACGTCTATGTCCATGCGTCAAAATATAGGCACTTCAGTCATTTACACTCTGCAATAATTGGATGATGTGGAACGATTGGAATGAAATGAAATGACTTAAACTTCTAATTCAATATGGGTTATCAAAGTCAGAAAAAAATTGACTCATTAAGTTGAAGGTTAGCGGTACCTTGAGATGCTCCTTCTAGACCTGGATACACTCCTCCTGGGCCTGGACACACTCCTAGATAGACTTCTCTTAGATCTACTCCTCGATCTACTGGCTACGGATCCGCTCCTAGACCTGGAACCAGAGCCACTACGACTGCCAGACTTGGATCTCTTGTCCTCATGGTAAAGTTCTTTGTACCCGCTATGCCTCCACCTTCAACAGTATCAAAAAATAATTCAAATATCTCACTATAACTGCACACTAGTTTCCAAAAAAAATAAAACTGACAACGTTGTAAGCTGAAACGTAACAACAACAAAATATCTTCCAAAAAGAGAGAATTAAGTGCACTTTGTTTTTATTTCTCCTAGCAAGTTTTCAGAAGAGGAAATCAAAGATTAGTTCTGACTTTTCATTGTCGTAATAGTATATTATGCTACTAGGCAGCAACATAGAATTGCGCAGACAAGTTTTATAAATTAGGCCCCAAGCCAAAGGCAAGGGCAGGCTATGGAAATTTCCAGCTGAGGCTGGTAATTAACAGACTGGTTGACAAACAGACAGATAAACCTTTTGACATCAATGTCAAAATTCAACTAAAATGTCAGATATACACGAGTGGTAAAGCACCATAGGGAATGACAGACGTATACAAACATTAATATATTATTATTTCTTAATTTCACAATACAAATGTATTACGTCTAATTAGTTTTACTATCAATAACAGCATTGTGGACTCCTCACAAGATGACAGGAGTCTTTTTAAGGAATATTTTAAAATTGACTTGTAAAATATTTAGCCTATCTATTATAATCTAAGTATTATACAAAGAATAAGAGAGAAACTTAACAAATAAATAAATAAAAAATTGGGTTTCTTATGCGTGTATATGTATTATAATTTTTAAAAAAATATATAAATGACAAAATCTTTAATTTTCAAAGTTATAAGCAAATAAAAATTAAATAAATCAAAAGTCATAACTTCAAAATAGCTGCCAATAGCAAAATGAAATTTTGAAGATCTGTTTTTCATCTAAAGAGGTGCACCTGGGTCAAATCTTCAATTTTAAAGCTAAAACCTTAAGACGGTTTTTGTTTTTTTAGAGATTACTTGATACTACTACAGTCAAACTAACAGATCATTTACACGCTAATTTTTTAGTTAGAAAGATTAGGAAGAGAGATACCTATGAGGGTCCTTCTCTTCAGCGTCGAGGAGTCTCTTGTTCCAGTAGTTGCTCTGACTGCCTCCTCTCCTTGCTCGCTTCATCACTGAGTCCAACTCCTTACCTCGACCTACAAATAATAACATAAATAATATATTTATTGCTGATAAAGCTCCAGACTACAGATTATAAATACATGAAAAGTAAGACTGTTGACTCAATGGTGAAAAAATTTGGATTCCGGTCAACACTAGTGCGACGGGGGACCTATCTCTCAATTGAATGGGCGTGGCTTAATTTTCCGTTCAGTTTGATTTTTTATACTTTGTATAGTTATAATTTTAACTAGTTGCACTTAGCGCGGCCTTCGTCATCTTTAAACATTAACTTAAACACAGAATGCTTCTGATTACTAAGTTTTTCATTCAAGTAATTTATTAATTTAATCGATTCAATTAGTTAATTGAATTCTCCACGTTTTGCATGTGGAGGATTCAACCACTATTCATTAATAGTGGTTGAATTCTCCACAAAAAAGATGCAAAAGATGCTCGCGCACCATGTGATTAAATGTAATTACCTGATAAAATAGATAAACCAATTTAAATTTAATTATTAAATTTACACTTACCTGCGTTCAGTGCGTTTCTGTGGAAGTTTAAAAAAAAAAGTTTTTTTTTTGTATATGAATTTTCTGGGCTTATGCTGGGCATCCGTGGTGGCGGCAATATAGGCAAATAACAACTGTATGTGTATTTTTATTACATTATTTGAAAGTTATATTACATTATAGTATTATTACATTTATTGGAATGGGGCAGTTACGATTCCTTAATATAGGTTTTTATCGATAAAGTATTTTATAATAATTTGTATCTATTGGGTTAAATATTTTTTATTTTAAGTTTTCTAGTTGTTTATAACTTGGTTCAGTAATTCCATTCACGGTTTTTCGAGGAGTCCCCTCTTATACGTTACCCTAATAAAATAAGTATAAATCAACGGTAGTTAATTTAATAATTCTTTAAGCATTTTAAATCACATATATGTATATTAATTGAGAAAAGTTGTTCGTATATGTGAAATGTTTATCAATTCTAACACGTATTACACTAATTGGATTGCTCTTTGATTTATTACATATCCCGCAACAAATAAAATGTGTTAGAAAAGCAATTTTGGAAATTCGTCGGATTTGAAAAAAGTGTTACGTTTTATTTTTATGATTTTGGTTGCGCCTGCAGGTTTTTGGTCAGACTAACTACGCAATACAGTTGTGTATTGCCTTAATTACCGCTTGCACCACGGATTCCAGCGTCAACCGAATTTTTGTAATACAGAACATGACAACGGCAAACCATTTTTATTAGATTAAAATAAAAATAAACGAAGAACACTATCATTTTATTATAACAATAAATGTAGCTGTCATAACCAAAAATTGTCATGGTGCTATAAATTTAAATCTAAAAATATAATTGATTATTTTGGAAAGCTATTGGGGTTAGTTCATGAGAAGTGATGATTTCTAAAGCCATTTTTTGAGGAATAAATTTAGGTTGACATAGGTCTGTAGAATAATTTCATAGGCTAATCTGCATTAGTAGACTGTTGCTAGGCTTTGAGATGTATTTTAGAGCCTCAAAATGTAATTTTCGATGAGAGGCTTATTTCTCAAGATTAATGAACACTACAAAATAAAAGTTTGAGCTTTTATTTTAAATTCGAGCAAAAATAGAAAAAGCTGACCTCTGTTAGACCTGGAAGAGCTGCGGCGGCCAGACCTGTAAGCGTCCATTCTAAGACGAGGTGGAGAATCTCTGCTTCGACTTCTTCTCCTTCTTCCTGATCTTCTGCCAGACATCCTCTTAAACCTATATTACACCCCGAAATAAACCCACCCATACACACAGGCAATATATTAGTCACAGACACTGACACAATCAAGTTCAAATTAAATTTAATTTTTAATCCTGTGATAATATTTAACAAAAATCCCAATTTTCCCTTTTAAGCAAGGGAGAAGAAAATCCACAATTTATTTCCATTGAATACAAATGATAAAAAAGAATAAAAACAGTTGAATAATAACACAATGTTTGTGAACCAAGCTGCTTTCAAATTTTAGTAAAAGGTAAAGGAAGTGGTTTAATACCTTTGTTTGGATAGTGCTTGCCATATTGAACTAACCACAGATTTGACCTCATGTTATTAGATTACAGAGGTATTAATATCAAATATGTGAATTAATATGAAGTCTTGTGTAATTAATAAATAAATGAACAATTATTTAGGACTGCAGTCTTCATTAATCTTAATTATTAATATCAAATGGTTATCTTTTATACAAAAATAAACAAATGTCAAGATAAAGCCATAACCCAGTTTTTCCCACATTCTATCAGACAACACATTTAATTAATTTGTTCTATTAAAAACTGTTAAATGCAAATCATATAAAATGTGCTGTAGAAAAAAATCATTCAGCTATCTTAAGAAAATAAAGGAAAACACATTTTTCGTTGCTGAACATGTCATAAGAATATTGAAATTAAAACAAAAAAATACAGAGTCATTGTTAATTGCAATAAATAAATATTGCATAGAGATGATTTGATGTGCCAGATACAAGGTAGCAACTAATTGTTTAAGTGAAATATTATTCATACCTCAGTTATATTGAGCAGCTACAAACCGAAAGCATACGAAAACAACGCAAGGTAAGGAAAGGAGCGGGTGGGAGGGATTAACCGTCTTGCTTCGGACTAGCAAGCATACGGACAACGCATTCGTCAAGTTAATACGTCAGAAGTTAAAAAGCAATTTGCCATCAAGGTGGTTTGAATAAAACACATTGATCAATATTGCTCCAGACGAACGAACCAGGTTTTATCACATTCAGATAAAACCTGCGCCGACTTTGCCACAAAGTTGAATATTCGTACATTGCAAAATATTTAACATAGCGGTGGTTTGCGAACCGAAATACCATAGTTACCTGAGTGAAATCAAAATAAACGGAGACACAAGGATTTCACAAGGTAGTGAAACGACACGAAAAACTCGAACCGAATATTAAGCGTAGATAACCGGACCGTGACCGATCGATAACGAGCGTTTCCGCACACAAACCGAAAACACCGACCGACGATATACTTACGAGCTGTAAAGACTACATAACACAACATAAAACAAGAAAACAAATTAAAAATACAGGTTAGTGTTTTTGGGTAATGTTGAAGGCTGCCAGAACACTTACGTTCGCGGTGTACTCGACACTTATATAACTAACGTCTCGATCTCACCCGAATACAGATGCTAATATTTCAGCAGCAGTATCTTCTCAGACTATCACAGCCAGGCCTGGAAGCAGACAAGTAAGTAAGTAAATCACAGTTCTTATACACAAAAACTTCATCAAAGTTGGTTCCTGTTGGACAAATCTCCCAAAAACCAATACAATACAATAGTCTTAAAATATGCTTAATTTTGGCCAACCATAACGAGTTTAATAAATGTATCTAGACGAATGTTTAAATGAACCTCGATGTAAACATCGAGGTTCATTTAAACATTCATAAATTAAACACAAAAAAATTAAAATTCAAGTTAAAAAAGGCAAAATTTAAAATTCAAAGGAAGTTAAAAAGATCATATTTTTTACTCCTTAATGGGTAGCCCATTTTGAAAGTTAGAGGTATTATTTTTTGGCATTACATTCTTAGTTAAATTTTTCAAAATCTTTATTTCTTCAGCCTTAAATGAACTAACCCTTATATTTAAAAAAAAAAATATATTCAAAATCAAAGAATCTGAAAAATACACTTTAATTTTGACATTGATGCATCACAACATAACATAGGTTTAAATGTTTATATAAAAATATTTGTGTTCTTCAAAGGTTGTAGACATGGATTGTGGTGAATTCCAAACCCTATACCACTCTGCCTTAAATCTGTCCAACGGATACCAACTTAGGCTTGGTAGAGGGGGGAGAGAGTGAGATTCAAAGAGAGAGTTGTAAGGTTGGCAATAGCAATGCCAGGAAACAAGTTTTGTTTTTATCATAGGTTTAGTATTGGAGACAGTCAAAATTCTTATTTTGTTTATTTATTATTAGTTAATTTGTGATAAATGAGTTAAAAATTAATAATATCATGAATAAATATTCAGATTATTCCAGGATTTTAAACATAAAATCAAGCTTGGATTTTAAACATAAAATCAAGCTTGGGTTTGTTCTTTTTTGAAGCAGGTATTTACTGAAAACATGGTTGTATTTTATTAAAAATATAAAACCATGGTTTTATATTAAACAGAGATTAAAATATTTGTTTAATATTAAATACAATATTAAACGAAAAGTAACAATTCATAACATAAATGAAATAAAACACAAACATTGAAAATCTTATCAGTGAATTTAAAATACATGTTACAATAATTTAAACAATTTGATGAAATAAAATACTAATTTTTGTGAGTTTATGCAAATAACAAAGATGTAATCAACAACAAATAAAATAAAACACTATACTATGGTTTTTGATATTTTTGAACCCATATAAAAGGTTTTTTTTCTAATGAAAGAGAGACTTTAGTAAGTTTAAATTCCCTAAAACTAATTAAAATGAACCATTTTTAGAAAAAATTCCAGGGTAAGTCATGTAGAAATTCATACAGTAGGGGTGGGGGTGAGGGACACTGTGGTATAACTCCCTGGTTTTAGGTGGACCTAAAAACAGGGATTAGTTGCATTAACTACCGCACCGAGCACTAGTTTTCGCCTTGTACGCTTATCACTATTGTTATAATTTTTAAATCAAGACTTCTATTTATGTTTATAAAAAATGTAAACAA
>JACMZG010000002.1:28077643-28288718 GCA_018340805.1 Microvelia longipes | reverse complement strand
TTTAACCCTGAAACTTATTATTCTAGGTGTAAAATACCGTGTGAACAGTTGGGGTTAAACCCCCTGCCAAACCCCGCGTGAGAACAAAGTATGAGATTGTTATGTAATTATATTAGAGATGCTATATAATTATAACTAATGATAGAATTTGTAAATTATAAATAAATTAACCCTAAATGATATAGCATGAAAACTTAGGTGATAAGTTTCTAAACATTTAAGTTGAGTTATAAAAATTCAAACGTTTTACTTATCAAGAGATCAATATAAAATGAAAGTTTATTAATACCTCCAAGATGTCTGCCCTCTAGAAATCCGACGGACTTCAGGCGAGCCCTGACTTCACTAAAAACTATTAAAAAGTCCAAGCTTATCTCAAAACATTTATTTGAAAGTTTAAATAATAACCATGGGTCAAAATAAAACAGATTTGCATACAAATCTGTAGCAAAACAAAATAACAATAAGAGATCGAGACACAGATAAAGCGACGCGAACACAGTGAAGAAGAAATTCTATTGTTTACGTGTACGATCATAGAGATATTTAGTAGAGGGGGCATAGCCTATCTCAATCTCATTACATTAGCAGGCCTGAAACATCATTTTTGGGCTCTCGGGATCTCTGTGTAACCTCATTAAAATCTCCATCAAGAGGGAGTTAAGGTTACAATAAATCAATTGATTTCTACTTCTTTCAATTGATTGTCTTTTGATTTGTATTTTTACCGTTCTATTATAAATTTTTTTGTAATTTTGAACTGATTATTTGATTATAATTTTAGTGAATGTAGTCAGGTTACTTTTTCGATGTTTCAAATTTTAACCTGTAGGGCCCATCTAGTAATAATATCTCTATGTGTTGGATCATATGTTTTTATAACAAACATGCTTACCAACACTCAAACTTAATAACGTAAAATGATCATAAAGATATATTACTAGAGAGGCCCCATAAGTTTAGTTTTGAAACATCAAAAAAGTAACCTGACTACCATCGGTTAAACATATAATCAAGTAATCAGTTCAAAACTACAGTAACAAACATAGTTAAACGCAAACGCTGTATAGCCTATAGTCTGTGGTTAGACGTTATATTACAAAAAATGTGTGGGAAGTCGAAATCAATTGAGTAGATTTATCCTTAAGTACCCTCGAAGAAGGTTACACAGAGCCCCTGAGAGCCCCAAAAAGATGTTTAAGGCCTCTAACCGTTTTGAGATAGGCTATGCCCCATCTAGTATATATCTATAAAACGGCACAAAACTTTATTTTAATTTAATAAAACCAAATTATTCTATTCATTAAACTTTAAGTATGTTACGTTTATAGCTCTGTAACAGTTAGTGCTAAAATAGTTAATAGACCCTGAGTTTTTATATTAGTTCCTTGCTTTGAGTAAAGTTTAGGTTTTATTATCTCTGGGTGATAAGGTCTATACATAGATTTTTGCTTTACAAATCATAGACGTTATATACGCTCATCTTGAAATAAAATATTTTAATCAAATAGGCGAAGTTTTTATCAAAGTGACTTAAATGAAGCAATAACAATGGATCCATGAAACGCTTTTTTAAAGTTCTGCAAACTTATTTTCGGTAAAAATTAGGCAAAGAGATGTCAAAAGCCTTCTGGGAAACCAAAGTGTATATGATTATATTTATTAAATTTTAAATCATAAATTTATTAATCTTAAACTTTTTTTCCAATGTTGTCTCCAATCTAATATAACATCTATGATATAAATTAAAAATACAAACCCTTATCCGTCAACACTGGTTGTCTGTCACTCTGGGCGAGGTATTTTATTTTTATTATTATGATACAATTATTTTAATTAATTAATTTTCTATTGTTTATATCAGTGTTAATCATTTTATCGTTATTGCCTTTAAAAAAGGACGTAAAAATTAGTTGTAATCAAGTCGTGTAAATCAATGTTGTCCTGTTAGGTCTCGTACCAGATTTTATTGCGTTTCAAAATTAAATCCGGTTGTTTTCTTAAGGATTATTCTCATTTTAAAATGCTTTATCGTTTTTAATAGAATTTTTAATAATTGTTAGTAAATAGGGAGTGGAAAACTATTGACTGTTATTATTAGGCTGTGTGTCGATGTGATGAGAACCAATTGAAGCTAGTATGGCTATGCTTTGTTTGCTACTATGGGGTGTGTAAACAGCAAGAATGACATCAACGACTTGCACCCTCACCTCTTCCAGGTAACCATTTGTCTTGTGTCGTAACGAAGTAATTTTGACACAATGCTTTATCTGATAACTGATAAAAAAATTATAGCATAGGAACAGTCAACCTACACAGGGTTCCATAAAGCAAAAAACTACTGACAATGAAGAGAGGTAGAGCTGTCGTTAAATCCTAGGACTACTGAGACCTGAACCCATACTGAATTATATGCACTGCTGTGCATATATATAATACACACACACACACATATAATATATATATATATATATATATATATATATATATATATATATAATATATATATATATATATATATATATATACCACACACAAAATTATAAAAATTATTGACCAAACTATTTAAATATATAATTTGATGAGGAAATGGTCGATAGGTAAAGAAACACAAAATTTGAGCTTTCGGCCGTAAATTAGGCCTTAATATTTTCCTCTCTCGCCTTTCCTCCATTCTGAACAAAATCTATACTCCTTCCACTAATATTTTTTTTATATAGAAGCATTTAAGTTTTAATAAAAGCAGTAGGCGACCAACTTTGGAAAGAAAAAAAAAATACCTACAGGTACTTGACATCATAGGATTACCATAGTGCCACCCCCTGGTGGGCGTGCTCTAAACACATCCGTCCTGATTAATTTAAAATTCTTTTCTCTTCAAATGAGACCAATAATTATATGTGCTGCCGCAAGATAATGAAGATGCTGACAGCATTTTGTATTTACCATGACAATGTCGTTTGTTGTCATGACAATTTTCTGTTAAGCCGGCTCGTTACCCCTTTAACACCATCTAACAATTTTAACCTCATTAATATAGAAGCAGTAACAAATTAATATCAAGATGAAATTTCGTAAGTTTATTAAACGTATTAGGAAAGGAACCCAGCTGTGCTAAATCATTAGTTGTTTTGATGGTGATTTTGTGGTATAGACTCTCTATGATATTTAATAAAAAAACAAGGTAGAATTAAAAACATTTAATATTTTGTATACCGCAATAGTTTAAAAAAATATAACTGACAGTTATTAAAGAATATTGTTTATTGGTACAGATATCTGGATGATGTTATATGCATTTGTTTAGGAACAAACTGACAACTAGATCAATCCCTAAAATTTATAAATTCGGTACAGCCTAATATAAAATTTACCGTCGAAGTAGAACAAAACAACTCAATTCCTTTTTTAGATTTTACCATTTATAAAAACAATAACAAACATTACTTTAAAGTTTATCGTAAAGCAACGTACTCAGAACTTGTATAGAAAACCTAAATTATCAGCATTCCATAGTATGATCCACCGTGCATTGTCTATACCCATGAACGGATTAAATACCTGCAAAATCGATTTGCGAGTGCTAAATATAGTATTAGTTATATTTGAAGAAATCTGCTACAAAATAAGGAGATCAAGATAGAAAATAAAATAATTATTATAAATTGTAGTTATAGTTTTTCCAGGTAGAAGTTATATAAATAATCATATAATTCAGATTGAGTATGCAAGAATCCTATGAAATAACAATATTAAAAAAGACACCATTTAAAGTAAAAAGAAATTATAAAAATCTAGTAAAAAAATAGTTCGTTTTGAATAGAAGAAATAAGAAAAAAAGCGTTTGAGATCCTCAAGTGCTGCGGGCTGGATAAAATAAGTTGACTTACTTCCAGCTACACATTGTCCACCTTGCAGCTGTAGGGACTTTTTCTTCCCTTTTAGTGTGTTACAAACACTGCACTTTCTACCTTCCAGCTGATATTTAGTGAAGTGACCAGGTCAAAAGATATAGCATGGGGAGTATAGTTATCTTCATTGTCTTTTGTTCTGTTTAGAATGACTTGCATAGTTTGACCGTTGTTATGTCTTATCATTTCAGAGTGGATGTGATGGGAACCAGGTAAAATACGCCTGCAAGTATGGCTCGGCTTTGTCCGCTCTGTTTGCTACCATGGGGTGTGTAACCAGTAAGAAAGACATCAACGACTTGCACCCTCACATCTTTCAGGTAACTAAACGCTGTCATTTTTACTTTTCTTCATTTGTACCATAAGTATATAGGGAGAATATTGGTTTTACTTGCCTTCATTTGTACCATAGTTATATAGAGATAATATTGGTTTTACTTGTCTTCATTTGTACCATAGTTATATAGGGATAATATTGGTTTTACTTGCCTTCATTTGTTTTACTTGCCTTCATTTGTACCATAGTTATATAGGAAGAATATTGGTTTTACTTGCCTTCATTTGTACCATAGTTATATAGGGATAATATTGGTTTTACTTGTCTTCATTTGTACCATAGTTATATAGGGATGGTTTTACTTCATTTGTACCATAGTTATAGGGAGAATATTGGTTTTACTTGTCTTCATTTGTACCATAGTTATATAGGGAGAATATTGTTTTGCTTGTCTCATTTGTACTTTTATAGTAATATAGTTATATAGGGAAAATTGGTTTTACTTGTCTTCATTGTACCATAGTTATATAGGTTGGTTTTGTCTTCATTTGTACCATAGGTTGGTTTTACTTGTCTTCATTTGTACCATAGGTTATATAGGGAGAATATTGGTTTTACTTGTCTTCATTTGTACCATAGTTATATAGGGAGAATATTGTTTTGCACTAAAAAACTAAAAATCCAAAACTGAGTTATCACCTGAATTATCCGTTTCAGATATTATCATATATTTTATATGTTAAAACACATATGGAACACAATATGGAACTCTTTTTGTTTCAAGTTCCATAAATTATAATTATTACTTTTTAAATTTTTTTTAAGACACTGGATGGAACTGGAATAACAACTTCTTACTTTTTAAATGACTTTATTTCGCCTAACCCCAGGCATACTCATGTCTACTAACAGAATAAAAATTTAAAAAAAAACATTTGGATAATATAACTTAGTTTAAAAATCCTACAGTGTCTCAAAAAAATCCCATGGTGACGAATACTAATACTAATAATAATTATTACTTATGATTTGTGCTGAATGGGCCCAAAACAGGACGCTAGGGGTTGACAAAACTAACTGGGTACAAATTATATAGTGAAAGTAGCGACAGGCCAGATGATATTTTAGCCATTTTGATGTGCTATTTCTATATACTATATAAGCATGGTGTGCTTCTATACATTTATTAATTATTCATACAAATAATAAAAAAACTAAATTAAACAATTTAATAAATATGCTAAGGTTACCGAGGTTGGGGGGTCACACATGGACTTTATATATCTAATTTTTCTATTTTAATATATCTTTATAACTAATATATGGACTTTTCTTTTATGTACCTCCTTTTGTTACTTCTTTAATCCTTGTCACCAAACATATGTAACTCAATTTTTATTACTGATATTTTTTATATAATTTATTACCGAGTTTTGCAAAATATGTATAGTTGTCACAATATAATTGTGCGAGAGACTCCTAGGAAATGTAACAAGCAAAATGGAATGCTACATCTGGGCACTGTTCCATCATTCAACATTCGTCATCATGGATTATATTTACATTTTTTGTTTAATTACTTGTTTAATTGAAATGCTTTGTTAGAAAATGTGGTTATTTTACGGGATCTAGATTGTTTTAGGCAGACCTGTTCAGATTTCAGTAAAAAATCAAGTTTTGTGTACTTTGCGTTTTGTTTAAATTATGAAATTATTGCTTAGAATTTGAGTAAATAGTTATTGTTTTCTTAATCACAGGGCCAATTACTAGTTTTAAATAATTTATGTTCAAATTGTGTTTGTACATGTATCAATTTTGTGTTGAGATTAGTGAATCCAATTTCCGATTTAATTTGAACAAATAGTATGGTTCCAACAAATACTAGAAAATGTATCACTGATCACTGACTACAAAAAAATACCACTAATCTTTCGTTTTGTTAGTTTAAAATAGCATGAATAGATTTATAAAATTATTTAATTTTGTTAAAATACATTGATAACTCATAAATTATTGTTATCACATGTGATAAGAGTGATTTTCTGCTAGAACTATTATTTACTGTACTTAACTTGGTCTTTTAGGGGAAGTAAAAAGTGGAGTTTAGAGTAAGATTCTTCTCACTTAAGATTTGTTGCAAAAAATAGTGTATTCTAATTCAAGGCAGTTTGGAGTAGAATCGTGGCCGTGCCCAAGCATAGATCTTGCCCTAGGTTACTCTAGTGTACACTGGAGTAACGTGCCAAACAAACCTAATATGTTTTTTTTAATAATTCTTTTATTTTTCAAAATTACCATACTTTAAATAAAAACAAATTACAAAAAACAATGAAATTGTTTCTTGTAATTAATTTGTAAAATTGATTTATTCTTTATTTAATTCTTATAATTATAATATAAATTCTTTAATTAGGTAATTTGTAAAAACGAAAGAGAGGAGAAATTAAATGAAAAAAAGAGTATAAAATTAGATTAACAGTTGATGGAATAAAAAATAAATTTTGGATAATATCGGTTTCTACTCTAAACATGATATTATTTACAGGTCGAGAACGTGGATGAGTTAGGAAACACAATCAATTCCGGTCAGCTGGAAGTGAGTGATACAGAGATAGTATTGTACCAAAGAGACAAGCTGCCGGTGCGCTGGCCTCTCAAGTCTCTGCGCAAGTATGGCTATGATAAGGAGTTCTTCAGCTTCGAGGCCGGGCGGAGGTGCCCCACCGGCTCTGGGGTCTATGGCTTCAGCTGCACGAGAGCAGAGAAGCTCTTCAACTTTGTACAGGCTATTGCCAATGAAAAAAAATTGTCAGCTCAGGTTAGCCAACACAGGATAAACAAATCTAAAATAATTCTTAAAAAAAGAGATAGCACCATTCATTTTGCATTCTTCATTCTGATTTATTTTCATGGAAATATCAGTTTCTTTATTGTAATCATATTTATTTATGAAAAAATCTGGGGAATTTATGAAAAAATTAAAAAAAGGGGGAGAATCCAGTGGCAGACTATATATACATACACACACACACACACACACACACACACACACACACACACCACACACACACACACATATATATATATATTATATATAATATATATATATATATATATATATATATATATAATATATATATATATATATATATAACACAAGCAATCTATCATTACCTTGCACCTTGCATTTCTTTAGTTAATTTTTAACTTTGAATGTGGCTACAGTGATTGTTTTTCTTTTTGATAGGGGGAGGGAGGAGATCGGGACACGCCTCTTTCGCAGGTCGAGCCTAATTACCTGGAACCCAGGTCTGACTCTTCTACGGCTCGCAACGACTCCTCCAGGACTCCACGGAGGCTTAGTCTCCTCAACTCATCCCGTCTCAGCTCCGTGGGTTCATCCAATGGATGTACATCTCCCTCTACGCCAAACTTTGTCAATGATGATGCTTTTATGCACCCCTTGTCAGAAGAACCCGAAGGTATTGTTTTAATCTTGTTTGAACCATCAGTGTTAATTATTTACTTGAAATTTATTTTTTTATTTTTAATACAATTGTTTTTGTAATGCATTTAGGTGTGTTTAAATGTTTTAATTACCCCAAGATTATATTATAATGTATTAGATTATAAGTTTTTGACTGCTCCAAAGTTAAATTTGGATTGAAGCCTTAATTATTACCTTGGAGCAATATTACCTGTATGCCTAAATGTGTATAGGTATGCCTAAGGTGTTAAGTCACCCCCAGTACGAGAATGTAGACCTTCCCAACCTGGGGCATCAACTGTATGAGAACATAAATGTTTCTCGCACGTCCATCGACCTGAGTCGAAAGTCTCTCGACTTGGGCCTGGAGAATGTGCTGAGTCATGGCAAGTCTGTGGACTTGTCCAGAACATCGGTAGATGAGGATGAGGACTCTCCTCACCGCTACTACACCAACCTGGACCTTAAAGAGCGCAGCAAGGCCGTACTTCCTGTCCTCCACACCCCTTCAATTAGACAGGTATATTGCCACTCTTTACTTTATCCACCTTAGGATAGCCACAACACCAGAGCAATAGCCTGGGAAGAGCCATGGGTCTTCCGCTGAAGTAGTTTTCATGGGAATCCTCTAAAAGGTGTGTGAGATATCACCTCATGCTTGCACTTAACAAATTATTACATTTACATGGTTGATTAAATCTACTATCTGTTAAAACTACTTGTGTTAGAACATTGTTGAAGCCATCAGATTCAAATTCTGGCAAAGTAATATGGCTTGAGGAATAACTGCTGCTTATCATTATCATCAATTGAAAGGAGAAACATGGGTCACAAGTAGTAGTAGGATGGGGAGGCAAAGCCAGGCAAATAGGCTACGTTATTGGGCCCTTCTTTGTGATTCCTTTGATGGAATTGGGTACTGCCGGACCTTTTTTGATATGGGAGTCATTTTTGCAAGTCTAAAACAAGTGGGGCAGCTCTAGAAGTTCTTATAAGTTTACTTTAGGGGGCAAATGTAAATATGCTATTATTAAATATCCCATTAGGCGAATTTCCAAAGGAAATTCACTAAAATGAGGCAGTGATAAATTCTTCTTATTGATAGTGTGGCTGAATACAACTTGGTTCTAACTGCTTTGCTCTGTGTTTCAGGTCGATTATGCTGAACTAGACCTGGACAACTCCCAACCCTCATATTACCCTCCGTCCTCTCCAGTGGATGGAAAGAAACCGACTAGGGAAGGATATGTTACGATTGACTTCGACAGGACTGTAGCTCTCAGCCAGTCTGCTAGCTCCTGTCTAGTAGAGGGGGTCAGGAAGACCAGACATGATACCACCCCCTGCAGCATGGAGGCGGGCTCTGTCAGGCACTCTACCTGTTTGTCAGACTAAAGCTTCAAGCCTTACAAGTATTCTCTGTGAAGATGAACTTTGTGATCTATCGGTTGGTTAATCCCTTCTCAGGGAGGGGTTCGGAGTGCCCCCCTCCCATTTTACTCACTCGACTGATCTCTCATTGTATATTCTAGTTTTGTGGGAGTCAAATTGTACTAAACCTAAAATAATTGTCAAAATGTTACACTAAAATCACACTAAGTCTAACCAAACTTGCTTCCAAATGGAAACAATCTTGCCAAATATTATAATTAATTTATTAGAGTTAAGCTTGTGGGAGAGTAGAGAGTAAGTTTGCCAGTTAAATAGCCTTGTACAGAATGCTTGTCATGACACCTGTCTTTGTATTACAGTCCATCGTTAAGTTTTAAAATCCCCAAAGTCATAAGCATTTTGGAGATTGACCAATCAGAAAAGTCGCATGCCAATCCATCATTTAAAATGAGGAAAGAAATCCCTACCTCCATAACTGCTGTAGGGAAATAACTTCCTTCCTGGCAATCATTCACTTTGTTTGAATTTCTCTCTCATGTTTACATAATTTTGATAACTAAATGATATAATAAAATAGAACTGCACAAAAGAAATGTAAAAAACACAGGTAAAATAACCTAATTTGTTTACAAACTTGTAGGGATTTTTTTTCTTAGAATCGGCAGTGGCTAAACTGACCTGTCAAGATTTTTAAAGTTGTCGATCTAAATTTTTTTTAAAGAATTAAGCAATTATTTTGCCAGAGTTGTGCATAATTCTCAACTGGACATTGTATAGTCTATGTATAATTACTTGATATATTTATCCAATAAGACAACCATGAAATATTTTAAATTAGGTGAAAATGATTGCATCTGTTACACTGTTAACCCTTTGAAAGGAAACATAGTTTTTCCATCAAATTAGAATTTTTGACTTGAAAAATGGTCCATCCATGACTGGATTGCGTTTATAAAAGGCTTTAATTTATTAATGTATGTTTATTTATTTCGATTTATTTTATTGTTTAGATTAATTTAGTTGGTTGGTTAAAGTTATTTAAGCTCAATGGCTTGTTAATCTTCTAAGGATTAGCTCTTTTGTCTAAAGTTAATTAGCTGTCCTACATATTATTTTTATAAAACAATTATAACATGTTATTAATTTAATTTTCAATAATGGGATTGCGTTTTTCTCACAATTTTATTATTAATTGGAATTAATTAAAGAAAAGACTTCAGTTCTATAAAGCGAATATATTTATTAAGCTATAATCATTTCGTTCCCATTTGGGCCATCTTCAGGCTTAAATTATCTAATAACACAGTGTTAAAATTTTAATAAAAACAACAAACAAACAAACAAAAGGTTAAGTTTAGGATATCCTAACTACGGTTATCCTAACCTTAACCTTTTGGTTGTTGTTTTTGTTAAATTTTGTAACACTGTGTTATTATATTAGATAGTTTAAGCCTGAAGATGACCCAAATGGCAAGTAAATAATTATAGCTTAATAAAAATATTCGCTTTTTAGAACTGAAGTCTTTTCTTTTTCTTTAATTATGTCATTCTATAAGAAAGATGTTTCTCTTTACAACAAAGTTATTAATTGGAATACTAATGTGATTGTATTAATTCGTCTAAGAGTCACTCCTTGTAAATCACAATGATTTATATCATAGTTCCTTTTCAAGAACCCATGGCTCTAATTACTTCAAGTTAAATGTTAATACAATAAAGAGTAGCTTTTGCTTTTCTCTTACCTTTATGAATCTCACGGCCAGACCAAAGAATTTGTATCTTATAGTTTTTAATTCGATCCTCAATTCCTAGCATAATTAATGATAAAAATGATTATATTTTTCTGTAAGAGTTTCTTTTAATTATTTTACGAATAAGTTTTAACACAATAATTTGATTCTCATATTTATTGCTTAGTTTAAGAGTTTATTGATTTTTAACTTGTTTTCTTTGTACTGTTAAAGAGATTTTTTTTCGCTTTCTTCAATCAGAATGGATATCAGAATTTGATATCCATGTTTAAGTGTAATGCCACTAGGGAGGAAAACACCTTAACACTAAATACCAAAAATTTTTTTTGTTAAGATTTGTTTTTTTAATTATCCTTAAAAAATCAAGTTTGTTTGTTATCTTATCTTGTTTTTACTTTATAGTGTTAACCTGTTGACTTCATGACATTACAAAGCCTTATTTTTATGACAAAAAAATTTGAGTGTATTTACCAAAGCATAGTCACAATTTTCATTAGATTGCACCGAATTTGGTGTTTGTTCAAACTGAAACCTGAAAAATGTGTCTAGCATCGTTACATGTTATTTAATGACGAGTCAATAGTGAGTTTTTTTTATCATGAAATCGACAATTGGAATACGTGAGACTCACAATCTGCTGAGCATGTTTAAATAATTTCTTCACAACTAGTAGTGACAGTGTAATTTGGAGAAAACAAGAAAGATACGCAGTCTTGATATGCAGATTAACAGTCAGATTAGCTAAAAGCAGAGCAGTAAAATTGCTTCTATCGCTCGTCTAGTTAAGGTATTACCGGGTATTACTGAAAGATTTGTTAAAACCTTCTCATAATGTACCAAGTTTCTACATTTTAACCAACTCCCTATTTCTAATTATATATTTTCATTAATGCCACTGTTAAATATTCTGTTTTTTTTTTTATTAAAGAGTATATTACCTCTTACGTTGTAATTATCGTTTAAAAAATATTGATATTAAAAAGAGTAAAAAATTAAAAATAAAAAACATTTTGACCGAAATGCCAGCTGATTTAATGGCTTGTTTGTTCAAATTAAACCCCAATTAATTGTGATTAAGTTAAGATTAATAATTAATGTTTACTAAGTAAGGTTTATAATCTTATTATTTGATGTAAATAGATGTATTTTGATGTAAAAAGGATAAAAGTTAAGTAATGTAAAAAATTGGGTACCGGGTACCTCGGAACTTTTCCTCATTACATTGGTGTCGCTATGCTTACCCCCAAGCTTCGTACTCGCTTCGCTCGTCCTCAGAATATACAAGTCATTAAATTTATACTTCATCACAGCTTTGAACTTGCTTCACTCGTTCTCAGATTGTAAATACATTTGTTTCATTCCCAGTGAAAATTTATCCTGGCACTGACCACTCTCAATGCTGCTTAACTTTTATGATCCACCGAAAGATTATGATAAATGATAAAACGATTATGATATTTTATGATAAAACGAAACTTAGTTCACATCTTTAGTCCATCAAAAGATATACTTGTACCAAATATCGATTAGATTATTTTATGATTTTTTACCATTTTTTAAAGAACGTATACAAATCATTCCATAAAAATGATTTGCAGCAAAAATTGAAATTTTTGCTGTCAGGTTAATGACGTCATAAAAAATTATTTTCCAAATAGCACAACTACAGCAGTAGACTGATTTTTGTTCAAAGTTTCAACTCTAGCATAAATACACTGGGAGCTACGATGATAACAGTCATACACATACAGACAGAAAACTTTGAGAAAACCTCTGAAGAAGCCTTAAAAAGGGATAATTCTGTTGACATCCTGCTTTCGGATTTTTATGCAAACACAATACCTCTCCTATATACCTACAGTATAAATGAGGAAAAGTAAAAATGTATACAATAAGGGTGGGGGGGAGGACACAGCACTAGTTTTCACCTTCTGCCCACTTTATCAATATTGTTATCAGTTTTAAATGTAGACTTCTATTTCTGTTTATAAAAAATGGTAACAAGACAATTTTTAACTTATTTAGAAACATTTTGTATTAATTTTAGTTGTTTACAAGATTATTTGTTTAGAAATTGGATTAATGTTGAATTTTTTCCATGAAAAGGACTAATAAAAAACACAATGAACACACAAATTAAATTTAGATTTCTGCATGTCATGGTTATCATGATATCAGGTCTAATTAAAAATAACACATAATAAATATTTTTATTTTATTAATACGATTTTTATTAAAATAATTAATAACACTGTTAAAAGTCCCTTTTAATAATTTTAACCTCAGAAATTAAGAAATAATAATTTTATGTGTGTGGCACAAAGTGAACTGACCCACTGCAGTGGAGAAACGGCGAACTAAAGAAATAGGCCTAACTAAAACATCTTATTCGAGGTGAGTTAGATCACTGTGTCCACCGCCCCCACCCCTACTGTATAAATTTCTACATCACTTTAGATAAAAGTGTTACCATGATTTTAGATTTTTAATGGTATGTATCCATGAATAATAATAGTCTAAAAAACATTCACGGTGACGGTTACAGCTGTTTGTATCTATTTGACTGTACTGTCACTAATTGAAAAAAAAAAAACTTTCTAGTTTTATTTTATTTATTGTATTATGATTTTTAAAATCTATAAAATGTTTTGTGGATCACATAAAATATCTTGGACCTCGAGTGGTCCATGGACTACTATAGTGAGCATTTGCAGTTATTATGACCTTTATTATTTTACACAGCATTGTAGTATAACACACGGTTATAATCAGTTGACAGCATAGAAAAACAATGAGATAAAGCCAATCTGGTTAGTACTGGATGTTTAAACACGTCATGTTGGCGAGTTTAAACATCCAGGACAACATGAGGTTGGCCTGATATGAAAACCAACCTCATTGGTTCCTCAACACTATTTTATAATTGTGTGCAAAACTATGAAAGCTTTGTGGTCTCGCTTCAGATCTGGGTTACGCAAACTAGAGATGTCCGAGGACCCCCTCCAAAGTAGTGAGGATGAACGAACAAACCTGATTAGGTGAGGACAAGTTCCGAGATACCCTGCATCCAATTTGTTTTCCTCTATTGATTGATTATATTAACTGTAATGGTTTTTAGTGAATTAACTAGAGAATATTATGCGACACTTAGAGGGGCCTGTTGCACAAGATATGCTACAAAGCTATTTTTATGTAGATGTAGGCAAGGTTTTACTACTGTAAATTTACTATGTTTATCTTGTCATAACCTGCTAAGATATGATGAGGTATTATCAAAGAGACTTATACTATTAGAGAGAGGATACAAGGGCGCTTATCCATTGCCTGGGTAGCTTTGTACCATAACTATACATTGGTGACGTAATTTTTTTTTATAATAGTTACAATTTCACGTAAATATTAAATAATTTTTTAACAATTTTGTCTTAAATTAAGTAAAATAAATTTAAAATAAGTTGTAATTATTATCTATCCCATATATTCTTTAATTTTATAAAGTGATTTAATATGATATCACTGAAAAATGTCTGCTGTTTGTAGGGTGCATTATAAATATGTGCTCCAAAAGGGGTTATAAATGGGTAGGGAGTCTTTAGGCTCCCTCTAGCGAGACTCTAGTAGGAGTGAGTACAGTTAGACCTAATGGATATTCTTTACACAACCAGACCCCTTATTACTGCCTCTATTGTATAAATCTTTGAGTATTACACAGCACTATGGTATAGTACGACTCACGGTTAAATCAGTTGACATTGAGGTCAGTCCTGGTTGTTAAACCACACCCACTATTTTATATCAGACCAACTTCATTGGTTCCTTGACACTATTTTCCCACGCTGTCAACTTATTTTAACCGTGTGTCATACTATAGTAATCAACACAACAGAGCTGATAAGAAAAAAAATTATCAGCTAACATGACTGGCTTGTCAGAATCAAGTATCAGCGATAATTCTATCTAAACTATGGCGATTCCATCTTACCGAGTGATACCATAATAATAAATAAAACATCCATGACACTATAAAATTTTCCCCTGAGACCTTTTAGAAAAAAACACTTGAGTACAAAGCGCTGAACTGTTGTGCTTTGAGTTCTCTATAAAGATAATGGGTTGCATTCTAAGCTCTGCATTGCTTGTGTAACATATAGATTGCAAAGCGTTTGAATGAATATTGTAAACAAGGCTGTATGGCCTGTCGTAATGTTTGTATACTAGTAGATATAAGTTCATCAATTACTTTTTATGATAAATATTTGTTATTTATAAATAAATATTTGTTATAGATATATGCTCATTGTTTGTATTAAAAATATTTTGTATTAATTAATGGCCTAAAGAAAGTATCAAGAAATTTCCTAGGAAATGTTGAACTTTGATGTGTGAATGTTTTCTAGATTTTGTTACTAACCTGTTGATTGCTCTGAGTTGGTGGGGAGAAGTGACATTTCACTGAGGTGACGGGAAGCGGTGCCGCTTATCTGAAGTAGTGGGGAGAATTGCCTCCTCTCTAAGATGATGGGGAAAAGTGCTGCCTCACTGTTGATGCCCTTCTTCCTGTTGATGGGAAGAAGGTGGTGAGGTGTAGTGCTTTCTTACTGAGGTGGTGGGGAAAAGTGATGCATCATTGAGGTGGTGGGGAAAAGTGATGCCTCATTGAGGTGGTGGGGAAAAGTGCTGCCTCACTGAGATGATGGGGAAATGTACTGCCTCACTGTTGATGCCCTTCTTCCTGTTGATGGGAAGAAGAGCCTCTTGAGGTGGTCAGGTGTAGTGCCTTCTTACTGTGGTGGTGGGGAAAAGTGATGCCTCATTGAAGTGGTGGGGTGAAGTGCTCCCCTTACTGAGATGGGGGAAAGGTGCTGCCTCTCTGATATGGAAGGAAGAAGTACCTCTAGAGGTGAGGTGGTGGGGTGAAGTACTTCCCTTAACGAGGTGGAGGGGATGCTTCACTGTTGTTTCAGTCTCCTCTTGTTTTTTCAATGTAATTAATTTATAAACAAGTCACTTAATATAAAAAAAAAACAATTTAATTCAGTGTTGCCATTAAGCTGGAACAAAAGCACTGAAATGCATTTATCTATGATTCCCCCTGAAGTAAAATAGTTCCGCTCATCTGGCTGAATTATTACTCTTGTTTCTATTGTTTAAACCATTTCAAATTGCATTCAACAGTTTGGTGAAATTGACCTTACAGATTTTGTTATAAAATATAAATATATATACCTTCCAAAAGGAAAAATAATGAATAAAACTATTAGATGTATCGTTGTATAATTAATAAACATAATCTAAAAGAATAAATTTAAGTAAATTTTAATTAGCTTTAAGCAAGACATAGAATTTGAAATATATATTTTTATATTTATGTGAACCATATTGTGGGTTGCTGACTCATCAACCAAAAAGTTATCAAGCCAAGACTCATACCCAAAGTACCCTAGAGTGTTTTTATATTTCTGAATATAGGTAGTCTACTTTGAACATGTCACAGAGTAAAGTACCTATATACTTTATGAACTCTACTCTGACCATGTCACAAAGTAGAGTACCTACATACTTTATGTACTCTATTCTGATTCTTTCATTGATTAGAGTACTTATATTAGTTCATAGGTTAAGCTGCTGCAGTGATAGCTGCCTTAAGTTTAATATTGAATCTGACGTCATGCTTACACACATGGTGTTATGAGTGCAGCACAACATGGATGGGACAAGTTTTGTGGATCATTGTGTTGTCATGCATGATGCCTTACATCCCTGATGATGTAACACTGGTAATGAACAGTAACAATAATTATACAAGATATTGGCTATTTGTCGGCATCCCCTACTTAACTGTTTATAAGTGAAAATTATAAGAATCATTAATGTAAAAATATAAACTAATTACAAAATATTCATGGTTTATATAGATTATATGATTGATAGAGAAAAAAGATGTAAATAAATGTTTTTTATATTTTATGTTTATCTTGTTTTATTGTGGGTTGGATTTTTCTCCATCATCTATGTTTGTATTTTCTAGTAGTAAAGAGATGCGGTGGAGGTCTGGTAGTAACCTCTCTCTCCAAGCCCAAGGAGCTAATTAGTTCATCTCTTTCAGCCTTAGGAGCTAATTACTTAATTGTCGTCAGCCCCGGGAGATAATGAAGTTTCCTCATTATTCTTTTGAAACTTCCGAAGAATTTCTATGGCCCGTAAAGGGCTTTTATTGACAATTTTTTCATATTTTTAAGACTCCTTATAGGTTAAAAGGGGGGAAGGGCAACAATTTTTTGGTGGTTTTCGATATTTTTGGCGTGTGTTATAGTCGCCATTTTGAAAAAGCGATGCATATTTGTGTTCTACCCATCAATACCTACAATATGATACCCCACATAATATACAAAAAAAATATTTTTTTCGAATTTGTGCATTCGCTTATAAATCGTGAGATAGTTGGCCATATTTTTTCTGTTGTTGGATAAAATAGTTACACATGTATGCCAAATTTTAACTTCCTAGCTATTGTTGTTCCTGAGATGTGAAATCGGACAGACAGACGCTCGACAGAAAGTATAAGGGTTCCGAAGATTATCTTGGAAACCCTAATTATAATTTGAAAAACTAAAAGATGCAAAAAAGAAATATGAAATAAATGTCACTTGAGTCAATCCACTTTTTAATAAAATTATCATTTTTTGATCATAGAGATATATACTTGAGGTGGCATCAAGGATGTTGAATAAAGGGGGTGACGCATTAAGGAACATTTCTGACCCCATGGAAGTTTATGAGATAGAGAAATAGGAGCAAACTTACCTCCCCTTAGGTTATAAGTTTGCCTCTAAATTTTAAGACCTGCGCTGTTATAAGGATCATAAGCATGCGCAGTTCGTACCAAGCATGTGCAGTTGGTTTTTGACGTGTGTTTCGTGTTGCATTCATCTCTATGTTTTGATTTTCGATGGGGTCACTTTGTTGAATGGCAATTCGACTTAGTGCGTCATCCCCTTTATTCAACATCCTTGGGTAGCATAGCCAATCTTAAAACACTGTGTAACCTCATTAAAACCTCCTCCAAGACTGAGTTATGAGCAAAGAGACTAAAACTATAGTTTTAGTCTCTTTGGTTATGAGTAATAATTTTATTTCCATTCCCCGCAATTTTTTTGTGTTTTGATTTATATTTTTAACGTTATACCTACTATATAAGTTATTGTAATTTTGTACTGATTATTTGATTATACTTATATAAGCGAAGGTGGTGAGGTTACTTTTTCGATGTTTCAAAATGTAACCTATAGGGCCCCTCTAGTAATCATATCTCTATGTTTTTAACAATATGAAAAGAATAAAATTAAGTGGCAACACTGTATTGAAGTATTTTATAATTTATGCTGATTCATATATCATCAGATTGGTTTAATTTAAAAGATTTCTTACTAAATCATATGTTTTTAAGATTTTTTGTTCTGCCGTGTGTATTATTGAAATTTTAATATTTACAACGCCGAATAACTTATAGGTGACTTATATGATTCATTATACGTGTAAATTCAAAGACATTTAATGAGGTAGAGTTTATGTTTTTAAAGAAAGGGAGGAATTATAATGATGCTGAATGTACTATATGCAAGTAAGCTACAAGTAAGTATTCACGAAGCAATTTATTTTTAAATCTATGATAAATGATAGTGCATCCGTTAAGAATTAATGCATTAAGTTACAAAAACAAGTTATTTTATTAATCAACGGATAATCAGTGGTGGGCCTATAGTAGATGGGAAGGTTGCGCCCTTTCGATTAAATCGGGAGACTCGCTTCGATAAATGTACATATTTTTACCAATCTACCGGTCGAAGCGTGCCCGTACTCTTCTGCGTTTAGTTCCTTAAGAAACGCATTACTAGTATAAAAAATAAGTACTAAAAAGCAATATAAGTATTAATTACTTCTTCTCGACCCAAGGGTTGGGAAGGGCTAGTAGATTATAATTTACTTTAGTTCTTTTTAGAAAATTTACATTTTGTTTATATGTAAATTTATTATTTTATGTTCATTATATTATTAGTTGAATTTTAGAGCTAACTATTGTCGACTAAAGCTAGTTTAATGTGGTTTAGTTCCATAAACGTTTAACAATATCTCTAGCAAAGTTTGTCAGACATTTTTATTAAAAAAAAATGCGGTTTGCTCTTCAACCAATTTTAATAATTAACTTAATAAATTAGGAAGGTACTTTAAAAAAATTATATGATTTATTTGATTTATATATCACAAAATGGTTAAGAAAATTTGATATCAAATAGATTTCCATAATTATTACCATTTCTAAACATTTTCTGGAGGAGGACTCCCCTTTGGATTTCCCCCGCTTTTTCAAATTTAGAATATGGTAACCCTACGTCAGAGGGTCAAGGGTCTCTTTGTAGCCGCTTCGCAGCCATATTGTTGTCGTAATGCGTTTTGTGTAAATTCTTATAAAGTAGGTTTTGCCATTCTGGGTCTCATTAGGATATTATGATTAAGCTGAAGTAGTGCTATACATAGAGATATTATTACTAGAGAGCCCCCAAAGGTTAAATTTTGAAACATCGAAAAAGTAACCTGACCACCTTCGTTTATAAATGTAATCAAATAATGAGTACAAAATTACATTAACTTATATAGTAGAACGTTAAAAATTCAAATCAAAACACAAAAAATTTGCGGGAAACCGAAATAAAATTATTATTTATAACCCTTACTCACTGTTAAAAAAAGGTTTCAATAAGGTTACACTGAGCCCTTGAGAGCCCCAACAAGATTTCTCAGACTTCTCAATGTATTTTGATAGGCTATGCCCCCTCTAGTATATATCTCTATGGTGTTATTCAATTTAAAATGTCAAAAGCTATGTTAGACAACACTTAATTTGACTCTCTGATTAATTTTAATTTTTTATAAGACATTAAGTATGGTTAATAACATCATAAAAATGATTATGGATGATAATGTGGCGGATTTAAACGAACTAATATTCCTGATAATATTCGAGAGGATACATATGCACTCAAGGCTAATATATTGTTTCAGAAAATCTATAGCAAACGAATGTATTTGTGTTTCGTTTGCTCCCTTCTGAGAGGTAATTATTACTTTTCCTCATTTAAAACCATACCACAGGAAAAGTACCGTATTTGCCCTAAAAACCCAAAAACCGAGATTTCACGTGAACTATCTGTTTCAGGCAATTTTAAGACCTCCTGAGTGGTTTTCACAAATTTGTCTGTCTGGATGTGTGTGTTTCTATTATCATCATACCTCCCATTGTATTTATGCTTGAGACTTGAAACTTGGTACGAAAATCAATTTTTAGATCTAGTTGTTTTCTCTATAAATAATTTGTTTATGACGTCATTAACTGGTAATAATGACTCGGCGAAAATTTCGGAGGTTCATAAAACGTGAAACAATGTTTTGATCGATTAGAGATTTGGCGCGCTATATAATCATTATATAAGAACAACATATATTCCAAGTTTCATCACATTATCAGCAATAGATAAATTTTCTCAAACGATTTGTATATATGTTTTTTAAATCTAAAAATAATCTAATTAAGTAGTAGTATGGTACAAGTCTTGGAGGAGGTTTTAATGAGGTTACACAGAGCTGTGTAATCTGTGTGAGCCTGAGAGCCCCAAAAAGATGTTTCAGGGCTCTCAATGTTTTAAGATTGGCTATTCCACCTCAAGTATACCCTTTACATAAAAATATGATACTACGGTTTGTTGGATCATAAAACTAAGAATCATAAAACTAATCACGAAGCTACTTATAGAGATTAATGCTTGAATGGGTGACCGCTGGAAAGAGAACAAATGTATTTACTGTCTGAATTCAAGCGAAGCAAGCCCGAAACTTTTTGAAGTATAAATTTGGTGATTTTTATATTCTGAGGACGAGCGTAGCGAGTCCGACGTGGTGGGAGAAAGTTCTGAGGTACCCTGTAATGATTTTTTTACTTACTGACAGTGAAATGGTGTGATAATGTGAGTTCGCTGCAGGAATTAGATAATAAATGTAATATATTTGGAAACTACAACAAAGCAAGGTACAAACATAGACAAAGAAAAAAATACAAAACACTTTAAATACAAAATCAAGTACAAAAGGAAAAAGGTCCTGCTTTAAACTTATAAGAATCGAATTCTGACAGGCTATAGCAAGGGTTATCTAGTAGGAATTTTAATTTTTTATAAGACATTAAGTAAGGTTAATAACATCATAAAAATGATTATGGATGATAATGTGGCGGATTTAGACGAACTAATATTCCTGAAAATATTCGAGAGGATACATATGCACTCAAGGCTAATATATTGTTTCAGAAATCTAAAGCAAAGCAATGTTTTAGTGTTTCGAGCAAGCCTACTTATTACGTCTGTAGAACTTGGAGATTTCACCAGAAATGTACATCAGTTTCTCACGTAAATGAATAATAATATTTAGCGGGCGATGTTGCAGATTGCTCTGATTTAAGCCTTGAAAGTAAGATTAACGATAAATCAAGTATCGGAGAGATTGTTTACCTAGAACTTACTGGACTAGATCAACTACTCCTGTTGCAACACCACACTTAACTGAAATTATTTTTATTATTATTACATTTGCAACTTGTTAATTTAGGTTTATTTCACAAAACATCTATGTGTAACAAGAAAATGAACTCTCACACAGCACTTTAGATGTAAAGAGATATACATATACTAGAGATATAGCCTATCTAAATCCATTGAAGAGCCGAAACATTGTTTATTACATTTAGGCTCCGGACCTCACAGTAGAGGGCAGCCGCTTAGCCCAAAGGGGTGCGATTTTCAGAAATCGATCAAAAGAAAAAAACTTTCTTTTTACCATATAGACACACTGAAAGATTCAATGATAACCTGAGAACACACACATAATTTTTGACAACTTTTGGACATTTTTGCTCCTTTTACAAGCCTGAATGTTTTGGGACGATTAAATACTCTTTAGTAAAAGAAGAACTATTTTAATTCTTTAAAAGTATACCATACCATTCGGATTGAAATAATCCATAATATAAGTATGGATAGTATAAGTAAGTATATAAGATAAGATAAGGTAAGATCCATATTATAAGTATGGATATATATATATATATATATATATATATATATATATATATATATATATATATATATATATATATATATATATATATATATAATATATAAGATAGGTAAGATTCATAATATAAGTATGGATAGTATAAGTAAGTATATAATATAAGATAAGGTAAGATCCATAATATAAGTATGGAAAGTATAAGTAAGTATAAAATATAAGATAAGGTAAGATCCATATTATAAGAATGGATAGTAATCGATAGGGCGCATGTCGTCATTTTGGTGGCGGGTGTTTAATCAATCTATAAAGATCGATCCATTCCAGTAACGTCCATTCTCGTCTGGAAAGACGAGATCGCCCTTCACCTTGTCATTGTGTCCAGGAAGGAGTTTGAAAAGATGCGGCAGGTTGAGCGACCTCACGACACCCTCCGCTACAAGACCGACTCCAGAACTAGGCTAAGTCAAGAGGGGCTCTCTTGGTACCGTTCATTCCCTTTACTTCAAGGAGTGAACGCGAGCGCACTTCAGTTCACTTTCATACTTAGCATCAACTTTACCCGATAGATACGACAATGACTTTTAGATTAAGTATTTTTGTTTTAAGCGTTGGATTAGTAAGTGCGGTTGATTTACGTAAGTATATTTATCTTTTTTTACCTGACTCGTCTAAAAATGAGTCTTTAAATCAGACATAATAATATTATCTGTAACACCGGGACATAAAGCAATAACAAGATAGCATACTTAAATCCTTGGATTGTACAGTCACTAAGAGAAAGAATTGAGTACGGGGTACCTCGGAACTTTTCCTCCTTACATTGGATTTACTACGCTCATCTTCCCTGCTTCGGACTCACTTCGCTCGTCCTCAGAAGTACAAGTCGTAATGAGATAAATCGTTTTTCCGTGTTTTATGATTTTTCAAAATTGTTTCTGTGTTATTATTGCGGGTTAATGAGGTCATAAAAATATTTTCCGAATTGCACAACTAAAGCGGTAGACTGATTTTTGTACAAAATTTCAACTCTAGCATAAATACACTGGGCGCTATGATGATAACAGACAAAGACAGACAACTTTACGGAAAACACTCGGGAGGCATATTCCGTTTTCATCCCGGTTTCGGATTTTTTCGCAAGCACAATACTTTTCCTATATACCTACGGTATAAATGAGGAACACATAAACAATCATTATAATTTGATTGACTGATCATTAAGTTCGTTATATTTTCAGGTTTTTACTTCATAATGTTAATCTATTGACCGTGTATCATTACAGAGCCTGATTTTCATCACACAAAAATTGAATTTTGTTTTCCATTTTACGGCCACAAATTTAGAGTCGAATAAAATTTGTTAGTGTTTAAACGTAATACTTACACTTATGTAATGAATTTAAGATTAGTTTTTTCAGACAAAAATAGGTCTCCATCGGCCTCTTTGCCGCTTCGCGGCCACAGGGAGCAACCATGGCTACATGGTTGTTGTACATTATTAGTTCGTCATATTACTGGTTTATAAAAGTGGCATACTGCCACGATATAAGCAGTACATCGAATTTTCAAATTTATTAGTTAAAAACTTGATTTGTTTACATTATGGCAATTAATGACAAATATATGTCAATATATATATATGTATATATTTGTTATATTATATTTGTTATATAAATATATATATATATATATTATATATATATAATATATTATTATATATATATATACAAGGCTAATGGTCTTTATGTTGCCGGAGTCGTTACTCTGACCTTTCCTTACTACTATCTTGATTTCACTGTTTTGACAGTCCAGTACTACGAGGACTGCATCTCAATTACTTTAGCGTAATCTGCTATCGCGTATTGTTCCAGATATTTTACTTTCCCTCTCCAAATTTTATTTTGAATTAAGGTCCTATAAAATAAGGTTATAAAGTCGCGTTAGTAGTTCTTCTTTAAACCCTAATTCCGCCTAATTAGTCTGACTGATATCTCATGACAAATTTTAGTCATTATTAACAGTCGGGCCAACAATAACTCAATCTTTTTACTAATTTGAACTAATAAAATTATAACAATAAATAACTTCTATAGCCATGAAGGTCCTTACTCTTTTAGAGTGAGGAAGAATCCTTTCTTATTCAGGATACGTGCTCTGATCCTTATCTCCAGAAGACTTGTCCTGCTCATTTTGAATAGAAGTTATTAGCTTGACTGTAGATGACCTGCTGATGATGGTTAAGCTGAAACTAATTTAAAGATAATCATATCTAACAGCTAGGTTTGGAAGGTAGATGATTTTTTTAAAATTAAATTTCATATATAATTCGATACTACCAAATATTAAAAAAACATGAGTTGATGACACAATATAATTGTTCGAGAGACGCCTAAAAAATGTAGCAATGAAACTGTAATGCTAGATCTCGGAACTCTTCCACGACAACGCATGCCGAATTATGGATCATTTCCCAGATGTAGCATTGTATTTTGCTTGTTATATTTCCGAGGTGTTTCTCGCACAATTATATTGTGGCAACTATTCATGTTTTACGAAACTCGGTAGTACCAAATGATATATGTTTTGCTTGCCGGGCATGATGGCGGTAAGAGAGCACTGATCGTCTCTGGCAATTCTACTCCACATTTCTTCGAAATTTCAATTAAAGGTTAGAGTGAGCTCAGGCTCTGTCGGCGCCATAATCAGTTAGACGTAACGAAACAGAATTGGGCATGTCATTATGTCGAGCCATCAATGATGACGAATGATGGAACATTGTTCCCAGATGTAGTATTGCATTTCGCTTGTTACATTTCCTAGGTGTCTCTTGCAAGATTATCTTGAAAGAAATTTCAGTTAAGTAACCTTTTAATAACAATCAATTTAAAATTATAAACTGAATAAAATGAACTATCCGGTGGACAGCTGACATGTCCGCTCACGCCTCAGATGTTTTATAGAGCGTGTTCTTGAATCAAGTATAGAGACGCTAAGCGCTTCTCTCATGTTACGATCTTCACTTATTTCCATAACGCTTCGAAAATGTTTTATGTTTTTTTTTCAGCTCCTGAAGTAACCAGGTGCCACAGAAGCGATCCATATTTAGGCGATTGTTTGCAAAGAGCCATAACAGAAGCAGTCGAAGCTTTTAAGGAGGGTAAGATTATTTTATATTGGAGACATCACTTAAAGTAGATGGACGCTACTTAAACCTAAACCAGATCCTAATCTATACTAAGGTGGACTGACCAATCTGAGAATATACTAGTTATGAGGCAGAGGTGATAGATACCTAGCAAGTGGGCTACGTCGATGGGCCTTTTTTCCTAAACATTTGGAGGACTCCGGATGACGCTAGCGTGGTGGCTGGTCTACCTTTCAACAGAGTGGGCGTGGCTCACTTTCCCGCTTTTTTCCACCTTCAGTCTGAAATAAAATTTCCGTTCTTTGTATTATCTGACTAGCTAGTTCGTACTTAGTATTCTTCTAACTAGCCTAAGCGCTTTGGGCGTCCTTCGTCGTCATCCATAGAACGCGTCTGAAAGCATTTAAGTTTACATTTCATTTAATTAATTAATTAAATCAATTTCAAGTAATAATAAACAATAGTGGCTAAACTATCCATATAGATTTTGTCATTTAATACAGTCTGAAAGAGTTAATTTAAAAAACGTCTTTAAATTGCATTTTTAAGATGCTGTGCACACGAGATAAAATCAATAAAATCGATTTAATTAATAAATTAATTGAATGCATAATACTTACCTGCCATCAGTAGTGTTCTTTAAAAAAATGTATTTACACAACGGTGAATCATTTTTATTGGGTTAAAATAGAAAGAAACAAAGAGAAAAACATATGAGCGGTTCCGGGAAAAATGTATTTACACAATGGTAAATCATTTTTAATTCATTCTCTTATCTATGAAGAAAAATAAGTTTATTATCACTATAAATATAGCTTCCATAACTAATAGTTGCCATGGTGTCAATATATTTAAATTTAATCAATTATTTTTAGAAATCTACCAGAGTAAATTTATGAGTTGTCCACACAGGTCTTCTACAGCGCTGATTTCAAGTAGCTTTCGATGATCGAATAACTTTTTCCCATTTTGTCCTCCCCTCCTGTTCCCGGCTAACATAACCACCAATGTTATAGTTAATAAACACGGTTATAATCAGTTGAAAGCGTGAGAAAATATTCTTGAGAAACCAATGAAGTTGGTCTGATATGATTATTCGTCTGATTTTGGGTGTTAGTTAACATTTAGGACTAACCTTATTGGCTCCTTCCCATTATTCACCGCTTTTATCAGATTATAACCGTGAGTGTTACTATAATTCGAATCGCACTTGTTAGTATTACCAAAGTTCATGCAAATGCGTTCATGTTTAAATTGGTTAAGTCTGGATTAACAATGCGTATTGACTTTGTCTAGGTTATCCAGACCTTAACATCAGGGTACTTGAACCATTCGTTGTACCTGAGATGGTTCTAGTTCAGTCCAAAACAACTGAAAATTTACATCTAAGTCTGTCTTTCCAAGATCTTCATATCAGAGGCATCACAAAGGCTCAATTCAGCGACTTCAGGTGATTTAAGATTAATAATAGGTTTGTTCAGCACATGAACTGAACAACACTACTTTACTCTAGAGTGCCTATATAACACTGTTATATAGGCACTCTACTTTACTCTGCACTATTCTTCTTTACACTCAAAATTTAATTTTAGAGAACTCTAGGGTAAAATAGAGTAAACTATGGATTAGATGCGTGGGCGAACAGAAAAATAGTAATAGTGTGATTAACCTTCCTGGGTAAACAAAATAAATAATAATTTACAATATATTTACTTTTTTGTCCAATGTATTATTTAATTGCGTCGCTTTGTTAGAAAATGTGGTTATTTTGCTATCAATGAGAAAGATGCATGTTTGCCAAATATATTTTTATTTAAAAGTATACTATATTTATTAAAAAATAGCACTTAAGATTTTTTTAGTGTTCCAATTATTTTTAATTAATTTTTATAATTTACTGTTGTTGTTGGTGCGTGTTGTTCAAGGCGAGACCGTATTGCACCACTGTGGATTTATTTAGAACTTTTCGTGGTTATCTTTTGTTGTTTAACGTACCTTTTATTTTCAGACTCCAAGCTGCTTTATTCTATTGCAAAATCGCTACCTAGTTTTTTTAGTAAACTCAAGTTCTGGCGGGAAATCACTCGTATCACATGTGATAACAATAATTACGTGTTATCGATGTATTTCAACTTTTTAATTATAATATTTTAACAATATTATAATATTTATGCTATTTTAAATAATTAAAACGAAATATTAGCGGTAATTATGAGTTTTAAATGTTTTGTGCGCATAATATAATATACTATCAGTGATAAATTTTCAAGTGCTTGTTGTTCACCCTACTTTTTATGAAATTATTACGTTTAATTCGAGTAAATAGTTATTCTTTAATAATTATGTACAAACTTTAATATAAATAGGCACCAATAGAGCTTTCGTTTTTGTAATCTCAACGCCAAATACTGCTCAAAATCGGATTCACTCGTCCTAAATGTAAGATGATATATGTACCAATATTGTTTTGAAATTAAACTGAAGACAATGTTTTTGACCTCATCTCAAAACAAAGGACCAAGCAAAACACAATCGAGCACACCCTTTTTTGCACATGCACAACTTATTCATTGCTTATTACTCTTTCGGTCTTTCCAATGTTTGCGTAATCACTAGAAACTATAGATACTTAAACAGTAAGACTGTCGAATAAATTATGGGAAAATTTGGATTCCGGACGACCCTAGCGCAGGGCAGACCTACCTTACAACTGAGTAGGCGTGGCTACATTTTTATTATAAAAGAGAAACTAACAGTTAGAATATGAGATATCACGACTCTCAATGTTGATAGTTCCAGCATATTGCATACCCCGGTTTAAACATAATTACTATACTTTTAGAGTATATGTTTAGTGGCACAATCACTACATGTTAGTGGTATAACAATTAGTTATACCACTATACAAATTGCCAACCACTATTGTTCCCATCTATTGGTTCCTTTTATCCGGTTATTTTATCTCAATGTTATTCTTTTTCCGACAGAGGCGGCATTGCCAGGAGTAATCCGAATCAATTTATCATCAGTGGCCACGTGGTTTTCCCAGAATTGCTGTTTGATGGCAAATACATCATGGCTGGAAAACTTCTGCTTTTTACGCTAGACGGAAACGACAAGGTCCATATGGAGATGAGTACGTAGCAGCCAAATTCTTTGTGCTTGAACTTAAAGTTACAATTTAAACAGCAAAACACGTATTGTCACGATGCAATGTTTGACTTAAAATAATTCAATAAAAGTTATCATACATACATATGTCATGTCATGTACATATGTTATCTATCATACATATGTCATACATAATGGATAAAGTTGACCGAGATATTGCTACTTTTGTCAGAAAATATATCTGTCAATACTAGTAGTACTGTGTACAATAATAGTAGTACTATTGGCAAAACAATGTACTGGATGCGTCTTCAAATGCAGTTTTAGGTAAAAATCACAAAAAAAAATCAATCAACAAAAAGTCATTCTTTATGACAAGTTCTGCTCTTTAAAATTGATGGTCAAAATGTCAAAAGAACTGCACTTTGAATTTATATTTTTTATAAATTGTACCGAGAATGAATTGACAGAAATATTGCTTTTTTCTGCACGCAGTTGTCAATAGAGTATTTTGATTTAAAAACCATTTTTTTTGCTCATACAATAATTAAATGTGTTTAAAAAATATATTAAGCTGTAAAAAAAAGTATTTTATTTTAAATAGTCGAAGTAAGCATTTAAAGAAGAGGAGAGTGGGGTGAAAACGGAACGTTCTAGAGGTTGAAACGTTTTAGGTACAGATGGGAGTTTTAGAAATAACGTATGGTCAAAAGTTGTCTAGAGTTCAATAGAATGTAAAGAAGATTGAAACAAAAACAATTCCGTGATGATAGTAATACAATTCCTAAGGAACGTAATATCCACAGTTTTCTGAATCATCTTATTGACAGTATAGAATATATTCTTATGAGTGTTGCTCTAAATATTGTACTATAAGGTGGTAATCATACCTCTGACGTCACACAAGCAGTCGAGGCCGTTTTCCCGCCAAAGAACATGTTTAAATATATTTTTCGTTTCTTTTTGCTGTATCATCCAAAGTGTATATATTTTTTTCATTCTCATATTTTTCAGGTCTTTCTTTTATATTTCGTACTTTTAAAGATAATGCAATACAAAATTGTGCAAATACTCAATTCGTGCCAATGAAACAAATATCGAGCATCGCAATATTAACTTTCAGTTGGCATAAATTAGTTTAGGGAGGTATATTAAATATGTTATCACTGAAAAGATGTTATCTAACACCAATATTTCAACATGTTACCTCGGTATAACTTTCGTTAATTTCGGTGAATTTTCGTTCATTTCTCCGAGAAATCCATTGCATCCGGAACCCCCTGGTTGCTTAAGCATCTATACTGACGGAAGTAGAATGGCAAAACACATGCAATTCCTCTAAGTGTTGTGTCCTCCAGCGCAAATATAATATTGAATTACATATAAATGTTTGGTTAAACTTGGCAATGATATTGGATAATTCTGGTTGGTATGTTGTTCTAGTGGGGATCAAAGGGAATTTGACAATGATACTGGAACCAGAGAGTACCGTGCGGGAGGACGGAGAGACCTACCTACAGGTGGTAGACGCTGGCTTCGCTATCTCCTATCCGGAGAAACTACATCTCAGATACGATAACCTCATTAAAGGCAATCCTCAGCTCAGTAAGTAGAACAATGAAACAATAAGCAGTGTATGTGTTAAGGGGGTTATTAGGAAAAGATGGAACTACGTTTACCACAGCATGATGTCACCCTACAAGCAAACAGCTATATTTGCTCAAGGACCATTCATGAAATGCATAATTATAAAATGTCTTCATCTCAAACAAATAAACATCAATGTTTACAATTCAATCGTGTTTCACCAGCTTATTATACGAACGTTTTAAATCGCCAACATTGAACACTAAATAGCTAAATGAGTCAAGAGTATAATTAGTCAAGAGTTAGTTATTTTTGTGTCACTTTTCCTTACCTACAACCATCTTTTCTTACCGTACCATAATACGGAAAGTATCGTGTTTTTACTAAAAACTCCAGAATCATCTTTTTTGAGCATTTTATAATCTACTCAGAGGATTTCATCATGCTACCCATAGAGATATATATTACTAGAGTGAGCATAGCCTATCTCACTACATTGGGAGCCCTAAAACATCTTTTTATGGCTCTCAGGGGCTCTGTGTAACTGAATTGAATTGAGATGCTTAACGATGGATTTAAAGTTAAAAATCAACGATATTTTCATTTTTTTACAACGTAAACAAACAAAAAATTGTTATTTTGACGCGAAATTATGCCAAATTCACCACCGTAACTCAATGGCAAATAAATGAAACATTATAATTTTTAGATATGATGTAGTCAACTACACAACAAGTGATTACACCAGCTGAAGGTTGTTTCGAATAGCTTTCTTTCTCTCAATAGCTGAAGGCTGTTTAAACATTTTACATTCCCTAATTGGGTTGTCAATTGTTCTGGGTTGTCTGTTACAGCCAACGACATGAATCGGATCCTGGAAGACAGCGCGACCGGACTGCAGGAGATCTTTAAGCCGTCCATAGAGAGGTTCTTTACCAACATGTTTAGCAAGGCTGGTACCAAGGTCTTCTCTAAGATCCCCATGGACGTTGTCCTGCCACCTTGATTTCTAGACACTACTCTAAATATTTAACATTCTCTTCTGCATTTCTACAAACAATAATAATACCTATAAATGCTGCAATGTTCATTCGAAACTTTTTTGCTTGCACTCTTTTGATCGAACCGAGTTCAGCAAATATCTGTCACAATTCCCATTTGCTTTAATTGAAATTTGCAACTCGTTTTATTGTAACAATTTCGAAGCTTTCCGGTTATTTAAGAGTAAAGGATAGGTACTAACAATTAAAAAGCAAAGGCGATTTATAAAAGTCTCGATCGTGCATTCTACAAATTTTACTAAATGAAATCATAAGCTTATTTGATGAGGTGACAAATGATAAAAAATGAGATTTATAGAGAGCTATCAATAGCTAGTAATAAGCTAGACTGATATATTTCACCCTTCTATGTCCTCTAAGAAAAATATCTAACCTTCCACGGCATGTAAGACCTTCAAATGTGATTAAGAATTGAATTATTGATTTGTTGAATTGAATTGTTCATTTGTTGAATTGTTCATTGATCATTGAATTGCTGAAAATATAATTTCCTATATTTTCCACTGACCGAGGCCAACAACCTTGGTGGAAAGTGCATTAGATACAAATCGTATAAATATCAAAAATATATATAAATGTAAAATCCAATATAAATATTGGACAATGGATATAATTATATTTCCCCAAATTTCAATGGAATACGGTGCTTTAATAAATTACCCGCTTCAATAGTTGAACTTCCACCCCCAAAAAAAGCATTAAAACATTGTTGCTTGAGAAAGCTTATAATAATATTAAAGATTTTTTAGCTGATAACTTAGTTTTCTTAAGGATAGACGGAAGAACTAAGATCACTTAGAGTCCATCCTATTTTACAATTTTTATTGTAATATTCTGCTCAAAAAATGTTTTTATAATCGTGTAAATAAACCATTTATTTATTTATTTTCCCAAATTAAATATTTTGTGTTTCTCATGTAATGTTATTTGTTTTTATTTTTAATCAAGTTTGTTATTCTAGTTATGCTGTCAATGTTTATGAAGTCTATGTAATAATTTACAATCAAATAGTTTTTCTTTTCTTTTTAATTTCATTGTAAAATTTTGACAATAAATAATTAATAAATAATAATTGAGAAACTTAGTAAAAAAGCAACCTCAAGTATGTAAATAAATAAATTATACTCTGAGCATTTGTGCGAAAAAAAAGTGTTTTCTGGATTAGAACTGGGCTATAAATCAGTTCCAATCTACCAATATTACAACACTTTTACAGTAATATTTTATAGCTAAATTAATATTATTAAAAAAAGCTAAAATTAATATTTATTAATTTATTTTTATTTTATTCTTATTTCTGACTGAGCTGTTATAAAATAGTAAATGCTTTAATAATGCTGAGATTGGAAATATAACATAAAAATACACAAGTAGTTTAAATGAGCGAACCCATAGGGGTGTATACTAGAGCCTATCTAAATACATTGAAAAGCCTGAAACATCATTTTGAGGCTCTCAGGGGCTCTGTGTAACCTCATTGAAGCCTCCTTCAATAGTGAGTTAAGGTTATAATAAATAAATTTATTTTGATTTCCTGCACATTGTTTGTGTTTTAATTTGTATTTAAAACGTTTACTATATAAGTTATTGTAATTTTGTACTGAATATTTGATTGTATTTATAAGCGAAGGTGGTCAGGTTACTTTTTCCATGTTTCGAAATTTAACCTATAGGGCCCCTCTAGTTATAATACCTCTATGAGTAAACCTGTGAGTTGTTTTTTTTTTTACTTTTCCTCTCACAATGAAACTTCAAGAGCTGCTGATTTGTGCTGACTCATAAGTTACCTGGATGTGTACTTAATAAAGTCATATTGAGAGGTATGAAGACAGAATAGAGTCATTTCCATTCCCCCTCTTAAAATGAATTTAGTTTATAAGTACCTTAAAAACAAGTGCCAGGTATGAAACTAAACTTCGCACACTAATTTTCTCTGAATAAAAAGAGGAATATTTTTCCAAACAAAATATTTTTATTTTTTCAGCATAATTGCCCAATAATTTAACAATAATTAATGTTCTTGACATTACTTTATAAATTAATGTGACAATTGACAATATATATTAATATAATTATATATATATATATATATATATATATATATATATATATATGTAATATATATATAATATATGTACGAATATGAAATTCGTACATATATTATATTAAATACATTAGGGTCTCCCTCATTCAATGATAAACCGCCAGTCCGCTATATGAATCTGTCTAAAAAGTCAGACTAGGATTCTCCTTCTTTAACTCTCCGGTAATTCTATATTTTAATGTGATATTTTATGAATTCCAACTTTTTACTTTTTATTTTATGACTCCTCTAAAAAATGTTTACTTTTTAAGTTTATCTTTATTATTACGTAGTTTTTATATTTTTACTGTATTATATTATGTATTTTTAGTTTATTTCTTTAATATTTGTTGGCTAGGCACTGATGATGATCGTTAGGCCGAAAGCCGGCTCTGGTTTTAAAAAAGGTTTTGTGGAGAGATTTTAATGGTGTTATTTGTTAACAAAGTATAAAGTTTGGGAGGAGCCTAGTGCGAATTTGATGAAGCTTATCTCGTGGAGAACTAATCCACCGTCTTGTTCTTGTTATATAAGAGGCGGTAGCTGTTATCTGGAATACAAATCCTACGACAAATGATAACAATCATTTGCTTTGTTCCGAGTCTCTTCAGATAACAACTACTGAGTAACGAGTCTCAGTCAGCTATCACTGTCCCCTATCGTCGTATCAGGTACAGTACAACTGTTTTAATTAAATATTTAGTTCACACAATAATAAGGTTCTATTAAATAATAAAGCTAACTCTTTTACATTAGACTCTACTAAAAGCCTCTTACATCTTAACTGAGACCTTTTAGAATCACGTTTGTAAGTGATTAATCAATTACAGCTATTAATTGACAGTGTAATATATATATATACATATACATATATATATATATATATATATATATATATATATATATATATATATATATATATATTATATTATATATATATCACTGTAAACAAGCACACCGTAGGCAAGCTGATCAATATTGCTTAGTATTAGAAGTCTAATATTTGAACGTCAGTTGAAAAAATCATAATGAAACCGAATAAATTTTGAAATACGCGTTTACAATGCCGTTTTCAATACTAATTCAATTTATTCAACAAGTCTGAGTCGAATGAAACGGGGTCGGGCTCAATCTGAGTAATCTCATTCAAACCGTCATAATTTCAGATATTAACGTCATAATTTTTTTCCAGATGGCACAACTACACCTATAGACTGATTTTCGTACAAAGTTTCAACCTTTATATCTTAAATATATAGGGAGTTACGATGATTATAGACACAGACACACACACATACAACATGAAAACTTTAGAAAACTACTCAGGAAAAACACCTAAGACGGATAATTCAGGTGACATCCGGGATTCGAATTCTTTTTTCAAACACAATACTTTATCTATAAGTACGTTCACACACACTTTAGATCCGCGTATCGTATAGAGTACGATCTCTCAATACGGTAATTTAAGCTGTAGTAACCATGCGGAGGGGATCCGATCGCATACGCTAGAACTAGGGAGATGGAATCTAAATGGATCCCCCGATACGCTGTCTTTTTGAGTGTGTACCTTTAGAGACGATCATATTTAACGGATAACCTTCTCGTTGAACTTTTATTTCACTTTATTTCACTTCTATATAACCGTTTTTGATCAAATAACTTTTGTAATATTATTTTTTTAGTGTAACTTTATTATTATACAAAGAAATCACAATTTAATTAAATATATTTTTTGGTTTAAACTTCCTTATAACCAAAAGTGAAGCTTCACTATACAAGACGCCATGTTTTGGCGGGATCAGTTACCACTCGATCGACTAAACAAATACGCTGCAAGAACCGTGAAGTTAGTTGACCATATTGCATACGTATTCTATACGATCCGCGGATCTAGAGTGTGTGTGAACGTACTATATATATACCTACGGTATAAATTAGTACGTTCACACACATTTCTAGATCCACGGATCGTATTGGATACGATCTCTCAATACGGTAATATTAGCTGTATGAACCATGCGGAGGGGATCCGATCGCATATGCTGAAACTGGGGAGATGGAATCTAAATGGATACCCTGATACGCTGTACCTTTAGAGACGATCGTATTTAACAGATAACCTTTTCGTCGAACTTTTATTTCACTTCTATATTACCGTTTTTGATCAAATAACTTTTGGAATATAATTTTTTTCAGTGTAACTTTATTATTGTGCAAAGAAATCAGAATTTAATTAAATATATTTTTTGTTTTAAACTTCCTTTTAAGCAAAAGTGAACCTTCACTACAAAAGACGCGATTTTTAGCGGGATCAGTCATCACGTAATCTCACTCGATCGACTTAACAAATACGGCGCAAGAACCTTATCGTATTTAATGAGTATCCAATACGATCGCCTGTTGAATACGCTGTGTGTACGTAGTAAATGAGGAAAAGTAAAAATGCGCATTTCCTTCGAAGAAATCGGGAAAGTTAACAGGAAAATAAAAAGTGTTGCCCTATGAAACATAAACCTAAATCTTGAGCAAATACCGGATTGGCGAGCAACAAAGCAAGAATTACCGAGAAAATTTGCCCAACTCGCTGATCTCCGCGCCACAATTTCTTCATACTTAACAAGTTTAGTGAAAACTTATCCATGTCATTCAATAATACATTTTGTAATATCATTTTAAATTTATTTACTTAGTAAGACACGTGACATAAAAAACAATCAAAAGTTTATTAATTTTCAAATTTTTTTTCATTTTTGTCATTTTTAAGAACTGAAGATGCTCAGGAGCCCTGGGCGAAAGCTCTTTGTAAATTTATTTTCAATAAATTTTAATAATAGGATTGAAGTCTTCATTACTTTAATTGATATTAAATAAAGATATAACTTAAAACTAAGACTTGCCAAATTAAATATGTTTAATAAGGTTAATTAATTTATTGTTTCTTAATAATTTGAGAAATAAATATTTAAATGACACGGCGATGTTACCAGTTTAGTTGTCCTAAACCTGGCTAGAACGCAGGCTATCGACGTAGAATTTATTCGGAATTCTACACGTATATGCATTAGGTCATTGATAGACTTAACCCGAGTAAGTATTGCGGGGAGTTATCCGATAAGATTCTAAACATTGCCCCGGTGACTCTCCGGTGAATATTCCACTTATTAAAGCCACTCTTTAAGTGTTCATTTACACTTATGTGCTTTTGATACGGAAATCAGATGGTCCCACCTGGGCAATCTCCAGTCTGATAACTAATTACTGTTAAAAAAATAGCACAACATAGCCTCCTCGGTCATATTTCTATCGATAACTGATTGTTTCGCTGATGCTAGAAAACTAATTTTAATCTCCTATCTCCCTTCTGGTTAAATTTTGATAATAACAAACTTTGTACGACAAGGAAGTTTTACGAGTACAAAGTTTTGGTATAGAGTTCAACAAATCCAGTAACTTGTTCAAGTCAAGAACCAATCATTGGAATAGCAATAGTTCAGACTCTAGACGTTCCAAAAACTATAGAACATTCAGCAACAGCTAATGAGTGATATTTAATCTCTCCATTTTAGAAAGTGAAAATGGGCGAAAAAATCAAACTAACATACTTCAACATCATGGGACTGGGGGACACGGTCCGGTACATGCTGAGTCACTTGGGGAAAGATTTCGAGGACTTCAGGATCTACGACTACTCCGAGTGGCAGACCAAGTACAAGAAGAGTAAGTATTAGTATATTAGTTAGTAGTAAGAATGATAAATGAAGATCTAAGTAATTAATTGTTCTAGGCCATAGGCCAATCAAGTAATCAATTCAAGGCCATATTTGTCTTAAATTTAACTATTATTTGGAGGATATTATTCATATGACCATATTATAGGACGTGGTGGAGGTTTCACGATGTTATAAAAAATGAAATACTCCTTTGAATGAAAGTAAATGAACTTCAACCTAGCGTTCATTAGTGGGAGCAAACCATCCTAGTGGGAGCACCCAATCCTAGTGGTAGCAAACCAATCCTATTGGTAGCAAACCAATCCTAGTAGTAGCAAACCAATCCTAGTGGGAGCAAACCAATCCTAGTGGGAGCATACCAATCCTAGTGGTAGCAAACCAATCCTATTGGTAGCAAACCAATCCTAGTAGTAGCAAACCAATCCTAGTGGCAGCAAACCAATCCTAGTGGGAGCAACCCAATCCTAGTGGGAGCAAACCAATCCTAGTGGGAGCAAACCAATCCTAGTGGGAGCAAATAGAGCAACCCTAGGTGGGAGCAAACCAATCCTAGTGGGAGCAAACCAATCCTATTGGTAGCAAACCAATCCTCGTGGGAGTAAACCAATCCTAGTGGGGGAAACCCAATTCTAGTGGGGGCAAACCAATTCTAGTGGGAGCAAATCCTAGTGGGGGAGATGTTTCACACAACCTTCAGGAATTTTCCCTGAGAATTACTTCGTCAGAGGGAGTGACCCCCCGGTCCACCCTGGGGTCTGGTTGCAGCAATATGATGAATCCTTGTAATCATCCTGCCAGGCTTTACAATCATATAAGAGTTTCCTGACGAGTTTCCGACTTAATGTTTTCAGCCATGCCTTTTGGTAAACTACCATTGCTTGAAATGGGTGAAAAGAAATTGCATCAAACAATCGCCATCTGCAGGTAAAATATGTTTTTTCAAATATATTTGATTACTATTAGGTAAAGAATATATTTAAATTTATTTTGCTGACATATTTAAATTGTTTTGCAGATAAATTTAAATTTACTTTGCCGATAAATTTAGATTTATTTTGCAGAATAATTTAAATTCATTTAAGATATATTTAAATTTATTTTATTTGCTCACAACAAGAAAATAAAGCATTACTGAACCAATTCTAGGACAGAAAGTAGCTTTTCCCACTAAAACCTAAACTTTACTAAAAATATTTTAGCTAAATAAATAGTCTCTTCTCTAAATAGTTTATTAATAAATTTCAACGAGATTCAACTTTCTGCCGCAACCGGCCATCACCAGTCTATAAAAAGCCAAGAAAATAAAACAAAATTAAAATACACAACAAAAAGTAAACAATTTCAAACAAAAAGCAAAAAGAAAAATACAAAACCAACAATAAAGAATTAATGAGTCGGCGAAATGAAAGAAACACGTATTATTATCAGGAGTACTAAGAAAGATTGTTAGAAACTATCACTTTCCAATCGTTATAGTGAACTGACTATAACACTATAACAGCCACAAAACCAGGTGTCCCTTGAGCTAGATTTATACTCTGCCAAACGGGTTGAGAAAGAGCAATCTGATTGACCTGTATAGGTACACTGACAAGTACCGCAACGTATTTTATAAACCCCATTACGTTCAGCACAAGGGGTCTTTGTGCTTAACTTAATTAAAAAACTTAACCTTAGAGATTAAGTTTTTTAAGTTACCCTCACTTTTTATGATGTTAGCTACTTTATTACTTACGTCATTAATGTAGGGAAGTACTATTTAACTGGTTGTTTAGCCAGCTGTTCAGTATTGGCGTCTATCAATACTCTCAGTTAGATTTGTTGTGCTTTTCTCTAATGGCATGGATACTAAACTTTATGGGCTACCTTTCAGGTACCTCGGTAAACAAGCAAATCTGTACGGGGACAACGATTGGGAGGCCTTACAGATCGACATCGCCATAGACAGCCTGTCTGACTTCAGAAGCTGTAAGATATCACCTGTTTCTGTACCTGAGTTTGTACATTTCCATCATACTTTTGGAGATATGTTTATTTTACATATCGCCATATATGTCTCCTTACTGGAGGTGGTAATATATTTTAGTTTGATTGAAATCTGCAATTCTTGCGTGTCTAGGGATACAGCTGCAATAATTTGAAAGTCGAAAAAAATAATCCAGACACTGCACTCTCGGTGTCGTCTGTTTTTAGTCAAGAAACAGTCCAGCGACTTGTCTGTTTGTGTCGGTTCCTTTAAGTCATGACGAAAAAAAACAGTCCAGCGACTTGTCTGCCTGTGTCGGTTCCTTTAAGCCACGATGAAAAAAACAGTCCAGCGTCTTGTTTTCTGTGTCGGTTCCTTTAAGTCATGACGAAAAAAACAGTCCAGCGTCTTGTCGTCTGTGTCGGTTCCTTTAAGTCATGACGAAAAAAACAGTCCAGCGACTTGTCTGTTTGTGTCGGTTCCTTTAAGTCAAGATGTAAGAAACATTCGAACGACTCCACTTTCTGTATCATAAACTCATTCCATAGATATTGACATGGTATGTCAGCTTTATAAACAATTGACCTGATTATAAATACAATTGAAGTAATTTAAAATACGTAAGTGCATGATAATAAAACTCAAGTTCAATGTAAAAATTTAGTGCTCTATCTGAAGTACTAATGAGAACTCTTAAAAACTAGTTTATTTACCGGGCACGCAGTGGATTTACTCTACCACCAGCTTTACATAACCTGGGTTTATGACTCGCACAATAATCTTGATAAGTTATCAATCAAACACCTCTCGCAAAGGGTTTTATGGGCGTTAACGTTTATGATAATTTTAAAAGTTATCAAATCAATTTTATTTATTTTATTTCATATAGATAACGTTGGGTATATTATATATCATTTGATACTACCGAGTTTTGCAAAACATGAATAGTTGACACAATATAATTGTGCGAGAGACACCTAGGAAATGTAACAAGCAAAATGCAATGCTACATCTGGGAACTGTTCCATCATTCAACATTCGTCATCATTGATGGATCGACATAATGTCATGTCCCACTCTGTTTCGTTACGTCTAACTCATCAGGGCGCCGACAGAGCCTAAATTCACTCTGACCTTCAATTAATTCCGAAGAATATAATGTGAAGTACTTACCAGAGACGAGCGGTGCTCTCTTACCGCCATCATGCATGGCAAGCAAAACATATATCATTTGACTACCGAGTTTTGCAAAACATGAATAGTTGACACAATCTAACTGTGCGGGAGACACCTAGGAAATGAAGGTGTAACGTAATTAGAATGTAATGTAACAAGCATTTTGCTTGTTACAGAGTGAGTTCAGGCTCTGTCGGCGCCCTGATGAGTTAAACGTAACGAAACAGAGTGGGACATGACATTATGTCGAGCCATTAATGATGACGAATGTCGAATGATGGAACAGTTCCCAGATGTAGCATTGTATTTTGCTTGTTACATTTCCAATTATATTGTGTCAACTATTCATGTTTTGCAAAACTCGGTAGTATCAAATGATATATGTTTTGCTTGCCATGCATGATGGCGGTAAGAGAGCACCGCTCGTCTCTGGTAAGTACTTCACATTATATTCTTCGGAATTAATTGAAGGTCAATAGGGCCTCTTTAGTTATATATCTCAATGAGCAGCGCCACCGTCGCTGATAAGAAATTGATAACGAAAGGGTAATCGTTGTTAAAGTCCTTATGGGGTTTTTTTGGTTTTTCTAATTTGTGACGATTATTTCTTGATTTTTTTAAAGTGCTTTAATTAAATTAATTTCAGGGCGTATGAACTCTATTGAAAAATCTCTATTGACTATTTCATTGAAAAATAGGGTTTTAATGGATTGTCACGAGTATTTAAATTGAGTGATAAGAAGGTGAAAATCACAATAGAGTGTTTAATTTTGTTTATTGTTAATTAATGTTACTTTTAAATAATTTTAGTTTAACTATTGTTTTCCCGCCATTGGTTTTGCCAACCTTACAACTATCTCTTTGAATAGCGAATATTGTAGTTTGGGACAACTTTTTAGTGAGACTATCGTTTACTCATGGAATAAGTTCGCCTCTTGGCAACTTTTCTCAGACATAAACTTGTTTGTTATTGAAATGCAAACCAAATAAAAAAATCTAATTAGGGATCACAAAATGAGGGGTATTTGTTTCAGCCATCTGGGTCTATTTCTATCAGAGGGATGAAAAAATCAAAGAATTCTTCAAAGAACCACTGATGAGCGAAACAGTTCCATTCTACCTCGGAAAATTCGATTCTCAGATAAAAGAAAACGGCGGATACCTTGCTAATGGAAAGGTGTGTATAAAGTAGTCGATATATTCTTGTCGATCATCTGTTACCGGTATCGATTATTGCAGCATGATTGACGAGACTATCTGACGTCACACTAGTGACTTTCACTAATAATACGATAAAATGCTTACTTGGAGTTAAGCAGATTATTTAACTTGCATGCATGTAATAAAGTTCTAGTAACAGTGGCGAACTAAGCCAAAAAGGCCTAAGGAGGGTTTGGCCAAAAAGAGGCCAAACTCTGCAACTCAAGGGGCCCAAAAGAGAGGGGGATCCTAATTAAAATTAAATAAAATGAAATTATTTTATTTAAATAAATTAAAATAAACTTAAGTCCAACTTAAACAAATAAAATAAATAAGTAATATGAGTGACGTTAGCACCAGTGGATTCTATATTATAAGGATTCAAATAAAGGTTTATCCGCAAATATAGTTTTAAGCATATAATGAAAGTAAAACCGGCTTTTAACCAAAAAAAGGTCATCCTCAGTACCTACAAATAAAATACAATAAATACAATAAGAAACAAAAAGTAAAAAATGGTCAATCAAAATATTAAAAAGAAATGGAGAAAAATGTTACCGGTGAGAAGAAATTATTTTTTCTTTTTGAGTCTAGTAGTTATAACATTTGGGACTGAATGCAGACTAACCGTACCCAACTGGAGTGGGGAACAGTTTCTTAATATTTCCCTTAACAATAATGAGCAAGTGAATCTCTCGTTTAGATTATTACCACCAAAGGCTTTCTGGCTACGCGCTATTTCAATTTTTTCTAGCGTATCCATTCTAGGGCCTTTATTTATTTTATAATAAAAAGAAAAAATAATTTTATCTCACTGGTACTGAGGATGACCTTTATTTGGTTGAAAGCCGGTTTTATTATCATTACATGCTTAAAACTATATTTGTGGTTCGACCTTTATTTGAATCCTTAAATAAGTAAGTATAAACTCATTAAAATCATTAAATAATAAATAATAAATAAATAAATAAACTTAAATAAATAATAAATAGTTTTAAAGACTCTTTTCTTCGTTCCTTTCATGTCGATTTAATCATTAAATAGAAAACAACATTTTTTAATGACTAAAAAAGTTATGTTATAAGATGCATCTCGAACTCAAAGCATGCGATGATGTGCTCGCTTAGTATATTGTAGTATAATATTATATTATACGTTTAGTAGTATAATATTGTTAGTTATTGTAGTATAATATTTATTATACGTTTAGTATTTGTGATATATGGTATATTGTAGTATAATTCATTGCTTTAAGAATTGCCTTAAATTATTTTTATAGCTATCATGGGGAGACATTTATTTCGTTGCGATCCTGGAATATTTTGGTTTCATGATCAAGAAGGACATCCCAGCTGAATACCCTAACATCAAAGCCTTGCAGAGCAAAGTGCACTCCCTTGATGGTGTTAAGGAGTGGCTCGAGAAGCGACCCAAGACTGACTGGTAGAGTAACTGGTTGACTGAGCTAGACTAATTGACAAACTGACGGGTAGACTGACTGAAAGACTAGTAAGTATCTTCATCCTTTAAATGCTATCCTTTAGTTAAATGAGTGCACTCAAAGGATTACATGTTTTCAAATTTTTTCGAAATAAGCTTTCTTAGAAACTCTGAGATCTTTTTCAGTTCAACGATACTTGAAAAAAGTGATTTTAAGAAGTACATTTCAAATCTTGAAAACAACCCACAGACAAAACAAATCATATCGCAATAAAAGATGTATCCCTGCAAAATGAGGTATATACTCATTTTGCAACATTTGTTTTAAAACAGCTTTATTCAATTTGTTGTAATATTTCACATTATTATTCTTTTCAGTTGTAAAAATACAATTTTATAAATAAATAAATTATTTTTAACAATAGTTCTCTAGTTTATTTCTCCCCCGTCTACAACCGCAGTTACAAGGAAAAGTATTGTGTTCGCCATTAAAAATCCGAAAACGACGTTTCCCCATGATTATCCGTTTCAGGCATTTCCATGATGTTCTTTGTGGTTGTTATCATGCTGTCTGTGTTTGTGTGTGTGTCTGTCAGTCAGTGTGCCTTTGTCACGCATAACACCTGCCGTGTTTGCGCTCGAGTAGAAACTTGGCACAAACAATTAATTTCTTGACTAACAATCCGGTTTATGCTTTATAACTTGAGCAGTTACTCTATTATCAAGCACTAGTGGTAACTCATTTTTCTGTATTTTTCCAAGAAAATGCGATAAAAACTTTTAATGATGAATTAAGTGTTTTTTACACTTCAAACAAGTGTAAAAAATGGTCTACACTGCCATTAGTAGAGACGACTTTGTAAAAATATTGTTAAGCACGGAAACACGCATTTCAACGGGAATTCGCCCAGCATGTGGACCACCGCGACAAAAATTATTTTGTATTTATAAACTTACAAAAAAAATATACGATAAAAAATTATCGTCCCTACCAGGATTCGAAGACAAGTACCCTGGCTTTAAGTGATCGTATTGACTCCGGACCATTCTCATTCAACTCCCAGGCCCATGAAATATGTTGTTTAGCAACCGTATTTTAGGTTTTCTTTGACCTCCGCCTTTTCGACTTTTTTGATTCAGCGCCCAAAATTGCATAGAAACCGACCCCCCCAAAATTTAATTTTTAACGACCAAAATTTTGGTTTCCTGTAATTTATTATGTTTTTTTTTTCTTTTTAAAAATAAATGATTTTCCTAAGAAATAAAGACCACATTTTTTAAAGGCGATAAAAATGTTCTATAAAACGAGTGTTAAATCATTAAAATCGGATGACTACAACCAAAGGTATGGCTTTTTCAAAAATACTGAAAAAATGGTTAATTTATGCAGTCAGCGAATTTCTTTGGAGCAATATTGGCTTTTTGTGAATTTTTTTGGACCATTTTTCCTTTGCCTCCACTCAGGATAGGCAGACTAAGCTTTTCCTTCATAATTAAAGGTATATTTTCAGAAAAATTTAGTTTGAAGTACAAAATGAGTCACATGTTTTAGGCCTGGCCCTTGGACTACTACCCCTACCCTTTATATTGTCCTTATCGAATTCGGTCACTTTTTAACCCTCCAAATATCTGGATTACAGCGCCACATATCCTACTATTCAGCCAGTTTTAACCAGCTTCGAGCTGCTTTCTTTTTTTACGTATAAAATTTATATAAAATAGAAAATTTTAAAAATATTAAAAATGGCGCTCATTGTAGACCGTATCTTAGAAATAGCTAAAAATCAACGATGCAGGATTTAAGAACAAGTGGTGCTGACTCGCGGCATACTAGTTGAACTAGACTCCCTTACATTGAAAGCTAGTTCATCTCCCCATAGGGAAATGGGTAGTTATCGGAACACTGTCTCTACCGCCGACTAATAATTTTACATCACTTTAGATTCATTCAAGACTTAAATCAGGCGCAAAGTATATTTATACTAGAATCATCTTCCTTTGCAAAGCCTCGAGAGCTGAAGTAGTTTATGGCCTCGGCTTTTAGCTTCAGCCAAGAACTTATCGTGCAGTAAACTTTCATTGCGTACTAGGTGTGTAAAAAACTAATAAAAATACCTGTGATATAATAAATATTTGCCTTCTTACATATTTTATATAAATCTATTTACACTTGAATAAACTCAATAATTAATATTAATAAAATATTGGAATACATTATATATTAATAGGGAAGAACAAACTTATCTTAAATATTATTATTTAAATATTTTTGTACAATTATAAATTAATAATGGTAATTATATACTTGAGCAGGGACTGGTTGGCTTATAAACGTATTAATAATTATATAACAGTATAATGTCAATAATAAATTAGTAAGCATGGAGAAGACAAAGCCCTCTCTAGCTCTCTTGGGTTTCTGACTTGTAAATACGGCGTTAAGCCATATTATATAACTACCCAAGTTAAGTTTACGCTAAGTGGAAGTAACAGCCACTATGACTTGGCAACTGTCAAAGTGCCTATGATACTCAGTTGAAATTATCGGAGTTGTTATTGTATTTGTATGTAAATGTTGATTTATAATATGCATATGTTGTATTTGGACATAGATTAACCATTTAAAAAATGCCTGATTGGAGAGCAAGTAAAACAGATAGTGTCTAGACTAGGCTTCGAACCCCAGTAGGAATAGGTATTGCGTTTTAGCTGAGAGATTACGAAACGTAGGGCCTCATACACTTCAGCCATGCTACATCCCCACGTCTTGTATACTGAGATGCTTAGTGACGACTAGGAAAGCTGCGATGGTTACAACCAAGCAATTAGCTACTGCTGCATTAGCACCTGCTCCGTCGTTACACCCAGTCTTTGAGCAGCAGGTTGTACACGCGTAAAGTTTGGTTCTCTCGCCGATGACGATACAGCCGGCCTCGCACTTTTGAGTACATTCCCGCTGTATGGCCCAATTCTTCATGGTGGAGGTCGAGTTCTCTGTACCTATGGTATAGGAGTACCGCTTGACCTGCAACAACAAACAGTCGACAATGTACAGTTCAAGGCGTGGCCACATAACCTGCGCTATGATCTAAACCTATAAGTGCACTTGTGATCAACAATAGGTGATGATTTTTTTTAGAAATCATTGGGGTTCGGGTGTCGCAATGTTAAGGTCGTGAACCAGTCTGCCACCTTGACTATCTGGATTCAATGGCATTAGGCGCCTCTAAACTTTTTGTGCGATAAAAATCATTACATGTGCCGTCTTTCGAATAGAATGTTAAGTTTTTAGGATTATGCGACGACAGGTTGTCGTGTAAGATCACCAACTCTACAGGAACCAGGGTTTCAGTAAAATTTAGGACCCTCAATTTAGTAGCAGCTCATATAAAGTAGATATTATGGTTTCAAGTGTAGGAACGCTTTAACTTACAGTAGTGCCCGCGTTGTTTTGAGTTAAAGCTATATGAACTTATAGTAAAGTCACGGCTATGGACTTATACAGTAGTGCTCGCGTTGTTTTGAGTTAAAGCTATATGAACTTATAGTAAAGCCACGGCTATGGACTTATACAGTAGTGCACGCGCCGTTTTGAGTTAAAGCTATATGCACTTATAGTAAAGTCACGGCTATGGACTTATACCTGCACTTAAACTCTTGGGTCTACATGAACGAATTAATTTTTGCTCTAGGTGGCTGTTTTATATAGGATTTTAAATACGGCAAACTTTCCACTTTACCAAGATACAAAAACAAAGGGAAAATGTTTCAATCTGTCTGAGATTTAGCACAAATGTATATATAAGGCCAACAAATGTGCTAAGTTTCATCCCATTATCAGCATTAGTTAAATTTGTATAGAATGACTTTACTTGTATACTTTTTTTTTTAAAAAAATTTAAAAATCAGAAAATAATCAATTGAGTTAAATTTAGTACAAGTATATCCCTTTATGTAATGCTTTATGTAATACCTTCGGGGTTTGGTGGATTATATATGTTAAGAAACGTCGAGCGAGGCCAGTGCTTGGATGGGTGGCCGCTGAAAATAAAACGAATGTATTTACTGTCTGAGAGCGAGTCCGAAGATTCGCTTGCGGTATATTTGGTGAATTGTATATTCTGAAGACAAGAGAACGAGTCCGAAGGTTTGCAAAGGTACCAGGTCCCCTCTACCCGAGTTTTCCTCTTCGTGAGTTTTCTAAGGAAACTCAAACTCTCTTAGTGTTAGGGTATGAATGGATTTTCAGGATAAACATAAAAGTTTTATGTTTATCCTTTAACATTTGCACAACTCTTAAGTGCATGTTGTGAATGCACCTTAATACACCAAATAATTAAGAAAAGATATAATTGATAAGTAAGGCAACGCGTATAGCAAAAAAATCGCACGGCTTGCGGATCTTCGTGCTAGAATTTTCAATTAAACCCAAATTTCTCTTTAATACTTATATTTTATACTGGAACTATTATTGGTCTAAAATTAGAATATTACTCTTAGAAAATTAAAACAAGAGACTAAAGGAATATCTCTCTCTTATTACTCTTTATTTCTATTTGTCTGTGTCTTAGAAAGTCTTAATTACAACGGACTACAGAGACGTGAGCCAAATACATGAATAAGGTCTTGAGATAGAATACAAGCAACCCAGCCCCGGAGGAAAACGAATCTCTCTTATTCATTTAAGCAACTATAAAGAAGCTGACTTTAAATGTATCTTGAAATATACCTTTGTCATTCGATCATCACATGACCTCATCGAAAACAAACTCTTAGAGTTAATCCGTTTTGGCTATTTTCTAACTTTTATTGACTATTTTTACTTTTCCTTTTTATACCGTACGTATATAGAAAAAATATTGTGTTTGCACTTGCTCGGTGTTTGCACTTGCTTGGTTTCGGATAAATCCGAAACCAAAATTTCTCTTGTCCGTTTCAGATGTATTTAAGACCTCCAGAGTTGACAAAAATTTAGTTTATTATTTACCAAGTTGTTAAGAACGAAAGAATAGAAAGTCTCTCCACAGTTTATAAACTGTGGAGTGACTTTCTATTCTTTCGTTCTTTACGATGGACTCCATTTATGCTCATTTTAAAACATCGGGATCGGCAAGTCGAGCCAATTTGAGCAGCTCAAAAAATAAATAAATAAATAAACTGTGGAGAGACTTTCTATTCTTTCGTTCTTTACGATGGACTCCATTTATGCTCATTTTAAAACATCAAATACCAAGTTGTTGTTTTCTTTGCTATTTTGTTCTCTTGCCTCTTACCTCACGTATTAGATGAAAGAACTAACTTAAACTCATACAGTCGGCTATAGTTAACGCTAACTTTAAACAGTTGTTAATTCGATAATTATAGTCAGCATAAGCCGACTAAAGTGTGAAAAAGTCAGAAACCTAATCAATAATTACTAAAAGTAAAAAATCAGAAAGGTAACATACTCAGAGGCGATCTAGAGGCGATCTGTTTTAAAATCGATCGATACGATTCAAGTGGACTAACCACAGAAATAAGACAGATTTTATAGGACCTTCAATGCTAATTCGCAATTGCGAAAGACTTTACTGGACGGCACATCCTATGGTTTTGCCGCACAAAATATTAGTTTATCTTTCCTGGAGGTTTAACCCTGAATAATAACAAACAGTTTATTTGTACTTAATTTATAAATGAAGGTTAGTTAATAAAGCTAGAAAGTCAGGGCTAGAAGCAATAATAATTGTTAGTAAAATGATAACTTAAACTTTAAAGTTTTAACTCTTTAGCTTAAATACACTGGGAGCTACGATGATAACAGTCACACACACACATACGGTCATACAACTTTGTAAAAACTACTCAAGAGGTCTTAAAACACCTAAAACGAATAATTCAAATGAAATCCCGGTATTGGATTTTTCTGCTAACACAATACTTTTCTTACATACGGTCGGTATAAATGAGGAAAAGTTAAAGAATTAGAAAGTGTAATGCTCACTTTGCATAGCCTCTGATCGTTTTTACACTTCTTAATGATCTGCTTATTGTACTGTTTTTGTTCGGGTGGTATGTTGTCTTTCTTTGGCATAAGGTCGAGACACTTGTGGTCCTCAAGAGAATCGCACACATAGCAGGACAACTCGTTCTTCTGCTGGCTTGCTCCTGCCGTCTTATGAGTCTCCTTGGACATCTCCCCTGAAACACCAAGATCCAGCTGAAAACCTTATTTAACATGTACAAAGGGTGTAACATGTACAGTGTAATGGTTAGCACGTGCGCCTGTCACCCAGATAGTCCGGGTTTGATCCTGGTCAGGACCTCTAGGATTTTCATGCGAGGGATGGAAATCTTTTTACGTGCCGTTCTTCGAAAGGCACATTAAGCCGGTGGTTCCGAGCATGTACGATATCAGGTACTCGTAAAAGGTCCTTAACCCTAAATGAACTTGGGTTTAGCCAAAATTCAGGAACCTCAATAGCAGATTATATTAAATATATATGATTCAGCCTTATGGTATCGAGAGCAGGAAAGCCTGGTCTGACAGTGGGGCACGTGTTGTTTCTAGTTGAAGATATAGAAACATAAAGTAAAATCACGGCTCCTCCGTGCACTGGAATTCATAAGGTAGAATGCTATATTCTACATAAGGGAGTCAGCAAAAAGGTCCCACCAACGCGGCCTACTTGCTTGGTGGTCTATCACCTCTCCTTAATTACAATCACTACATGTACAAAATATATCATATGGTCGGAGCATCTTTTTGGTAAAGTAAAGTGACACATTAAGGGTGGGTGGAACGTTTTCAGGTTCTGCTATTGTACTGAGTAGTTACATATTAGAAGCAACAATTGGTATCAATAGATAACATCAAATGGTCAATCAATTTAAGTTAAAATCGTCAGTGAAGTAAATAGAGGCCTTGAATATTACACATAACTTAAATAGGAATAAACAAAATTGAATACAAACCTAACCAAAGAGTATTTCCGCACTCGAATTATATTCCTTGGCTAAGCCTCAAGAGACAAAATACAGTTATCGCTATAGGAAAACATCGGAAGGGGCTCTAGTTTGTGTCGAGTGTGAAAGCTCTAGCTTGGCTCTAGGCTGCAAGTCTTGTGCAAAAACTTCCTTTAGTTCAGTTTCTTGCTCTAGGTTAGCAAATAACTATTATTTACTGTTTTCTGAAGACCACTCAATAAAAACAATTTACTGCAAGTGATACTTTTATTAGCACATGCTTCTGATCATATGTCAATATTAATATCCATCAAATAGCATTGCCCCTATTAATCCAGGAGCGTGTTTTATTAAATTGAAAATGCGTGTTACATCTTTTTTTTTTTTTTTTTTTTTTTTTTTTTTTTTTTTTTTTTTTTATTTTATTAATACAAATACATTTTCATATACAAGAGTATTAGTGAGAGGGGATATGGTGCGTGGATTTGGCGGAAGGAGAGAATCCAATGATATCACTCAGGCGTGTAAGGGGAGGGAGGTTAATTAATTAGCAGGTCTCTAGGCCACTGCCGCTTTAGACGTCTAGGAGGATTATCAGGGATAGTTCTGGAGTGTTCCATCTTTTAATAAATAAAAAGCATAATTTTTATCACCACACAGAAAAATAATAGCACAGTTACAGCGATAGACTGATTTTTGTACAAAATTTCATCTCTCTAGCATAAATAAACTGGTAAACTGGAAGCTACGATGATAACAGACACCATATACAGACAGACACTTTGCAAAAACCACTCACAAGGCTCCAAAAACGCCTGAAACGGATAATACCAGTGACATCCCGGTTTCGGATTTTGTTGCAAACACAAAATTTCTCCTATATACCTACGGTATAAATGAGGAAAAGTAAAAATAAAAATCGTGCGAAATAAAGTAATCTATAAATACTTAAACAATGAATAAATTTATGTTAAAGTTTCATCATATTAGTCGTAATTATTGATTAGAGTATATTCATTTTCTCAGAAATAAATATAATCATATTTTCTAGGAAATAAATGAGTAAAAGTAAAAATCAAGAGTAAACGCTACTACAGAATTATAAATTATTTTTATTTTAAACGTATTTTTTATTTTATTTATGCGTATCTTATATACCTAATTTATTTAAAATTATAACATTTTTGGTTTCTGGCTATATAAACCAAGTAGGGAAACTCCTATACTTACCTGTGTAAAAAATTCAGACATGCGTGATCAGCTGATAGTTGGCTCAAGAAATATCATAGTAAAAAATTGCTAAAACTGGAATTACTGCGCATGTCCCATATAGAATTTAGGTATTTTTATTCAATATTGGCAACACTGATAACACTAGGTGAGTTTTACTTTTATCGTGTTTCTGTGCTTTAATATGTACGTGATAATTTAATGATTGTGCATTAAATTCTGTGAAATAGTTGTTGCAATAATTTAGTTAAAAAAAGAGAAACTATACTAAAGGTAAATCACATGTTTTTATTAAAATTTTGAACAACATACAGACGACAGTGCCATGCCTTAAATAAAACTTAAAATTACGATTTCTTAAATTATATTTAAAATTTTTAGGTTAAAGTAGTTAAATTACTAATTTCAATTAATATTTAAAGGGAGAAAACCAATATCACTCGCAAAAATGTAATAAGTTAAGAAATGCATACGAAAAAAAGTTTAATTAGCCGCTCATTGAAGGTAATTTAAACAAACCTAGTATTTAAAGATTCGCACTTAAAGCTCTATCGGATATGACAAAACGTATTCCTTACACAAATTATTTACATTTTAGTATAAAATGTACAAAGAAATGCAATTAAAACAAAAATTTAGAGTACTATAAATAGTTTGTTTACATTTGTAAACAAGTTTACAAGGGTAAAACAAGATGGCTGTGCCCATAGGATAATTTGATAACTCCCTGATGAAAAAATGTGATCTTCATTCCAGGTCTAACAGAAATCGCATTTGCGCTCCGTGGGCCCGTTTCACAAAATTACAAGTTTTGTAGTTACTAAAATTGTAAAAAACAACTTTTAATGACAAATGTACGTGTGTTACCGCAGATAAACTTGTAGATTTGTAACATTGTTCTATTTAATAAACAACATTTTCTTGTCTAGCACAATTACTAGTAACATTCACTTGTAAAATTTCTACCCAATTCCGATCCTAGGTAGACTGAATTACAAGTTCATTTTATTAATTAAAACTTAGTTTATATCGTCAACTTTTAGTTTATTAATAATCTAGCACTCAATACAAGTTTTTAAAACGTTTTTTGTGAGTATTACTTCTCTTATTTTAGAAATAATTGCATTCGAAATAATTTATTCATATGAATGAAACCGGGTTTTACTAATATTTTGACACATTGTTTACAAAAACTCTTGTTGGTTTCAATAAATTGTAATAATATTTGTGAAACGCTTAATTTTGACACTTGTAGTTACAAGTTGTTTTTGTACAATAGTTTGTAAGATTTGTGGAGGAGATAATCAAATTTGATTTTGACACAAATATGCTGATTTTCTAGGAGATTTAAGACAAAACTTGTAATCTACAATTTTTTTTAATAAAATTGTATAAAAACCACTAGTAATTACCAGTCTACACTTGTACATTAGTGAAACAATTTTCTTACAATTATTAGTAAACTTGTAGCTTATTACTTATAGTATACGAGACTTGTACTTTCATGAAACGGGCCCTCGATCTAGCAGAAATGGCATTTGTTTTCCTACTTGGATGGCATATTACTTTAGTTTCTGGTAAAAAAACTACATATAAGACATCCTGATGATGGAATCAGTATATATCTGGTCCCGAAGAGTCGAGAATTGTAAAAAAAACAATAAAATGGAATATACGAGGATATACGATATCTATATTGTCATAACCTTTCACCTCTTTGTATTGCTTAACTTTCTTCTGCGCTTCTCGCGTTTGTACATTTGTGGTGCTTGTTATGTCATTTGTGCTTTTTTAATTTTAAATTATGGTCTATACTTAGTCACTAAAGTTTTTTATTTTATTTTTAACTTTATTGATTATTATCTGCAATAAATTTATTTGACATAGTGCTCGTGCTGGTTAAAGTGACTAGGCACCTAGGCAGTATTGAGAGGAGGAATCACCCAGTGATGATACTCCTTGGAGTGGTTAGGTAAATGTTGATATTTTACTTATAATATAAAAATTTGGCTTGAACTAAATTAGTGGAATAGAAATTAGTTGAATTTTGAATAGTTGAATTTTCTGTAATGTTTTGCGTTTTTGCATTAAAATTAATATTGATTATAACGGAAGTAATAATTAAAGCTTGTTTATAACCTTCCCAGGCAATAAACAATGGGAAAACATTGAGAGGTAAGTTTGCCTCTAAAATTTAAGACCTGTGCTGTTATAGGATTGTAAGCATGCGCAGTTCGTACCAAACATGTGCAGTTGGTTTTTTACGAGTGTTTCGTGTTGAATTCTTCTCTATTTTTTGTTATTTGATGGGGTCACTTTATTATATACAAAATCAAAATAGTGCGTCATCCTCTTTATACAAGATCCTTGCATAATACAGTATACTATGCGTGTCAGTTCAGTACTAACCTATGGCTGAGATAGACTGAATCCATAGCAGGAGTAAGAACGGAGTCATATCTGACGATGGACGCCTCTCATTCGCTGCTTCCAGTTGACACACTTTACTTTAGAGTGACTTCATAGTTCTCCCAACAGTCCCGTATTTTTAAAACATTGAAGAAAACATCAACTGCATTTACTACGTTTTTCAAAACGTAAAGCCGGCTGTCAGCAGTATTGCCGTTAGTAAGTTGTTGCCTTCAAATGCCCATAATCTGAAATTAGAAAATCTTTGGAATGTTATACTTAGTCCGTTACAAAATAAGATTTAACATAGGAACGCGGGGAATTTTATACTAAAAATCGGGTACGGGGTACTTCGCAACTTTTCATCAACATATCAAATTTACTGCGCTCATCCTCACCTCATTACACTAGCTTCACAAAAATAAATACACAAAATCTACACGTTTAATAACAATAATATAGAATTAAGAAGAATTAATTGTTTTTATTTATTATTGTAATAATTAAATCATTAATGTAATATACACAATTTGTAAATTTATTTTGTTTATATTACTTGTTCAGTGGGTTTGTTGTCAGTTTATGTGTATGTTATTTATTTATTCATGTTTAACCTTTAGTTTATTGATAAGCTTTTGATGTATGACATTTGTTAAATTGCTAAAAAAATGTACAAAAAGCCGATATTTTTTCATAGAAATTTACAAATTTGCATAAATTAATCATTTTTTTAAAGAGCCATAACTTTAGTTGTAGTTATCCAATTTGATGGTAAAACACTCGTTTTACAGCAAATTGTATCATCCTTAAAAATGTTCTTATTATGTTTTGCACACGACCTACAGGGAACTCACTTATTTTAAGAAAACTGAAATTTGTGCGATTTTATAAAATTTTGAGCATGCGCAATCATACGAAGGGCTCAACTCTGGATAGGTAGACTATGTTATTTCTTCATAGTTCAAGGGATATTTTCAGAAATATTTGGTTTGAAGCAGTACAAAATGAGTCACATTTTTTAGGCCTGGCTTTTGGACTATAATATTGAGGTTTAAAGGGATATAGGGTTTACTGGCTTGGATAATAATTAAGAAGAATATAACTATCATTATAGAATGTATTTTGAAGTGATAGAGGTTTTTAAGTATCGAATAGAATAGAATAGAATAGAGTAGAATAGAATAGAATAAAGTAGAATAGAATAGAATAGAATAGCCATTTATTAGAAAAAAAATATTAACATTTACAAAAATACAAGAATTTAACAAATAATAGTTTACTAATCAGCCGTAGCTGTGGCAACGAGGTTTCTCAACCCAGTCCAATAATGATGAATTTTTAGGGGTTGTTCTACTTTTAGGGAAACAAACGATTCAATACCAGGTATCAGATTTTTATTGTCTACATAACCAAATAATTTTAGTAATGATAATTGAACCAAATAGAAGAGAATATATTTGTAAACCAGTTTGACCCCTTACTTTTTGATTTGTGAAGATTTGAATTAAATCTCTTTAAAATTTTTTTTAACTATGTTTAAAAAATTGAAAAAAAGCATCTCCTCCTTCCATGATTCCATGGAAGGGATCCCTCATTAGTTAATTTTTCTAATGAAAATTCTCTAGAATACAGAGCTAGTGAATACAGTCTAGTGAATACAGAGCTAGTGAGCTAGTGAATCAAGTCATGTCAAGATATGTCAGTGTAGCTCATCAAGTCATGTCAAGACATGTCATCATAGTCGTTTCAAGACATGCTCTGTCAGCAAAGACCACCACGCATTATATGAGAGACCGACGCCCCAGTATGATGACCCAAGAAAAAACATAACGTACCTTGTCAAAGCTCCTCGAAATACCAAACATTCTCAAACAATTCAGAATTTAGAGAAGAATCTATTTTTGCTGGAATCAACACAGAAGGTTACTGTGAGTGGCAGATAGGTTATGGGGTCCAGAGCGCAGACTCGCCTCCCTCTTTATCCAGGAGTTTCAAGTCAAGAAGGTCTACAATAGCAGTTGAATGACGTCACGGCATCAATTGACGTCATATTTACTTCTTTCACACGCGAGGTTAAACAAGGAGTTAACCCCCCTTGGGGGTTCAACCCTAACTGTTCTCATGGTATTTTTAACCTATACTTTAGAATCTACCCCGATAAAAAATGAGTTTTAGTGTTGAACCCTGTGTTCAATCCCGTTCACACGACAACTTCCTGGTTGGGGGGGTTCAACCCTTAGGAGGTTGAACACGGGGTTGATCCCTCTGCCAAATCCCGCGTGTAAACAAAGTAATTATTTCATATTAATGTTAACAAATCGTTATCATTTACATTCATATGTAAATTACTTTTCATGTGACTTTAAAATAATGAAGAAACTATATTTTACAAAAAAAATATTTTTGGAGCACATTTCAAAATGCTATTTTAACAAATCGAAATACAATTGATATTATATAGGGAGCTCCTGTATATTGTGAAATACTAATCCCGTAATTGTGAATACAATATCAAAATATTTTACTAAAGAAAGAAACTCGCGCCATATTTCAGTCTAACAAAGCCACCAGAACCAGTATATGTAATTAGTTATACTGTTCTTGATATAGCTTCGCTCGTCTTCAGAAAATACAATTTGCCAAATTTATACTGTAACACATCTTCGGAGTCGCTTAGCTCGTCCTTATGTGTAGTAAATACATCCATTTCATTCTCAGCGGTCACCCCATAGCACTGACCACATTAAATCTTTCCCTCATCACATCAGATTCGCTACGGTCATCCTCCCTACTTCGAACTCGCTTCGCCTCAGAATATACAATTCACCAAATTTATACTTCATCACGACTTCGGGCTCGCTTCGCTCGTCCACCGAGAGTAAATACATCCGTTTTATTCTCAGTGGTCACCTATACAGCACTGACCGAACTCAATGCTGCTTAAGTTTTATGATTCAACAAAAATCATGGATATGGATATACTTGTTGTGTTGAAACAAAACTTTGTGTACTTATTTATTACGTAACGGTATATACGTGTACTGAATTTAAATTTAATTGGATAATTTTCAGATTTTTACTTTTTTTTTTAAAAAACGCACTCAAGTTATTCAATAAAATTTGAGCTTATGCTGATAATGAGACGAAACTTAGCACTTTTATTAGTCATATATATAGGTACATGCGTGTCAAATCTCAAATTGTTCGCAAAATATTTCTGCGTTTTACAAATTTTTAAATATTTTGCTGCGTCATTATTGTGGGTTAATGACGTCATAAAAAAAATCATTATCAGAATAGCACAACTACATCTATAGACTGATTTTGGTACAAAGTGTCAATATTCTAGTACTAATCCTCCGATTAGTACTAGCTCGTACTAATCGTAGTATTAGTAGTACTCAACGTGGCTCCCTACGATGACAAATGGCACACGCCCACACAGATAGACATGAACATCTAATAAATGACTGTCCTTTAATCGACAGAGAACAGGTTACCTCTTCTCCAACACATTATGTCTTTGGGATTAAATTGGATTTTAATTTTAAAAATTCAATCGAACTTAAAAGATAAAAAAATTGAAGTATTTACTACTGAAACAACGGAAAATATCATGTATGATGGAATTTACATTTTCGAACATCATTTTCACAAGATTGAAAGTTTCAAAATAAAAAGAAATAATAAATTACAAGAAATATGGAGATTTAAAAAAAATTGTTTAAATCGCATGTAGTACATATGTGGAACATGCTAACGGAACAATCACTAGTTCCGATATCAAATGTGTATTTCGAATAAGTTTTAGCCACCAAATCACCGGTTTTTGGATAAGTAGTAGCAGTATTAAGCGTAATTTGCACTAGGCTAGGGGACCGCTGAACAACGGGTCCGACGTAAATTAATGAAAACTTACATTTTTTTTTATTAAAATTTATTGAAAATAAATTGACGAAGTGCTTTCGCTCTTCGCCCAAGGATCCTGAGCTTCTTCAGTTCTTAAAAACGACAAAAATAAGAAAGTTTGAAAATTAATAAACTGTGTCACGTTGAAATTAATGTCGCCTGTTCACCTGTTTGAGAACAGGGATTTATATATTAATAAACGATTTATTTATTTATTTATTAATCAAATTTTCAATGTTTTTTATGTCAAGTGTCTAACTAAGTAAATGAATTTAAAATGATATAACAAAAAAGGGTAAAGGAAAAATTAAGATTTTAAGATAATATTATAATAAATACTGCTAAGATTTATCTATCAACTATTTTTCTTGATAGATAAAAAAAAATAATGTAGCAACTTCGACGATTAGACACTTCGGTGTTAACGACTTCGTTAACACCGATTTGTAGATAAGAAAGAGTTTTAAGGTAACATTATTATTTTGTATCGATTTTTGTACATCTGCAATAAATGGTTTATTTATTTATATTTACTTATGCTAAGATTGTTACTGTCTTGTTTTTTGTTCATACTGTCTTTGTCAGCTTTTATATATAAATAAAACATATGTATGAACAAAAAACATTTACTTAGTTAGACACGTGACATAAAAAATATTCAAAATTTTATTAATTTTCTAACTTTTTCATTTTTGTAATTTATAAGAACTGGAGAAGCTAAGGATTCCTGGGCGAAAGCTCTTCGTCAATTTATTTTCAATAAATTTTAATAAAAAGTACTGAAGTCTTCATTAATTTAATTGATATTACAATTTATAACAGTCCAAAAAGCTGTAAAGTATATATCGTTTATTGAATGATTTTATCGCTATAATCTTCCTTCCTTTCGGCAGAAACTTCACCTGAAATGAATCAGCTTTATTTTTGAAAGCGTTAGAGAAAAAAAAAAATATTGAAAAACCAGAGAAGGTTGAATTTTCTCAAGAGACATCCTAGTCATATTATCCTTGAAGAAATCGATACAGGATGATGCGTAGCCCAGGGAACCTTTTCAAGGGGCAAGGGAGAGAGACGAGGGGGCTATGCCCCCGAAAATATCTCGCGGCTATTAATTTATCTCAAAAGAAGGAGTTTACTTTGTTGTTGTTTTACAAAGGAAAAAATATAATAGTGTCAGTTCAAAATTATATTATCAGAACAAATATTTAGCCTATCGACTTTATCTGATAGCAGTTTAACTAATCACTTTAAATTTATAATGTTTACTACATATTTTACATAATCCAGCCAAACTTGTGCTAAAAATTACTTAAATTAAAGCACGCCTGGTTTTAAGAAAATATCAAACTTCTAAGTTAATTATTAAGGATCTAAAAAAAATAGTCCAAGGGCCAGACCTTAAGATCTAAAAAATAAAACTCATTTTGTTGTAGTTCAAACAAAATTTTTTGTAAAAATATACTTTAAATTATGAAGGAAAAACATTGCCTGTCTATTCAAAGTGGAGCCCTCCTTGAAAATGCGCTCCCTGAAAATATTGGGAAATCGGACGAATTCCAGTTTTCTGGCAATAAGGGTTCCCTGTGGGTCGTGAGCAAAACATAAACAGAAAACATATTTTTAGGCTGATGATTTCTCTCCTCCCAAACCCTTCTAGATAATCCCACCAGGCGCCTGAGAAGACAGTGGCCAAGAGACCAGTTAAACAAGCCATAAATCGTTTTATACAGTCATTTTTTATTTATTTTATATTTTATTTATTTTATTTCTTTATTTTATTTTTCTATATATATATATATATATATATATATTATATATATATATATATATATATATATATATATATATATATATATATATATATATATATACACATTTTTTTTATTTAATGTTTCTCTGTCGAATGAAGGAACAGTTCTGTAGCATTGCATTTTGCTTGCTACATTTCGTAGGTGTCTCTCGCACAATTATATAGTGTCAACTGTTCATGTTTTGCAAAACTCGGTAGTATCAAATTATGTATATTAGAGTAATCAAAGTTTCATGGCTTGAGAAGTCTGGTAAGAAAAACAATCCAGTGAATGCACTCAAAATTTGTACTTGTTGGGAATTGGAAGGCTTAGTGCTACCCCAAACTTCAAACTTCTAGGCCATAGGCCCACGCGGGTTTTAAGCCTACGTTAATAATTCGAAGCTTGCTGCTCTGTGATACTATCATCGACCTATAATCTAGAAGACGCTGCAGAAACTGATATCGTCTCAAAATGTCAGTACGTTAGAGTTTTAATATTATCGTGTATATTTGTGTAAAATCCGAATAATTTTATTTTACTGGTGTCTATTATACCGACCGTCCCAAGTTTTGATTTTAGTATATTCACCCTTTACTTTTGGGAGATGGCTTATTAAACTCTGAAAGCATTTTGACATGTGCAAAGTTTTGTACCTGATTTTCAATAAAGAAAGGGTACCACTGAACAGAGGGTATTCTATTCATATGACCTATTAAAGTACACTTCCCTTGTGAGCGTTGCAATACCTGGACTTTATGACATTCCCGTCCCTTTTTTATGACTTTATGACTTGTTAAAAGTGGAATTTTTGTTTATAAATACTGTTAGTATCCATTTCTTTAAGGACATTTTAGGTTCATTTAAGGGAGAGGGGATACAATACATACTTATAAGTAATTGCCTAAAGGGAGATAGTTATTTTTATAAAGATCTTCGTAAGATCAACTTCTTCAAGTTTTTACGTGCGAGTTCTTATAATATTCCTAATTTGTGATTTACATCTCCTAATTTCTAAACGTTTCATTAAGTGCATTAAGCATTCAACTTCACTAATCAGCTACTTCAAGTTTTTGGACAAGTGGAATTGATTCCAGCTTTTTACCTTTTTAAAAAAATTGGATTAACTTTTTTACAGGTAAGTGATATTTTCTATAACTCTCTAACATAAAGGAAATAATGTGCGTTTAAAAAAAATATTGTTAGCTAAAAGTAAAACAAGAGGCCTTAGCCGCTTTGCGGCCCCGCGCCTCTCTGTGAACGCTTTGCGGGCATATGGTTGTACATTATCAGTTCGTCACAATACTAGTTTATACAGGGTGTTTCACTACAATGTCCCACTATCTTTTATTCGAAAACTATTATAGATATCGAGATGCGGTCTTCGGGGTTGGTTTAAGACCAAAAAACACTTTTTAGGAAAAATAAAATTTTTAATGTGTGTTGCGGGTGTCCTATAGGTGCAGGCGCTAACTTCTTTGCTATGATAGTTAGGTATAAGAAAGTTTTTCTTATTTTTTAAAGCTCTTAAAATGAAGACCGCATCAAAATCGGACCATTTTTCATGGAGTTAGGACAAAAAAACGAATTTTTGTATTTTTTACATCTATGACGTCATTTTAAATAAAGTTAATGGTAAAAAAAGGATACATCAATGGCATATTCGTAAACTGTAGAGTTTGTTGTTACCAGTAAATATAAAATAATTTATTTGTCAGTCTCATTTCCCCCCTCTAATGATAGTTAAAAATAATAGAATGTAAAAACATTTTGGTCATTTGGGCATAGCTCAAAAAGTAAAATAGGGAGAAACTGTTTTTAAGCTCTCAAAAGCAAGAGGGCATTGTACTTAAAGTATAGGCGAAGACCAGACCCGAATCGGTTTAAAATTGGCAATATTAGAACACAAAATACCTGAAAATTTTGTGAAAAAAAGGAAAAAAACTTGTTTTCCTTAACTTTATCACGCTTTTTGGCTAAGTAATATTAGGAAAATCGTAAAAACACCCCTAATAAAGTTGATAACTGCGTTCTTTTAGTTTCCAAAACTGCCCATGTTTCTTTGTTTGGACCAATAGTTCAAGCCCCAGAGTGAAGAAACAAATTAAGAGAAATCAAGAATGCAGATAGGGGTACTATTTTTCAAGTTTCGATACCCTGATTGTTTAGTATAATAAACAAATTAGATGACAAAAAAAAGTAAAAAATAAATCAAAATAAAAAAAATTCAATTTCAACTAAAAAAATAAAAAAAATTGAAATTTCCAAATTTCGAAATTTTCATTTTGAATTTTCAAATTCTTTTTTTTTTAAATTGAATTTATTTTTTTATTTTAAAATTTTTTTTTATTTTTTTTTAAATTGAATTTTTCTTTATTTTTATTTTTTTTTTTTTTGTTTTTTTTTTGTTGAAATTTTTTTTTTTTTTTTTTTTTTTTTTTTTGGAACTTTTTTTTTTAAATTATTTTTTTTTTTTTTTTTTTTTTTTTGATTTTTTTGTATTTTTTTTTTTAAATTGAATTTTTTTTTAAATTTGATTTTTTTTTGTATATTTTTTAAATTGAAATAGAAATTTAAAAAAAAAAATAAATAAATAAAATAAAAAAAAAATTTTAATTTAAAAAAAAATACAAAAAAAAATCAAAATACAAAAAAAATTAAAATAAAAAAATAAATTCAATTTAAAAAAAAAGAATTTGAAAATTCAAATTGAAAATTTCGAAATTTGGAAATTTCGATTTTTTTTTTAATTGAAATTGAATTTTTTTTATTTTGATTTATTTTTTACTTTTTTTTTGTCATCTAATTTGTTTATTATACTAAAACAATCAGGGTATCGAAACTTGAAAATAAGTACCCTATCTGCATTCTTGATTTCTCTTAAATTTGTTTCTTCACTCTGGGGCTTGAACTATTGGTCCAAACAAAGAAACATGGGCAGTTTTGGAAACTAAAAGAACGCAGTTATCAACTTTATTAGGGGTGTTTTTACGATTTTCCTAATATTACTTAGCCAAAAAGCGTGATAAAGTTAAGGAAAACAAGTTTTTTTCCTTTTTTTCACAAAATTTTCAGGTATTTTGTGTTCTAATATTGCCAATTTTAAACCGATTCGGGTCTGGTCTTCGCCTATACTTTAAGTACAATGCCCTCTTGCTTTTGAGAGCTTAAAAACAGTTTCTTCCTATTTTACTTTTTGAGCTATGCCCAAATGACCAAAATGTTTTTACATTCTATTATTTTTAACTATCATTAGAGGGGGGAAATGAGACTGACAAATAAATTATTTTATATTTACTGGTAACAACAAACTCTACAGTTTACGAATATGCCATTGATGTATCCTTTTTTTACCATTAACTTCATTTAAAATGACGTCATAGATGTAAAAAATACAAAAATTCGTTTTTTTGTCCTAACTCCATGAAAAATGGTCCGATTTTGATGCGGTCTTCACTATTCTTCTTCATTTTAAGAGCTTTAAAAAATAAGAAAAACTTTCTTATACCTAACTATCATAGCAAAGATTAGATTAGATTAGATAAGATTAGATTAGATTAGAAGATATTCTTACCATGTCAATTACTCTGATGAAGAGAGAATAAAGCCACTATCTTCACATTATTTTATTGTAAGCTGTCAATAGAATAATATGTAATACTATATTTGTAATTTAAACATTAGCGTGTTTATATTGTATATTCTACCCGTAGTACCAACATAACACCGAAAAAAATCTTAAAAATTTCCTAAAATTCCTAAAAATTCTGTCAAGTTGGCAACACTTTCACTTTTCCTCCCTAGCACAATACGGTCTGTTGGATTTCATCCATTTAATTACCAAAGAATTTGATTTTCGATTAAGGGTGGATTTTTGTAGATCTATGCAGTACAGGGATATTGATTTTCTAAAAAGTATTCTTTGGACTGACGAGTCAATTTACCCGCGACGGTGTATTTTTAAATATGATGGCTTGAGCTGTGGAGTGCTATGATAAGAAGAAATATAAGTTTTCGTCTCTCCACTCATTATAATTACTAATAACAAAACCAACTTTAATCTGTCCCATAAACTCAAGTTGCAAGTTGTGAAGTATTAGGGAACTCGTTTAAAATTTATGGCGAATTTTGTTTAGATCGATGATCAATTAATGTAAATTTATTGACGATTGCTGATTATTATTTTATCCTCACACGGTGCATAATGTAAAGTTTATTAACTAGTTTTTAGGGAGTAAAGAAGCGCTTTTCACTCCCTTGGAAGTAAAAAGTAACTTTTTTTCCCTTGGGAGTGAAAAGTGTTTCCTATTATCGGGTTATTAGGGCCATTTATACCAATTTTTTAAGGGATTGGTATTCTTTAAATTTATACAGGTGACCAATCAATTTTTTGTAATTTTCCCGGGGGTGGCACCCCCGAAAAAATACAAATTTATATAATAATATCTTGGCTATCCAACGATATTTATATAACTTACGTATTTGGGAGTTAAAGAATGTTTTTCAAACTAATATACGCAACCAAAAAAAATAATGAAATTTGACCTTGTGGGAGAACAGTTGAGAATTGACCCGTGGTCAATATCATGTTTTTTGTAGACCTTAGGAAATACAATCTCTCATTCATTTTTTTACATATATTACAAATAATCCTGTATGTATATATATATAATATATATATATATATTATATATATTATAATATATATTATATATATATATTATATATATATATATATATATATATATATAATATATATATATATATATATATATATATGTGTGTGTGTGTGTTGTGTGTGTTACGTATGAATGTAGAACAGAAATAGAACAAACATGCAATATGAATTATATTATATGTATATAATACTTTTATATTTCTTGTTACTAAATGTAGTTTGTTTGTTTTAGGAACCATGGAATCCGTTTTTAGATGTTATTTCTGAGGTGTTCCGTTTTCATTAGAAAGTAAGAAATAAGGTACTTTGCGCTACTTGTCCTGTTTGTGTAGAGGACTTCTCAGACAGATGCCATGCAACTTTGACTCGTCTTGTAGATTAGTGTACAGGGGTCTTGAACGTTAGACCCCTGACATTATATCTTGAACTGTTTCGACCATGTCTTTTGACAATGCTCCATGCCATGGAGGGTCAATCAAGGAGGTTTTTTTTTATGTAAGTGTGGACTGAAGTTCATGCAGATACTTGCGCTGATAGTCATGATCTCCAGATATGTTTGCTAAATCGGATGATGAAGGGTTACAAATAACAGTGTATACTTGTCCACAGTGGCATTGAGTTTGTTAATTTTGTTTAAATAATACGTCATACTGAGACCAACTGTAGGTAAGGTTGGAAAAGACCTGTTGCACCATTCCTGTGAATCAAGGAAAGCATATGCGTACATTTTTGAAATAGAGATGAACATAGTTTTAAATATGCCTTTTTAGCGAAATTCATTGATGGTAAAGACGGCGAAAGAGTGGCAAAATACACGGAAGAGATTCAAAAAAGGTATGATTGGAAAATGTTGAGTTGGCCCGAACAATTAAAAGAAATAAATCAATTTGAAAAACGTTATAAAATCTCAATTGACGTGTTCTCTTTAGAAACAAATAATATTATATATCTCTTAAAGTCGTTAATAATGAACTGAATGATCACAGGAGTCTTCTTTTAATAAAAAAGAAAACCGGTGGGGGTCACTATGAGTACATTAAAATTTCACGAAACTTATAAGGAGTCAGCTAACAAAATGTACTCACCCTATTGCTATAAGCAAACATTGCTTCTCCTATTTTGTAGACATTGATGATATTACAAAATAAAAGAGACCAAGCGAATACGTTTAATGGTGTTATAGCAATAAGGAAGCGAGTATATTGATGCTTACCGAGAAAACCTCCCTGTTTTTTAATAATGTAGAGAGGACTTTGAGGCTCTTATGGAATTAACAAATTAATATTACTGACTCCAAAAGCCAGATAATAACATTGATCCCAAAAATAACGCTTACACAATGCTTGAACACAGTCACACAGCATCCAGTTTTGGCGTCTATATAAAAAAATCGAAAAGAGTTGAAAACGAACCCACATCTCTCCCTAATAAACCCTATGTATACCGGGAGGAAGACGCTGCAGCCCAGTTTAAGCAATATCATAAGAAACAAGCCTCGGATAATAAAAAATGTTGAAATGGATTTGACTAAAGAAGAGCAAAGAATACATAATTCAGCTCAAGCCTGTTACTAATGCAAAATTACATTTAAGAAAAAATCCAAGTTGAATTTAAAAGTTCGAGATCATGATGATATTACAGACATATATAGGGGCCCTACCCATAATAATTGTAAATTAAGATGTAGAAACCCCCAAATTCGTTCCGGTGTTTTTGCATAGTTTAAGCGGGTATGATAGTTACTTTATTATTATAGAACTCGGATATGATGAGGAGGTTATAAAAATAATCCCTTGCAATGATGAAAGATTTATATCTTTTTCTAAAGCAGTAAGGGGGCCTCATGATTCAATTATCTATTTAAGATTCATAGATTCTTTTAGATTTATGCCCTGTAGTTTTGATAAATTGGTACAAAACATGCCTCATACCAAAGAAATGGAGACAATATTTGGCGACTTAAATAAACTTTTAAATAGGAAAGGAGTGTTTCTTTAAGAGAATGTAGATAGTTGGGAAAGTATGATGAGAAATCACTTCTACATAAGGAAGCGTTTTATAGCAATCTAAATGACAGTCATATTTCTCAAGATCATTACAACCACGCCCAAAAAGTTTGGGAAACATTTGGATTTAGAACTCTTGCGGAATATAACGACCATTACCTCAAGTTGATGTAGTAAAGACAGCTAATCTATTTGAAAATTTTAGGAATCTAACCTTAGCTAGCCATAAAGTAGATCTGTCATTACTATACCTCTTCAGGGACGACGTGGGATGCCATGTTAAAATTTACTGGTGTATCCCTGCAATTAATAGAAGATTACAACAAGATATTGACAATCGAGTGAGGTATTCGTGGTGGAATATGTGTGGCTAGCCATAGGTTAGCGTTCGACAAATAACAAATACATGTCCGACTTTGACCCAAATAAGCCATCATTATAATTTATTACCAAGATTTCACTTATTTATATGGTAAAGCGATGACTGAAGCGCTACCTACTGGAGTGGGTACAACTAGATGAGTTTTTCCGAGTTTGGATCGGAGGAAGCGGATTTTGATAGCTTAATTGGGTACATAGTTGATGTCAACGTTGAGGAACTGCATAACTGCGTAAACCTGAGGAACTGCATAAAAAGCATACTCCTTTTCTCGCGGAATGTATAACAATTGACCCCAGCTCAAGTTAAAAAACCTACTTCGTCACTTAGGGAATCGTAGGGAACTGTGGTTAATTATAAAGCTTCGAGACAAGCTCTCAAAGCTGGATTAAAAGTAGTTAAGATTAATAAAGTACTAAAATTTAGACAGACTAAATGGCTTAAAGCATAAGTGGAATGTAACAACCAGCATTGTAAGGGGGTTTGAAACTATTTCGAGCGTGATTTCTACAAATTATACAACAATGCAATTTTCGGTAAGACCATGGAAAACAATAGGAACAGACGTAGGATTACTCTGTTATCTATTTTCTATTCAAAACGATTAGAAAAGTATGTGGCTTGCCCTGATTTTATAGAAAGAACTATCTATAATAAAAATCTTGTAGCGGTTCATTTTGCTAAAAAACAAATAAAATTTGACAAACAAATATATGTTGGGATGTTAATTTTATATATCAGCAAGATCATAATGTATGATTACCACTACAACGACATTACCAGTTAACGGCACTGACAGTCTTACTTTAGTATACATGGACAATGATTTTTTTATTACATAATAAGAACTGACTACTTTAACAAAGAAATAAAATACAACTTTTTGAATTAGATGGACACCTTAAATTTACCAGATCATTGTAGATCCCAAGCAAACAAGGGAGTAATGGGGAAGTTCAAGGATGAGATGAAGGGGAGTATCATTAAAGGTGTTGCGGCTACCAAAGGCAAAGTATACGCAGTCCTTCCATATGAACCTTCCCAAAAAGTCATCAAAACATTAAAGGTGTCCAGAGATGAAGAGTTGACTAGTTAGACATTTACGATTATGTACGTTGTTTAATTGACAAGACTAATCAAAGACTAGTAGTGTAATGTAGTAATAAATAACCTTTTTATAAGAATGAAATATAGTAAAATAAATCCAAATCTTAGTTAATAAATTTAGTATATATAAATCTGTAAATAACTTATTGTATCTATTGTATATAAAATATAATAATAAAGACTTTTCATTACCTGTTTTATTATTATTATTTAAAGCATCTCACTTGGCAAAAAGGAGTAGGGGTAGGGGTTTAAATCTACTTCGCTATGGTATATGTTTTATAAGCATGAGAAATTCTAAATTATTACAAAAGTATATTCCCAGACCTTTTTCTATATTTTGGAGAAGCAGCAAATATGTTTATAATTAATGTTCTGTTGGATTGAAAAAGAGGTATCTTCTTACGATTAGATCTAATTGAAAATCAATTAAGATGACAGAAAAGGTTTTGTATCCTTTATAATGGAGAGAGGGAAAATTACGACCCATGAGTTGGTAAGAAAGATAGCCTCTTAGAGGAGTGGGGGTAAAAAATATGTTAGAATGGCAGAGGAGTGTGGGTATTGTAACCAAAATTTAGTTAGAGCCTAAAGCTCACATGCCCTAAGACTCACATGTGGTCATGTGACAATCCCCACCCCTTGTACGTACTCATATACTCAAAAGACCAAGGCTCAATTGAGGTCATGTGACCCTTAAGTTATTATGTACAATTGGATAAAAAAATACGAGAGGATGAGTAGCTCTTGCCTCTTGACGAAGCCGCATGGTAAAAGCTAGAACTACTCATCATCTCCTATATTTTATATTCATCTGTAAATTATTTTAGTTATTGTTTAAAATCTATATATATATAATATATATATATATATATATATATATATATATTATATATATATTATATATATATATATATATTATATATATATTATACATATATATATATATATATTATATTATACATACATATAATATATATATTACATACATATATATATATATATATATATATATATATAATATATATATATATATATATATATATTATATATATATATTATATATATATAATTTATTGATGAATTCTTGAAATTTAAAAATGTAATTTGATTCGATATTATTGTATATAAATGGGTAGATTCGATACTTATTTATAATGGGTAGCTTGTATTTTGTTGATTTGTTTTTTGTCTGCAGATTCTAATTCATGGACGTTTGATAAAAACTGTCTTCTGTGATTGTAGGAGATGAAAAAGTATGACTAATACTACGAAGGTATGTAGGAAAACCTGGGGAAATGTCATTTGTCCAGCGGCGACATTTGTCGGATAAATTAAAATGTCAAGTTGATAGAAGAGTCGGTCATATTGCTCAACAGGTCGAAGAGACAAAGTCACCTGTTGGCAGTCCAAGGCCTTTATAATACATCAAGTTGACTACACTGTCTCCCCAACAACTTATCTTTCTTGTCTTGAGGACTTGCATCGGGGCTTAAATGTTCCTATTTTCAAATATCTAATTTGAAGTCATTGAAAATAAATTTGTATTCCATTTATAACTCGATTACCTAAATAATTAGTCAACATAACAGAAAAATTTTTAAACTATTGTAAAAAAAAATATTTAAAAAAATAAATGTATGAATAAGCTATTGCTACAGTCAAATTATACAGGTAATCCTGAATCCTACGCCATTAGAACAGCAGATGATGAATAGAACTTCATCGAGCCCCAAGGTTTATACTTTAGGGATCTTTAAAGGGGGGGGGGCTCAAATCTCTACGATAACTGAAGCCTACCGCTCAGCAATAAAGTCAATCGTAAAAGACCACTTTCAATTTGCCAGTCATAGACATGGTTGAGGTTTTGTTGGGCTCAAATGAAGTTGGCCCAACTGTAAAAATACCAAAGTACAATAAAAGTTTGAGATCGACCAACTTTGACTTAAGGGTCGTCAAGATAATAGTTGTTAGGGTTTATCCAAACAATACAATCGATCTTGAAACATTATGTGATTGTTCCAACAGGTGGCTGTTATCACTCAACTGAAAATTTATGAGGTACCCCCGTACCTGTATTATTTAAATTTAATTTTTTATGCATGTTGACTTGTGTTATTTCAATTATCCTTTTATTAAATATTTAACTTGTGTTTGCACAAAGCAATTCCTAATGTTAGTACATTTTGATTAATTTCATTTTGCTTTATCTCTATAAAGTTATACCTTGCAAAATTACCTTAATTATCTAAATGGTATTAGACTATCTCTTTTCGTGTAGGTTTTAACTATATCAAAATTAGTACATTGGCTTATGAACTCTATTTATTTTACAGCATTTATTTTATAATTATGATTAGGCACTATTGAAACGTTAAAAATTCGTATCAGATTTAAAAAAAAAATTATCTGAGTCAGTATTTAAAAATCACTACTTTTTAGTAAATTTCCTTTGGTTTTTTTTTAATTTCTCCAATTCTGTTTTAAAATTTTTTTTCCCAAAGGAAATTCGCTAATGGGATATTATATAAAAAATTATTCGAAAAACCTCCCCCTCTCAAACCAGGAAACACAGGGAGCTTTGTCAAACACAAATCTGTGTTTGAATCGCCAGCACATGCACCAGCGCGTGTGGGATAATCCCACGGTGGGAATTTTCAATATAACATGAATACGTATTGAGGGTAGATACGAAATATAGTCAAAGTGTGAATTAAACTGTGAATTATTTTTAATGTTGCATATTAGAGCTTAACACAAATTCTAATATTGCTTATATTAAAAATAATTACTAATCTTGAGAAGTAGGATTTTGACCGTTCTGCATATAGAAGCCGGATCATGATCAAACAGGAGCAAGCATTTTATAACCTCTTTTTTATCCTCCTCCTACCCCCTCCCTAACCTCCTCTTAAGCTCCCCAGTTAAACCTGGTTGAACCATGGTTCAGGTGTTAACCATTTAATGAAAAAATTGGGTACGGGGTACCTCCAAACTTTTCCTCCCCACAACGGATTGGCTATGCTCATCCTCGCCGCTATCAACTCGCTTCGCTCGTCCTCAGAAAATAAGAAATATCTACTTTATATTATGCACGTCTTCGGACTCGCATGCTTTTCCTCAGACATTATAACATTCGTTATAACATTTCCAGCGGTCACCAATGCAAGTGGTGGCATTGCTCGACACTGTTTGACAGTTGTGATCAGACAAAAATCGTGGACATACTATAGACGTATTAAGATGAAACTTACAATACTTAATCATTATATAACGGGATAAACTCGAACCAAATTTCAACTTTTTTGAAAAATATTTAAAATTTTTGACAATTTTGAATAAACCTATTCGATAAGATGGAACTTTGTTGATCTTTATACATTACTAAAAGGGTTACAAATCTTAAATCGCCCTAACAATTTTCCATGTTTTATGAATATTCAATAGTTTTGCTGAGTTATTAGTGGCAGTCATAATAGTATACTCGTATTATACTTCTAGGTAGCAAAATAGGATTTTGCAGACGAGTTTTATAAATTAGCCTCCTAGCCGAAGGCGAGGGCAGGCTTTAGCATTTTTCAAATATTTCAGGCAATCGCAATGTTATCTTTGCTGCATAGTAGCATATACTATTTTATCTACTCACGGATGAAAAATAAACATAAGAATATAATTCTTTAAAATGTTATGTTTAATTTTGATCGTTTACTATAAAAAAGTTAAGAAAAGAATAACATATTAAATTAAGACAAGAAACAGTCATTTAAATAAATTAACAAGTAGAAAAGGGTTTTAAATACTTGCTACGAGATTTTACAGGCATCACATATTGTTTTATTGTTGTTGCAACACTCATAATATCAGCTAGAGTTGATCTTGTAATTTGTCAATGCTAACAATATTTCTATGATTATTACGTTTCCTCATTTATACTGTAGGTATATAGGAAAAGTATTGTGTTTGCAATAAATATCCGTAACCGGGATGAAACCAGAATTATCCTTTTCAAGTGTTTTTAAGGCCTCCTGTGTGGTTTTTGCAATGTTGTCTGTCTGTATGTGTGTGTGTTTTTTTAATAATGATACAGCATGCTTCACTGTATTAGTATTGCATGCAATTAGCACAACAATAATACTAAACAAAAGGAAAGAAAGTTTGCGACATATATTGAAAAACGAGTTAGTAAATAGGACAATGATAGTCCCAGAAGCATCTTATGAACTTATTACTGGAGCTACTAGCTACTAAACTTAATTCTAGAACTATAATAAGGTTGTGTGAGTGCCTGTGATTATCATAACTCCTAGTGTATTTATGCTAGAGAGTTAAAAATTCGTACAAATAAGAGTCTACCGCTGTAGTTGTGCTATTCGGAAAACAATTTTTTTACCGAACTATTTATTTACCCGCAATAATGACTCATAAAACGTGAAAAAAGATGCGATCAAATTAAGATTTTGCACGCATGTGGCCATGTATAAGACTAACATATGTGCCAAGTTTCATCTCATTATCAACATTAGTTTAATTTTTATCGAATGTCTTGTGTACTATCTTTAAAAAGTGGTAAAATCAGCAAACGATCCAATTGAGTATAAATTTGATACAAATGTATGCCTTTATTTAATAAATAAGCATACTAAGTTTAGTTTTAGACAACAGTTATACTTGTTGTCTAAATGATTGTCCTATGATATTTGTTTGATCATAAAAGTAAAGCAGCATTGAATGTGGTCAGTGCTGTATCGGTGGCTGCTGAGAATGAAGCGGATTCACTTACTATCTGAGAAGGAGCTAATCGAGTCCAAAGCAGGAAGGATGAGCGTAGCGAATCTGATGTGATGAGAAAAGTTTTGAGGTACCCCGTACCCGATTTTTTGTTTGTTTTTCATAACTTGAGCAGTAGCACTAGTACATCGTGCTCAAAAAATTAAGGATATGTATTTATGTTACTGCTTGGATTATGAAGAATAAATAGAAAAATTAGGTAAGAAATTGATTTTTAAGCAAAGAAACGCGTATTTCAAAGGAAATTCGCCCAGCTTGCGGACCTTTACGCAGAGTTTATAAAATCTTTTGATGGTATAGTATTGTTTATTTATTATTTCCTTTATTTATTTGATTGCCGTATAATTTTAATTATCAAGACGCAGTCAGGTCAACGGAACTTGTGTAGATTAAATTTAGTAACAGACGTATAGTACGCAAAATTGCGACCCGCCCTTGACCCCCGGGCCAACTTTAGCTCCCTCTAATAGGGCGCCCCCATCCCATCTCGGGGCAAGCGCCCCAAGACCCCTCCCCCTGAGGCATCTCAGTAACCAGTTGCCACTCGCTCCGCTAGCAGCCCCCGCTAGCTCGCACCGCCCTCTATCTCACTATATTATTTTCTTATCACTTTTTATTTTCAAAATTATTTTTTTACACATTCTCGGTTCGGTTTAAATTACTGTCACTCAAGACTCGGACAAGCTGGAATACGTTTAGACAACAAAAATTTAAATTTAGTTATTAAATAGTAAGTATCCATAATTTATGACACTAAAAAATCGGGTAAAGGGTACCTCAGTACTTTTTCTCAAAACATCAGACTAGCATGGCTCATCCTCAAAATGTCGTGGTTATATATTGCTTAAGATTTACATTCGACCTGTGAATTTACAAAGTCTAGGGAATATGATTTCGGACTTGCTTCGCTTATCAGAATGTAATAATTATCCTAAGGCTAAGGTGGTATTACTTCGGTTTTGCAGCGCTTGATTTAGTCATAATCTTACTCATAACACTCAGGATAATCAAAATTGTCTAATTATCAAAAGTCTAAGGTTTTATAACTTCGGACTCGCTTTGCTTGTTCTTAGAATGTCATGATTACACTAAGCTTAAGATGATAACACTTCAGCCTCGCTACGCTTTACCTCAGAATCCTTAATTAACCAAATATCTCGCCTTAGTTTAATTAATGCTTAGGAAAAATAGTACGATTGATAGGTACCATACTTAAACAGGAAGTTTTTCGGATTGTATTATAATTAATACTGCGAATTTTGATGTTTTATTAAGTAAGAACTAAAACAAGACATTAACAATCTTAGCAGTATTTATTATAATATTGTCCTAAAATCTTAATTTTTCTTTTATACTCCTTTTATCCTTTTTCAATGTTATAAAATTTAAAACTCTAAATTTAATTTTTATAATTTCATGTTAAGTTTATTCACTATTTATTTGGCAATGTGACAAATAATACGATTACAAAGTCTTCCTTTTTTTGTCAATTTCAGGAACTGGCGAAGCTCAGGATCCCTGGGCGAAAGCTTTTTGATAATTTATATTCAATAAATTTTTAAAGGACTGAAGTCTCCAATAATTATTTAATCATTTTAAAAGTATTGTTTTTTTTAATCTTATATTTTAACTCTTATTGTTCTCTTCCACTTGTTGCATCTGTTTGGCACGTTAAATAGTTTAATGCCTATTTATTTATGTATAATACATAAATAAATAGGCAATAAATTATATGTGCATTAAATAAATCTATTAAAAAAGATATTAAAGAAATTCAAATAATAAAAAAACAATTGCGTGTATATGTAGTTATAAAATATGTATAATGTGTATAAAAAATTAAAAAAGGATTTTAAGGTTTTCGTCATAATAAATAAAACATTTAACATTGAAGCTTTCGACCGTATGAGTAGGTCTTCGTCAGAAAGCATAGAGATATAATACTAGAGGAGGCATAGCCTATCTCAATACATTGAAAGGCCTAAAATCGTTTTGGGGCTCTCAGGGGCTCTGTGTAACCTCATTGAAACCTCCTCCAAGAGTGAGTTAAGGCAATAATGGATGAATTGTTTTCGGTTACCTGCAAATTTTTTGTGTTTTGATTTGTATTTTAAATGTTCTCGAATATAAGTGAATGTAATTTTGTTTCTTTTATTTGTTTATTTTGATAGTCGAAGGCGGTCAGGTTACTTCTTCCTGTAATCCTAGAGTAATGGGGGACTAGGTGAGGGTAATGAGATCAGAGTAACTAGCGAGACTAGAGAAAATATAGTAGACGAACTGTGAACCTTGTCTGGTGCAGTGCCAAAATGGGGAAATACAGAAGTACCAAGGTTTTCCTTGGTTGCAGTGTGTCCAGGTTCACTCTACGGGGAACTCTTAGTAGGGGGTTCTTAGTAGAGTGTCATTCGAGAGAGTAGAAACGCTAAAAATGACCCTACGAGTTCAAGCGTAAGAATAATATAACCCCTGCGGAAACACCTCAGGTAGTAGTGGCAATTATTACGCTCCTAGATTACTCTAAAGTTAGAGAAAATTTATTTGGACAATAATCTTATAATAAAGTGAGAGTGAAACCTGGGATGCGAACTCCAGACCTCCGCGGTATAATAAGGCAGAATAAATACTGACGCTTTAGCGACCTTCATCACGAAGGCGGCTTTATGAAACAAAGGACAATCTAAAATATAATTATAAAATATGTATTAAGAATATGATATCACGTAATTTGTTAATATTAAATTTATTTAAAACCAACTATTGCATGAAAGCTAAATACTAAGTGACTCTTTTATAGTCAGCCTCGCTTCCAATTTTCATTTTGCTTTATCAAATATTATTTCCTTCTCCTTTTTTTTAGCTTAGGTTTTAAAGTATTAAAAAGTAAAATTGAGTAAGGAAAACAGGAAAGTTGGTAAAGAAGTTTACTTTGTGTACTTAATGCTTGAAAATTTAAAACGAATTAAATCACAAGAAAGCGGGAATTAAATATAAATGAGAGTAGATTGCAGGATTACGAGCATAACAAAGAATTCAGTGGAATGAGGAATTAGGGCGATTTGCTTGTCAAAACCTTTTCGGAACATTACAAAGAGGTCATCGTCAATGTTGACGAAGGACAGCGTTGTGAATTTCGAGTAATTGTCAAATCCGATTAAATTTCCTAAAAATAATTCTGGTTATATTTTTAGAATTATTGAAAAAGGATTTGTTCTTTTTCCCTCCTAAGATACCCCAAAGCGGAATTAAACCTAGGTTGTCCAGACATGTGCACATCCTTTCAATACCCGAGACTCTTCTCATACATAAACATGATAGTTTTACTTTCTTTTAGTGTGTATGTTCGTTGTATAAAATGAAACTTAGCACATATATTGGTCTTATATACGACTACATGCGTGCCAAATCTCAAATTGAACGACAAATTTTTCCGCATTTTATGATTTTTTTTTTACTTTTTGCTGAGTCATTATTGGCATAAAAAATATTTTCCGGATAGCAAAGCATGACCCAAGGATTGATTTTTGTACCAAGTTCTAATTATCTAAGCAGACATACACTGGAAGATTCGATGATAATAACAAACATACACATATATACATACACACAGACAGGTTTGTCAAAACCATTTAGGAGGTTTTAAAACACCTCAAACGTATAATTCAGGTGAAATCCTTGTTTCGAATTTTATGTTAACACAATACTTTTCCTTTATACCCACTGTATAAACGAGGAAAAGTAATACATGGAGTAAAATTACAAAAACCTCTGAGTAGGGCTATTAAGCACTAATAAACACAAACTTATTATAAAGTGCAGCTTTTTATTGGTTTAAGTGACATTTTTTTGGTTGTGAGATAATCCAGTGTGACAGTAACATGTTTGAAAGAATTCTCTCTATCAGGTGTTTTTGTATAAATATCAAGAGTTGATATCTCCTTTCGCAAATTGTTCTATGCTGTTATCAGTACTGTAGTGTAAATGAGAGTTATGAACATTGTATAATTATCAAATAATTAACTACTGTCGATAAAATAGCTGTTGGACATGATTCTCCAAATGCTTCTTTAATATTCTTCTTTCTTGCGGCAAATATAACCTCATTAATAATATGCTGGCCTCATCTAATGGAAAGCCCAGAGGAGTTCTATACCTTTCTCAAGCCATCTTACTCGCTTTATGTATTAAAATACATTTGACTGTGTTTTAATGAGTTGTAATAAATTTCATGCAAGTACCCAACTCTAGAGTGAGTTGGGTACTACTGGGTAAAACAAACCATTAACATTTAACTACTTTGAATAAATTATCCTGTTTCCTTTAAAATGCGAGGAATTAGACAACATGTCTTAAAGCGAGTTCACAGCAGTATAAAGCTGCATTAAAATCGAACTGAATGCAATATTCGTTATAGGGAATACTTCTGTGAGACTACTTAAAGTCAACCATGTACCTCCTTTGGTTTCGACACAATAGGTAATTGGTGGAAATACGAAGTTCATTATTTTAAGCCACGAGTTTACACGAAGAGTTTGCTTATAAGTATGACGATTTTGATGTAACTAGGGACCATCAAGGGTCTATGATGCAAGGAAATCCTGCAGTCATACTGAAAATCCTTTATGCAAAGAGGATATCAGGCAGCCTAGAGGATTTGGGGAAAGTATTAGAAGCTAAAAGGGAAAGTACTGGAAACCAATTTGAAGTTACTCCTCTCCTACCATGAGATATTCCCAAGAAGTGAAAAATGTGATTACAATGAACTAGACCTATATAATAGACTAGAAGCTGGCTGATTGATTGGCTGACTGATTTCGTAAATTATTGTTTTTTACATGTTACTTATAGAATAAAAAATTCAGGCATTTCTTTTTAATATTTATCTGCAATTTTTATATAAGAATATTTTTTTCATTAGGTAATAAGGGCAGACTATAGACCACCATAGCACAAGACTAATGCCTAATGTGATGAATAATCTAATGTTAATTGCTCAAAATACCAAAACTAATTTTGTATTTATAATCTGATTTGAACTGTTAATTGAACTGAAAAAAAGGATATATTATTTAAAAAAAAAAATAATTTGATCTGCCGTAGTCAAGTGATGATAACCATATTCCCAATTAAAATATATTTAATTAAATATAAATATAATTAATTAACATTAATTATTTTTAAATAAATAACAATTAATACACAATAACAATAAATAAATTAACACAACACATATTGTTATTTAACAATATACAATTAAATATAACATAATAGCTTCACTATTATGTTGGTAACACCTACAGTTACTTTAAATCAAAAGGGTGATCAAAATCGCTTCTAGACTGAGAAATTAGGGTTATTTACGTTATTATCGCAATGCATTGTTCATTATGAGTGTTTACATAACTTATCATCAAATTACATTATTTCATTAATAAATCGATTTCAGAGTTGAAAATAATATTCATATAATCGTTAAAAATGAGATGAAATCAACTCTTTCCCACAAGAGATATTAATGAGCAACACTCTTCTGTTATCATTGTTACCAACAAACTACTGCACTCTCGTCAAGTATGATTTGCGAACACTCTTATCTGAAGATTTTTTTTGCTAAAGAGATTCTATTTTTTCTAATAATTAATAAACAATTTAATTTTTAAGTTAAAATATTATAAATAAACTTTATAATAAATTTCATAATATATTTATTTATAAATCAGGCCGTGTTAAAAATAAAGTCAATTCTAAATTAAATCTTAATAAATAAAACTTTTCGAGTCCGGTAGGTCAGTGGTAAAGCGCTCGCTTTTCGACTTGGAGGTCGGTTTAAATCTAGCCGAGGGAGGACCTCAATATGAGGAAGGACCTCGATATGAGGTTATTCCTTGTACCGTACATTTGGGAGGTCTTAAATTCAAAGTTGGACAACTTAGCCAGGGTTTAACGTAGTTTATAGGCTGCTAATATGTAAATGCGGGGTTGGTTCCAGTCTCGTTTGAGACAAGTCCGGGTCCACATTTCCGTTGTCTCCAGCTCCCGAAAAGTCCAGGTTCTGTGGAATGCTGGAGATAAAGGTCGAGAAGATATACCTAGCCGTTTATCCGAAAACTTATTCTGAGAAATTGAAGATGGTTCCACGAATAACATAAGCGACTAGGAACGGAGTGCTCGGTCTATTAGTAGCACTGCGCGGAGCTTTGACTTTCAGGTCAGGGCTAAAGAATGAGTTTGTGCACAGATGTCGGGGTTGCTAGAGTTCTCTGTTGGGCGTCTCTGGACTAGCCAGAGCGGTGAGCCTTGCTAGAGTCTGGTAATCATAGAGGAGTTGATGAGATTGGTGAGACTGGTTAAACAAGCGGGCCAAGTGAAACTAATTATACCAGAGGGGTTTGTAAGACTAGATGAACTAAGAACACTGTGAACTAGTAGTTGGCGCCAAAGCGGTGAACCTGGCTATAGTGTAGCTGGTCTAGGTGAACTTGGTAATTCTAATAAAACCTACAACTTTCTGGCTCTGAAAAGATCAACGACCAATCAAAATCCTTAAAACTTTCTTATGTCAAATGAAGGGGAGAATTTGATTGACGTCAACGTTAGCGAGACTGGAGACGTGTTAAACCCTTAAAGAGCCTGCTCGTAGGTGAGAAACTGCATAAAAATATGTCACCGCCATTTCTATGAGCTATTGGTAGTCTGTTCATCCTGATACTTAGAACTTAGTGGTAGAAAACACTTAGCATTTAGATTACATTTCTAAATTATATTCCGTTGAATTTAAATTTAATTTACAGCGAGAACATTCCCTTAGACGATGTCAGTTACTAAGAATTAATTAATAATCATCTCCCATCAACCCCTTGAGCAAATTAAACTAAATAATTACCTTATTTAATTACCTTATATTTTCTGTTTGTTTTCAGATTTAGCAGACATTAATATGGAATCTAGGTAAGCAAATAATATTATATCTAGGGCATTTCAACACTTTTGAAATACTTTTCAATACATTTATGTACTAAGGATCAGGGTTTCTTTCCGAGGTTTTCCCCTGGAGGGGAGGGAGTTGTACCTAAAATTTTAATTTCTTCGAAGTTTCAAAGAAAACCCGCTAAAAATAGCATAAACTGAGCTTTAAAGAAGAGCAAATAATGCTGTACCGTGCAGCAGTATAATCTATAGAAAAAATATGCGCTTTTTCTTTGAAAAAATCGAAAAATTAAAATCAAGTTGCGACACCACTGCTCAGATTGTTAAATATATATCGAAAAATTAATAAAAATTAGCAAGAAAGCGTGCATTTCAAAGAAAATTTACTCGGTTTGTGGATCTTTCGTGCCAGAAGTTTTCAATTAAACTTTTTATTTTAACTAAAATAATAGAACTTATTATTACGGACTATTGATCATTTTATTTTTATTTTTTTAAATAATAATTTTATCTATTTTTTACACAATTTAATCGGGGAGATCATATTTTTTGACTAAAATATTATATATTAAGTTATACAAATACAATCTGAATTAACATTTATTAAATTTTAAAAGGTTAAATCAATAATCAAAGCCAAATGCGAATTTCTCACACTTTACAAATTTGAAATGTTTAACACCTTCAACAATTTCTGAGAACGAGCACAGCTCATTTAGAGATACACTTAAATATTAAAAAATATGCTTAATTAAAAAAAATTAAAAATATGGTAAAAAATGTGCAATGGAAATAAGTGGAATACACCTATTTATAATTATTAAAACAAATGAAAACGAAGTTGAGGAGTTAAATATAGCAAGGAATATTTACCCACTTTTCGTGAAGCCGAGGTGGTAAATTACCGGAAAATTACTTTGCCAAATGCTTTTGCTTGCCATCTTGGTAATTTGGAGATTTTCACGCCTTGTTTCACCTAACCGTATCCCGTAACAACACGCCGTGTTTAACCTTTAGCCTTCTATTTCACAAGTGTAAAATAATTTCTCTAATTAATATAATTAGGTTTTTTTTATTTTTAAATAAAAATTACTGTTTGATTGTGTTATTCCACTCGGTTAAAGCTGTTCACTTTAATTTTCAAGGAGAATTCAAGTTGAAAATAAAATTAATTAAATCGTTTATCAGATTTTGGGAAATTGTAGGTCTCAATGACATTTTCCGATTTTCGACATCAAATTATAACAAGGAAAGGATGCATCGCATTTGACTATTAAACAAGAAGCCTTGATCTCTTGTTTGGTGTAGAGACATATTCAAATAATTAGAAACACATTGTATCGTATTATTAGGAAAAGTATTGTGTTAATAAATCATAAATGCGAAAAAATGATACGATTAATTGGAGATTTGGCACGCATGTAACCATGTATAAGAGTAATATATGTGACTTAATATAAGACTTAATATGTAAGCTAAGTATAATTGAAATAGATCATTCTTTTAAGCTGATAGTTTGCTTACAAATATCAGCGCATCTATACACAATTGTTTCATTTTTGGCATCTGTGTGCATAGAGATATTATTACTAGAGGGGCCCTATAGGTTAAATATTGAAACATCGATAAAGTAACCTGACCACCTTCGATTATAAATATAATCAAATAATCAGTACAAAATTACAATAACTTTATAGTAAAACGTTAAAAATACAAGTCAAAACACAAACATTGTGCGGGAAACGGGGAAAAAAATATTAATTATAACCTCCTCACACTTGCAGGAGGTTTCAATGAGGTTACACAGAGCTCCTGTGAGCCCCAAACAGTTGTTTCAGACCTCTCAATGTATTAAGATAGGTTATGCCCTCTCTAGTAATATATCTCTATTTCCGAGAGTGATAAAACGTTGACATTCGTTGGACAAAGTGGGAGTTCTGTTTTTAGCCAATGTAAATGCTTCCCTCTCAATTTAGGTGATAGAAAAGCAAAACTGATAGAACTGATAGGTCTGAATAATTGATTGAAAAAATGAAAACTTTAAAAAATGTTGAAACAAATAAATAAATTTTATAATAAATGCTGGGAAAGTCTCGGGTCTTGGAAAACCCATCCCCGGCTTTTTCAAGTGAAGATCCGCTTGTGGAGGATTTATTTGTGTTTACTCTAGAACTCTGCAGGTACTTCAGAATTGTTTTATAATCCGAGCCTCTGAAAGGAGAGAACTAAACAAATTATTCCAAGAAAACATAGTGTTCAACGTTTAAGTATTTCTCTTGTTCAAATAAACTGCTGCCGTCATTTACTTCTTTCAGACAATGGTCTTATATATATATATATTATATATATATATTATATATAAATTATATATATATATTATATATATAATAATAGCATGGGTGTTTCATATAAAGTGTCCACCAGAAAAGGAGGTGATAGTACACCTCAAAAGAACAAAAAATGTCCTATTAATATAAACCCCGATCCTAACCGTTTTCAACAAGGTCAAATTTAATATTTTAAAAAAAATTTGACCTTACATCATAAAATTGTTAATAGGGTTTAAACTGTTCTAGCTAGAAAGGCGAAATTGGTCTCATTAGAAAGCTGAATAAATTTCCTAAAGGACAAACTACTAACTATGGTCAATATTTTAGAACTACTGGCCAAAATTTGCATGAAACATGATTTTTGAAAAAAATTAATTTTATGGAATTTTTATGGTAGGGATTAGAGGAAGTAAGGGATGAGCAAAAAGTTCAGCCAAGAACGGAAAAAACTTTCTCTTCATGAATGCCCTTAAGAAAATTAAATATTTTTATACATTCCATAGTTGAACATTTTAAGCACATTCTTCCTAGAAGTTGGAAAAACTGATCTTTTTTAGCATTTTTGCATATGTCTACAATGTTAATTACATGGTACAAAAAATAATTAAAATATCTCCAAAGCAAGAGAAAGAGTGTTTTAGAGAGAAATGTGTAAGAATTAAAATAGGTTATTTTACCTTCTAGAGTCTAAAAATCGTATTATAAAATTACTTCGAAAATAAAATATTTGTTTAAATAACACATTTATTTCACTTTTATACGACAAAATGATCAGTTTTTGCAACTTCTAGCAACAATAGCTCATATTTTTTGACTATTTGAATGTATGAAAATATTTAGATTTTCTTAAAGGGCAATCATAAGAAAGTTTTTTCCGTTCTTGGCTGAACTTTTCATCTCTTACTTCCTCTAATGCCCTACCATAAAAAATTCCATAAAATTCATTTTTTTCAAAAAATCATGTTTCATGCAAAATTTTGGCCAAGTTCTAAAATATTTGACAAAGTTAGTAGTTTGTCCTTTAGGAAATTTACTCAGCTTTCTAATGAGACCAATTTCGCCTTTCTAGCTAGAACAGTTTAAACCCTATTAACAATTTTATGATGTAAGGTCAAATATTTTTTTACAATATTGAAGTTGACCTGTTGGGAAAACGGTAGGAGATCAGGGTTTTTTTGTTTCTTTTGAGGTGTACCATCACCTCCTTTTCTGGTGGACACTTTATATGAAACACCCTGTATATATATATATATATAATATATATATATATATATATAATATATAATATATATATATATATATATATATATAATATCCCCATGGAAAGTTCATGGGGATATCTTAGGTGAGGTTTGTAATTCACATCAATACGAGTTAAAAAATTCTTATGAATTTAAAGAGTCTATTAGCAACGTAGTTGTTCCACCTGATTGCATACTTGTGTCGTTTGATGTGGTTGCACTTTTTACCAATATTCCTCATGACTTGGTCCTAGCAATAGTTTTCCACAAGGTGGGTTAAATTAGTGCTTTCACTGAGATGCCTAAAGATAGGTTCTTAGAAATCTTGAATTCTTGTTAACGTCTGGTTTACTATTTATTTGATAATCAAATTTATAAGCAATTCTTTGGAGTACAAATGGGATCTCCTTTAGCACCTGCTTTTGGCTAGGTTAGCTATGAACTATATTATATCAAACACTGGCCCAGTTAGCTTATATAATGTATCTTAAAGCTTATAGAGACACGTTTGCTATTATTCCTAAAGATAAGGTAGAAGAGGTGATAGATAAGTTAAATAGTTTTCACTCTCGCTTACAGTTCACTTTTGAAATAGAAAATGATAGTGGTGACATACCCTTTTTAGATACTAAGGTAGTTAGGAGTGAAAATGGTCGTTTGGTTTTGGATTGGTATCAAAAGCCTTGTTGTTCGTAGGATTCTGGTTTTGATTCATACTACCCCTTCCACCAGAAAGTAATTGTGTCACTAATCTTATGACAAAAATTAATCAATCAGTGATAACACTTTATAAACAAAATAAACTATTGGTTAAAGATATGTTAATAAGAAACAAGTTCCGGTTGGGTTAATTAATTGTCTATGGGCAAAATCTTTGTCTAGGGTTAATGATGTTGATATTGCGCAGAACAACCAGGCCAATTGTTAATACTGACAACCCAGTTGTTCGTTATAGTAAGTTACCCCTAGTCAAAGGTCTAAGTAGAATCTAAGGTAATTTTAAGGAGAGAGGTTGGTGTAACTTGCGCTTTTTTATTCTAAGAGTAAAATTCGTTCTTTGTTCACGCTCTAAAGATGAGATTCCTTTGCCATTAAAGTCCAATTTTATATACCGTGTTAATTGTACTGACTGTGATACTTGTTATATTGGGTTAAGTACTCAATATCATAAAAGCAGGAAGTACCAACATGAATACTCAGTAAAGGTGTATTGCCTGTAAACTATGTGCGTAGAACTGCCTTGGCCATCCATGCTTTCAATTTAAAACATCACTTTGATTTAGATAACATGACTATCCTACGTTTTGATCCTTGAGGACAGATTAAAGTGGTTGGAAATGCTGTATATCAAAAAAACAAGTAATACCTGGAATTATCGTACTGATATAAATGGATGTCTAGGCAGTTACAATCATATTATAAAGCCATTATAATCTTTTCACCTTATTTCATTCTATTTATTTATTTACTTACTTTATTTTATTCTATTAATTTATTTACTTATTTCATTATTTATTTTTATTATTTTATTTTTTTTTTTTATTTATTATTTCGTTTTGTTCTTCCTGGGAGACTAAGGAGTGGCAAACCTTGGTGTGCACCTTGGAAGGGCGGGATGTTTTCTAAGAGACCTTGGTAGTGACAGTACCTTGGTGTGGCATCTTAGTTTAAAGGGGGGCCAAGGAACAAGGTTTGTGGCGGTCTTGTTGTGCATCTTAGGTCGGGGTTTTTATTATTATTTATTATATTATTATATTATTTTCTTATTTTTATTTTATTATATTTATTTAATTTATATATATACAATTTTTTTTTATTTTTTTTTATTTTTATTTTTTTTATTATTTTTTATTTTTATATTTTTTTTTATTTATTTTTATTTTTATATTTTTATTATTTTTGGGTTCATATATGTTGGCTACATTGATTTGAGGTTATTTAAGTTTGCCAATGCCTCCTGTATCTTGATATAGAGGCCTTGTCATAAACTCTTCTTAGTTTAGTTTCATATCATTTCTATTTTAACCTTCGTTGACTGTACTTCTTCTGCTTTTATATTGTGACTTTTTCATCTTTAACTTTTATCATGTTTTATTAGTTTGTACCTTCAATGTTTTTAACTTTTACTTTGTTTTTTAATTCATTTTTATGACAAATTATTTAAATTAATGGACTTAGTTTTTATATTTTTTTAAACTTTTATTTTAAATTTTTTGCATGGGTCTCCTGGCCCATAGTAGATGAAGACTGTGATTATTTCGTAAGTAAATGTTTATTTTATTTATATAGAAATATTTTAAATTTTTAAGTTCTCTTATTTCTTGGTTTATTTGTTATTGCTCTTCTTATTTAATTATCTATTTTTCATTTTACACTATCTAAATAGATTGGTTTTTCTTGTGTTGCAAAGGGCCCTGATGAAGAATTTGTAGTTAAATTCCGAAACGTGGCGAGAAAAATATAAGTTTCATGTAAAGCTGTTTTTATTCATAACCTTATCCCAAGATTGGTGGAGACGCTATATATATATATATATATATTATATATATATAATATACGCGTCTCCACCAATCTTGGGATAAGGTTATGAATAAAACACAGCTTTACATGAAAACTATATATTTATTTCTCGCCACAGTTTCGAATTAACTACAAAATTTCTTCATCAGGGCCCTTTGCAACACAAGAAACATCAATCTATTTAGATAGTGTAATGTATATAATTAATATATATACATGTATATATATATATATATATATAATATATTAATATATATATATATATATATATATAATTATATATATATATATATATATATTATATATATATATATTATATAATATATATTATATAATAATAATATACTAGAGGGGGCATAGCCTATCTCAATAGATTGAAAGCTCTCGGGGGCTCTGTGTAACCTTATTGAAACCTCCTTCAAGATTGAGTTAAGGTTATAATAAATCTATTGTTTTCGTCTTCCCGCACATAGTTTTCGTTTTGATTTGTATTTTTAACTTTCTTCTATATAAGTTACTGCAATTTTGTATTTTTGATTTGATTGTATTTTTAGCGAAGGTGGTCAGGTGACATTTTCAATGCTTCAAAATTCAATCAATAGAGCCCCTCTAGTAATAATATCTCTATGACGGGTCGCACCAAAGGATAATACACTCCGTCATTCCATATAAATATATGCACAAGTTTTTTTTTAATTTTGGTACCTCCTTAACGGACTAGTGGCAGTTTCGGGAGTGCCTTTTGCCATATTGTTTTACAAGACACTTTATAAGTGATTTTTTTTTATTAGAAAATCGCTCACATTCATAAACAGACAAACAACTTTGCCATAACCAGTGTCAGAGGTCTTAGAGCCTGAAACTAATAACTCAAACTTTTTGTGTTATACATCCGTAATAAAGTATTTTTACTTTTTCTGATTTATACCGTAGATATATAGGAAAAGTATTAAGTTTACAAAAAAAAACCGAAACGGAATGTATCTGGAATTATCCATTTCAGGTGTTTTTAAGGAGTGGTTTTCACAAAGCTGTCTGTCTGTATGTGTGTGTGTGTGTGTGTGTCTGTTATCATCGTAGCTCCCAGTGTATTTATGCTAGAGAGTTGAAACTTTGTACAAACATCAGTCAACCACTGTAGTTGTGTTATTCAGAAAAAAATTTTTTAAGACGTCACTAACCCACAATAATGACTCAGAAATAATTTAGAAAATTCATTAAACGCGGGAAAATGATGCGATCGGAATGAGATTTAGCACGCATGTGGCCATGTATAAGCGTAACATATGTGCCAAGTTTCATCTCATTATCAGCATTAGCTCAATTTGTATCGAATGACTTGTGTACTTTTTTTTAATTAAAAATTGAAAAAATCGTAAAATCTAATTAAGTTGAAACTTGGTACAAGTGCATACCTTTACGTAATAAATAAACAGACAAAGTTTTGTTTCAATACAGCAAGTATATCTATAATTTTTTGTTGGATTATAAAAATTAAGCAGCATTGAGCGTGGTCAGTGCTGTATAGGTGACCGCTGAGAATGAAACGGATGCATTTACCATTTCAGGACGAGAGAAGCGAGTCAGAAGACATGCTGCTGTATTAATTTGGTGTATTGTATATTCTAGGGACGAGCGAAGCGAGTCTGAAGCAGGGAGGATGAGCTTAGCGAATCCGATGTGATGAGGAAGAGTTCCGAGGTACCCCGTACCCGATTTTTTATTTTTTAAATCTGTGGAGGTGGGAAACACAAAAGAACTATAATGACATTGATTGATTGGATATCTTGGTAAATCAAAATTAACGATCTGGCACTGAACTACTTTTGATTTTCGGTCAGAGACCTGTTGAGTTTTGTTTTTAATTCCTTCATCTTTAATTAATTGTTTAATTGAACGAGGACGCAAGGGTTTTAACCTTAAATTAATAATTAAGTTTTAATTAGAGCTTATAAAGGTTTAAAGTATTGAGTGAGGCCCTTATTAAACTTTGTAGGATGCCTGGAGAGGGAGTAGACTAGGACCAAGTTTGAAGGGCTTTTTGGTAGTGTGAGGTGGTTAGACCTCCTGCCGCAACTAGACCGGCCGCAGAAAGACCTTCCTCTTCACAAATAGGGTTAGGAAAATGAGTACTAAACTATTCAGTAATAAGAATGTATCTATTGTTCCATTTGCTAAAAAATTAGGAGATGTTTTTGACTCTACACTAAGTTTTGAACATCATGTAAATCATATTTGACGCATTGCCAGATTTAAATTAAAACAAATCTTTCGTTTTAAAAATTACTTAAAACCTCTCAAAAGATGGCAGTTGGCAGAAACTCTAGTCTTACCTTATTTGAACTACAGTGATGTTGTCTACATACCTCACCTCACTCAAGCCTTACAGCATAAAATTCAGAAAGTTCAAAACTCTTGCTTAAGATTTGCTTTTAATATAGTTTTTAAAGAACAAATCACTCTCCACTTTGTAAAACATAATATCCTTGAAAATGAAATATCGACAAATACTTCATGCTGCTTGCATAGCTCATCAAGTACTTACCTACAATGAACCACCTTACCTCTCTGCACTTCTAAATTGGAGAAGAGAAGATTCAAATGTAAGGATAAAAATTCTAGACACTTACCACCACAGTACAAGTAAATTTGAATGTTGTTTCAGTGGATTCATTTCTCAAATAATCAATTCTATTCCTCAAGAACAAAAAAATTAAAAGAAAAGTTTAAATTCAACTTAAAAAAATCTTTTATCTCGGCAAAGCGATGAGCATTTTGTTTAATTTTAGCTCTGTACTTATAACCATTTTTATAATTGTTAATTTCTCTCTTTTATTATTTTAATTTTCTTTTATTTTTCCTGTTTTTTTAAACTCTTTTCTTGTCTTTTCTTTGTTAATCTTTTACCAACTTATGAAGAAGATGTGAAAGGTCGCCCTGATCCGAACATCTATCTTTTATTTTCTTTGAATATTTATGTATATAATTTGTTCTTTCCTTTTCTGTTTAATTACTTATGTTAATTGTCTTTGTTTAATATTTTTATTTAAATTTATAATACTCATGTATAATAATAATATAATAATAATATAATATATAATGTATAATAATAATGTAAATAATATTATAATTTTAATTTATACTAATAATGTATGTTTTGTATATTATGTAAATTGTTTTAGTAATAACCTTTTTATGTACTATATAGACCCAGGTACAATCATTTTTTTTTAATCTCTTTTTTTTCTGTAATTTTGCACATTCAATAATATTATTTATCTACTCACGGCAGCAAAATTAGCCATTACTGGACTGTTTTTAAGCTGCAAAATGTCATTTTACCTACACTGTCAAACAATACGGGAAATATTTTAAAACAGTACGCAAAATGTTCAAAACAGTACGCAAAATGTTTTGGTAATGAAAAAAGTACTAGGGAGTTATGGCTCATTTAAATAACATGGGAAACAAGTCAAAACTCCCTAGGCGGAAAATGAATGAGCGGAGGTTATTATTTTACAAATTATTGCGTGAATTTCGGTATTGTTTTAATTTTGTAAACTATGATTTATTCTAGCTGTTCTAGTATGTAACTTTCTTTATTGTTACTTAAAATAACGATATTATTATTAAATGTTTAACATTTAACGTTTGTTTATCTAATAATATATAATGTTTTGGAAACAAATAGGCAACACTGATAATTTTGGCAATAAATTAAATTATTTACCAGCTGTTTATGAATCGACAGATTTTAATTTTAAGTCGTCAGATTTTGTATTTCATGTTGTTATATATTAGTTTAAGTATATAAAGTTACAAAAATAGAACGTTATCAAAAACTAAATCTGTAAACTAAAGTTAAGTTACTAAAACATAATGAGTGAGAACAACAGTGAAGTGAATAAAGATACAAAAATTGTTGACATTGACGATTTATTGGACCACACTCCACCTGATATTGTCAGCGTTGCATCTACTTCAAAGCAGTGTTTACTGCCTGTAAAATCTCGCAGCAAGTATTTAAAATAATCTCTTGTGTATTTTTTCTGCCGTTAGTAGATAAAATAGTATATGCTACTATGCAGCAAAGGAAACATTGCAGCCTCGTGCAACTAATTACCTGCCTCGGCTTACGCCTCTGCAGGTAATTCGCCATTTGCCAGCCTCGTCTGTCAAATGGGTTAATTACCTGCCTCGGCTTACGCCTCTGCAGGTAATTTCCATAGCCCGCCCTCGCCTTCGGCTCGGGGGCAAATTTATAAAACTCGTCTGCAAAATTCCATTTTGCTGCCTAGTAGCATAATATACTATTGTATGTTTGTTAAAGAAAATAATAAACATTTATTCATTTATTTATTTATTTGTCGTAACACTCAGTGTGTTTGTGCTATAGAGATATATTTCTAAATCCAAAAAGTAAGTAACTTATATAATAGTTACCGTGTTACTTACATAATAGTTACTTATATGATAGTGTTACTCATATAATAGTTAGTGTTAAAAATCAAAACACAAACAATGTGCGGCAAGGCGAAAACAATTGATATATTATAACCTTAATTTACTTTAATAGGAGATTTCAATGAGGGTATACTGAGCTCCTAAAACCCCCAAAATGATGTTTCAAGGCTCTTAATGTATTGAGATAGGTTATGCTTCCTTTTTGGTTATGGTTTGTGCTAAAGAGATATAACTTGGTACAAAACTTGATCTTAAGAACTACTTGTGATTTACAGAACAAATATATTATTATATGTCTGCCTCCGTGGCCGTGATCGTAAAGGCGTTCGATTTCGGCACCAGAGGTCCGGGGTTCGCAGCCCGGGCTATGCTCTAAGATTTTATGAATAGTATTTGTATTAAAATGATTTCGCCAACTTTAATTAATTCTTAGAGTGTAGTAGATGCAACCCACCTGAGGTGGTTCCCGCAGGGTGAATACCCTGATGGGCCGAAAGGCCCTAAAACGGGCATTTTATTTTTTTTATTTTTATTTTATACATTATTAAATAAATTTTTCACAAAGAAAAGTTATATATTATTTACAACCAAGGAGATTCCTATTTAACAATAAGTTATTTTCAACCCACTGCTTTAACAAGTCCTTGTGCTAACTTCTCATATCCGATACTTTCTAGCCCCAACTGCATCTCGTCCAACCCTGTGTATGTCCTTGATTATTCAAGGACATACACAGAGTTGGAGCGGGCACTGGTTTTTTTGATATTGGTGAAACTAAATGTAAACTCTCCGAACGCATCAATCTACACAGAAATTCTTTAAATCAACTACCAGCGACTTTACCTTGTGCCAAACATGCAATTTCCCACAATCTCAGTTTTAATAGGTAGTTTACAGTACGTCCACTACGTCTACTACCTCCTAATACCTCTGATGGTAATCGACGACGAATGGAGATAGCCTATCAATTAATCATTTATTATTTAATTTTGATTATATATATATATATATATATATATATATATATAATATATATATATAATATATATATATATATATATTATATATATTTATTTATTATTATATTTTTTTTTTTCTTATTTTACATGTATTTTACAGTGTTATTTATACTTTTTTACTTCTGTCTTACTTACTTAATATTACTCTTATCTACTATTATTATTATTACCCTTACCTTTCCCTTGCGTTCGCGATGTGCCGGTTTGGTTAGAAGTGTGTGACACTTGGTGGTGGGACGTAGTATTATACATGATTATAATATTATATAAATATATATATATATATATATATAATATATATATATATATATATATATATATATATATATATAATATATATAATATATGTGTGGTGTGTGTGTGTGTATTTATGTATTTTTCGTGGTGGATTTTGGACACACTCCCGTCACCACACAAACCATCTCATTAGCGATTTTTTACAAAGAAATTTAGCAAAAATGTACTACATTTTTATACGAAACATGCTTTTGCTCAACTAAAGGAAAAATCATAACAAATTCTTTATAATTTTTACCCAGTTGTTAAACTTAATTAAAGATCAAGTTTTTAAAAGCTTATTACATTGCTTCTTTGGAAAAGAGGGAAGGGGAAGTAATAGAAAGTTTTAAGTGCTTTACGTGGGATACTTTGCTGTCAGTCCGATGCTCTTCAGACCCTTGCTTTACCTTAGACTAAGTTTTTATAGGTCTAGACATGAAGTTTTCTCTAAAGCATACTTCATCTTTGCTAGCATTTTATCTTGAGTCAAGCAAGGCAATTAACCGTTGATTTTCTTTCTCTTGAGGATGTAACGTCTCACGCTGATATGTGAATAATTACATGTTCACTTCACTCATGTAATATATAGCTGTCATGTATTCACTACACTCGTGTAATGTATACTGACATGAATTAACTACATGTATTCACATGTTCACTGGCATGTATTGATGCATTCACTACACTCCTGTAATGTATTCTGACATGTATTGACTACATGTACTCACATGTTCAGTAGCATGTATTGATGTATTCACTACACTCGTGTAATGTATACTGAAATGTATTAACTACATGAAACCTGAATTAATGCTGATAGTAAATTTTAAACTTCTAAATTTTTAAATATATTCGTGAATGTCGGAAAAGAGGCTCACATCGCTCACAAGATTGCTAAAGTTTATTATAAGATAAGTTAGAAGAAGCATGCTTCACTTGCTAGATTGTCGAAATTAAATATAGTAATAAAGGATTGCTTAGCTCGCTACGTTGATAAGTTCCTTATTTAATATGTTTGAAGGAACTAAAGGTCTAAATAAATTAAAATATTTATTTAATCATAATAAATAAAATATTACATTATTTTTGTCAATATATTAAAACTTGGAATTAGAAAATCCACTCCTAAGGTTTGATAGACTCTTGAAAGTTGAAAACTATACCCGCAGCACATTATTGATTACCAAAATTGGCAGCTTTGACCCCCCCCCCTTCTGGGAAAAATCATGCGGACGTCCGTGATACTGGGGGAGGGGTCTGTTGGCTTTTAATGAGATTAGATTAATAATCATATTAAAATGCCTATTAACACTATAGATCAATAAATCAAACACAATAACTGTTTAAAGTTTTGAGACACTTTACCTTTTGTATGGCGGCATACTCTTTTTTTTGAGGTTGGCTTTGGGAGTCCATGGCAATCAGCGTGTTTTAACGTGGTACATAAAGCAATCCTCGGATATAGTTGTGATATCATGAAAATACTTATTTACGGTGTGATGTCGTTCCGTCGACAAATCATTCCGTCGACAAATCACTCCGTCGACAGTCGACGGAAAAATTTGTCGACGGAACGAAACGAGTTGTTGCGTCGACAAATCACTCCGTCGACAAATAACTTGTCGATGCAATGATTTGTCGACGGAGTGATTTGTCGACGGAATGATTTGTCGACGCAACAACTCGTTTCGTTCCGTCGACAAATCATTCCGTCGACAAACTCAAATTATTTGTCGATGGAACGATTTGTCGACGCAATGATTTGTCGACGCTATGATTTGTCGATGGAATGATTTGTCGACGAAGTGATTTGTCGACGGAACGATACGGAGCCCTTATTTACGACGTCATTAATCGCTAATAATGGCGAAAAATGTTATGAAAACTCATAAAACGCAGGCAAATTTTTTGAAAACTCATAAAACGAAGGAAAATGTTTATGCTAGTATGTACAAAGTTTCAACTCTTTAGTATAAATACACCAGGATCTACAAATACCAGCTAAATATACCAGGAGCTGTACAAAGTTTCAACTCTGGAGGTCCATATAAACACTTGAAACGGATAATTCCGGTGACATTTTGATTTCGGAATATTTTGCAAATTCAATACTTTTCCTATAAATGAGGGACAGTAAAAAGTATATGTTGAATTGGATTCGATGTTACCGATTTTAATATAATTTAGCTGACAGCTAGGCGCTATAAAAAGAACAAATTATCCAATTTCGTAACGTAAGTTTGTTCCTTTCCGTAATTAATGAGTATAGTAAGTCCTCATTTAAATGCCACAGGTACCTGGACTTGGATCATGTCTTGAAATTCATTAATACCTCTACTTATTTTGTTCAATTGTTTGATTAAGAAATGACTTTTAAAATTAATTACTCAAAAAAAAAGATTAAAAGCTTATTCCAAACTTCAATCCCTCTAGCGAAATTTAACTTAAATCTTTTCGTTGTAAATAATTTTCAAAGAAATGCTGAGGAAATTGAAAATAATAAAATAGTTCTTTTAAGTATTTAACTTGGAGGGTTTCATGCTGAGATAAAACAAAGGAGTTACCGAGAAACGTCTTATATTTCCCTCTACAACTCTATCAACAAGTTCTGATATTTATTCTCTCAATATTTCTTCAAGGACACCGAATTCCGAAAATTTCTTGTGGAAAATAGCTATCAGCAATTTCGCTGAAACTTTCCGTAAATAGCGGTTTGACTCACTGATCAAATGTGTCAAATGTCTCATATTTTTTTTTTGGCAAGCACAATACTTTTCCTATATACCTAAGATATATAGGACGGCAACCAATTTAGTTGAAATTTGGTGCGAGTGTATCCCTTTGTGTGATAATTTTTTTTATTAATTTTCATTTGAATACGATTAACTTTAATTTTTTGTCGAATCGCTAGTGTTGACCATCATAGAAGATCTTACTAAGAGCGAATCGAGTCCAAAGATGTACTGCAGTATAAATTTCGTGATTTTATATTCTGAGGACGAGGGAAGCGAGTTTGCTTTGGTAAGGATGAGCATAGCGAATCAGAACAGGTGACAATGGCTCCGTATCGTTCCGTCGACAAATCACTTCGTCGACACTTCGTCGACTGTCGACGGAGTGATTTGTCGACGGAATGATTTGTCGACGGAACGACATCACACCGGTGACAATAAGTTCCGAATTACCCCGTACCCGATTTGTCTGAATACTTTTGCTAGAAGCAGATATAACATATATCTGCATATACCGTGTTGTTCGTATCAGTGATCGCAATTTTCCATTTGTATTGGGGGTTTTCTCTGCCAAACATTCGCTTTATCGTCTACATTTGCTTTTACGAGATGGAAATGATTTGGTTTTAAAGTGTTAAGAATACGGAGGTTAGTTCTGTGTTGACGTGTTATTGCTCTTTCCTGTTGTTGAAAAGTGAAATAAGAAAAATTCCTGCTGGCAGGTCCGCATGGACGAATTTCTTTGGAATTCTTACTTCCTACCTACAATCTCATTTTATGCTTCATATAATGGAGCCATCTTTTTGGTTAATAGAGGCAGCATAACAATTACAAATAGTTTCTATTTTTTTTCGATTTATACTTTTGAAAAGTAATAGTAAAAATACTAACCCTCTAAACCCCATTATTTAGTCTAACTAACCACATAGTTTTAATAAGTGTGTATGTATATTTTATAATAGTAATTCAATTTAATAATACTAAACATAAAGGAAGAAAATGAAGCGCGTGTGTTTGCGTGGAGCTCCCTCTTACGGCGCAGGTCTTTTTTAGGACCTCAAGCAAGAGGTACTTTAAACAGTATATCATTGTAATGTAAATAAATGTATATTTATAAAATAAAGAATATTTATAAAAAAAAATATTAAAAAGTATTGTTTTTACACTAAAAATTTGCAACCTGGATTTCACGTAAATTATCCGTTTCAGGTGTTTTTAGACCTCTTGAGTGGGTTTCTTATTATTATACACACTTAATCATCTAGGAGGCACAGGCACACCCTCCGTACATGGCGGCATATATGATATTTTAAAAATGTTATAAATAGAAAAATAATCCAATTGAGTTGACATTTAGAACATTTTATTACCATATTGTAAGTATATACGGTTTTTTGGATCATAAAAGTTAAGTAGCATTAAATCAAGTTAGTGCCAAGATAAGTGACCTCTGCTAATAATACCAATATACTTACTGTCTGAGAACGAGCGAAGCTAGTTCAAGGTATTGAAGAAGAGCGTTGCATATCCGATGTGGTTTTATCACAACCCAATTGTTTAGAAGCAAAAACTTAAGTTTTATATTAAGAAATATTAAATATTTAACAAACTTTTGCACACACATCTTACTATTTTAATATGTATATTATCTATGTACATATTTTTTTATCTTTCATTTATTTATTTTATTTATTTCTCTAGCGATTATTGATATTAAATGGTCTTTTTCTTCTATCAACTACTGAGGTCATTATATAGGATAAGCTCATACCAGCAAGTACTACCACTGGGTAGATTCTTGCAACAGACATATCAAAGCCATATCTTATCACTGTTACTATTATTGCTAATAACATATGTTTCATGTAGATGCAATATTTAATAAAAAAGTTAAAAAAACACACATTTAGAGCTCACTTTTTGCTAATTTTTGAAATGTTTTAGCGCATTTCTATTAACATAATAATAAAAATCAGGTACGGGGTACCTCGGAACTTTTCCTTATTACATCGGATTCGCTATGCTTATCCTCCCAACTTCAACCTCGTTTCGCTCGACCTCAGAGTATAAAAGTCGTTAAATTTATTCTGCAAAACGTTTTACTACGCTCTTCCTCAGATATTAAATACATTCGTTTCATTCCCAGCGGTCACCCATCCAGACACTGACCATGATAGATATTGCTTAAGTTTTATTATCCAACAATAAACATAGATGTACTTGTTGTATTGAAACCAAACTAAGTGTACTTATTTAATACGTAAAACTGTATACTTGTACAGAATTCCAACTCAATTAGATTGTTTTTACATTTTCTAAAATAACATCACTAGTCATTCAATAAAAATTGAACTAATGCTGATAGTATCAAACTTGGCACATATGTTAGTCTTATTTACAGCTACATGCGTTAATCTCTATCTGATCACATGATTTTTCTGCGTTTTATAATTTTCAAAATTTTTGCTGTGTCATTATTTCAAGTAAATGACGTCATAAAAATATATTTTTCAAACAGCACAACTACTGCGGCAGACTGATTTTTTGTACAAAGTTTCAACACTCTAGTGTAAATACACTAGGAGCTACGATGATTACAGACACCCACACACAAACACAGATACACACATACTGACAGGCAACTTTGAGAAGCCACTCAGAAAGCCTTATAATCACCTGAAACGGATAATTCCGGTGACATTCCGGTTTCGTAATTTTTGCAAACACAATTCTTTTCCTATATTCCTACGGTATAAATGAAGAAAAGTAAAAATATTCAAACACATATTTCTTTACAATTAAAATAATTATTAATATTTGGTTGTCCAGAAGTAAAGGTTTTACAGTTTTTTAAAAAAATATTTTAGATTCCAACCCGTAAATGTGTTTAGGGAAAGAGCATTGAAAAACTTCTCTGAGCCGCCAGTTTCAGGTCATGTGTGACAATGCTGCTCAATATTGAGTTGTTTATTATTCCTTACATGTAGTATTATCATTACGTATAGTAATGCTTCAATTGCAAGACAAATTGGAAAATAGATTGTTAAGTAAGAAAGCTAACAGTGCAAAGAAAATTCACTCGACATGTGAACCTTAGAATTATTTTGCCGTTATAAACTTATAGAAAACAAATTGAAGGATAAACAATTTTCTGACATTATTAAAATTCAATCGCAAGCCTCTAGTTTTGAGAACTGTAATCTCGAAAAAATTTTTCCGTCATCAGGATCCTCTTAAACGGATTTCGAGCATACTCTTGTGTCCAACGTCTGACATGCCTCCAACTTCAATCTCGATTTTCGTCACAGAAAATTCGCTAAAAGCAGGTTATAAAAGAAGAAATGGTATTCTAAAATTGTATATTTTCTGCATGTTTATAGTTAATTCTCTCGGTTTTCTACAGCTTTTTCCCAGTCTACAACACCATATCTTTCTTTTACGCTAGACACGTACATGGACACTCCATGAGAGGAGACTAAACGTGCTAACGAAAATAAAATAGTTTTTTTTTTCGAAAATAAGTCAATATTTATAAAAATTTGTTTGCTTGGAAGGATGGTATAGGAATCAAAGATCTCAAGATTCACCTGAGCCCAGATAAATTCTTACTTTGTATTGACCTCACTTATTAGTTCATTTGAAAATAGATACTCCTAAGATTGATTGAATTTCTATAGGTCTTAGCAGAAAAACGTGGTTTATATAATGTTAGATATGTCGATCAATGAAATCAGAACTAATTCTGCTAATAAAATTTATCTTGGTACCGAATTATCACCGTTTTACCGTTTTTAATAATATATGGTTGTAAAATTTTAGCCTGAACAAACAATGTTTTGAGGTTTTGTGAATTTTTAAAATATAAGCTGAGACATTATTGTTGGTCAATAACGTCTTACACATTTCATATACAACGGAGCTCTGTAAATTTAAAAGCTTTATTTTTGAGCCAAGTTACATTCAGATTCAAAAAGGCTTTCAATAGTAGACTCAGATGTGACTGGAACAGTTCTCATGATATCGAAGCCGGGTGTTTTTATGATATGATACTTTGGATAGGGAAGCTTAGTTTCAAATTTGGCGTCTTGTTTTTTAAATAAAAGCTTGAATTCATAGAAATGGAGCCAGAAGAGGAAAATCTTCTCAGCAGAGTCTCGGTAGCCAAAATTAAAGTCATCTCTATTGGCAAGCCTCGGGGTCATCTCTTTTGGCAAGCCTCGGGGTCATCTCTTTTGGCAAGCCTCGGGGTCATCTCTTTTAGTCTATGGGCTTCGAGAGCTAACAAAGTTTTTTCCTTCGGCTTTGCTATAGGAGTAAACTTACACTTCTGCTATAAAAGTTTCTTTCATCCCTTTTTGCCTAAATAACTTTCCTTGGTAGACTTTAAGTAAGTTTTGAAATTTGTTCAAGAATTTCAAATGTTTTTCTTGACGGATTTCAACCATGAACGTGTGTTATCAGTTAAAAGAGTGGTGAGATGAAGCTAAACTGGTATAGCTGAGTAAGGGCTGGACAGAGGACGAGGGTATACGTGTGATACTCAAGCCTTTTACCCTTAGACGGGAAAACCTCTCATGGAATGGTTAGGATAAACTGGGAAACAGCCCTCTACACACACACACACACACACACACACACACCTGCAGGGTCCCATTACTCTCCACCTGACCCATACAGATATATTCACTATCCTTTACTTTAGCTTTCTCAAGGTAAAACATATATTTTTAATTTTTTATCCATGACTAAACAAATTTATAGATACGTAGAAAGCCTTCTTTGTAAATAACCTTACCTGTTTTAGTTTTATAAATAAAAGCTAGGGTCGTATAAAAACAATGTTTAGGTGTCATGAACAAAGCCAGCAATCCAGTGATATGGGTCTTAAAGGATACTGGACTAGATCGACTTAAGCTATCAGAAAAAAATCGGGTACGGGGTACATCGGAACTTTTCCTTATTACATTAGATTCGCTACGCTCATTTCCCCAGCTTCGGACTTGCTTCGCTCGTCCTGAGTAGAACAAGTCGTTAAATTTATACTGCAACACGTCTTCGGAGTCGCTTCGCTCGTCGCTTCATTCGTTTCATTCCCTATGATCATTTTTCCGGGCACTGAGCACGCTCGATGTTGCTTAACTTTTATGATCGACCAAAAATTATAGATAGACTTGTTGTATTATAACGAAACATATTATTATTACGTCAAGGGATACACTTGTACCAAATTTCAACTCAATTGGACCATTTAATTTTTTACAGTTTTTCAAAAAACGTACACAAGTCATATAATTAAAATTGAACTACTGCTGATTATGACATTAAACTTGGCACATATGTTAGTGTTATACATAGTCACATGCGTGACTAATCTCAATTTGATCGCTTTATTTTTCCGCGTTTTATGATTTTTCGAAATTTTTGCTTAGTCATTATTGCGGGTTAATGTCGACATAAAAAAATATTTTTCCAATAGCACAATTACAGCGGTAGACAGTTTTTGTAGAAAATTTCAACTCTCTAGCTTAAATACACTGGGCGCTATGATGATAACAGACACACACTCACACACAAACACACATACAGACAACCAACATTGCGAAAAGCACTCGGGAAGCCTTAAAGACGCTTGAAAGGGATAATTCCGGTTTCCTCCTGGTTTCGTATTTTTTTGCAAACACAATACTTTTCCTATATACCTACAGTATAAATTAGGAAAAGTAAAAATTGGGTACAGGATACCTCGGGGCTTCTCTTCAACATCAAATTCGTTGCACTCATGCTTACCACATTAGACTCGGTTAGCTCGTCCTTAGAATTTAAAAATCACCTAATTTATATTGCAGTCCGCCTTCGGACTAGATTTGCTAATGTTTTTATCCCTCGCGGTATCCCATCCAGGTACTGGGCCATGCTTCATGCTACCTAACTACTTTACTTCTTAATAAAAGTAAAGACTTTTTTTGCCGTGAGCAGATACATGTTTTTATTCGGATTCAATCCAGAAAAAGTTTTTGGAAAATAAAATACTGTAATGTAAGCCGGAAGGATTACTTCCAAATCACACTGCTTCACCTAGCTCTCTTTAGGATTAGTTTGCTTTTTCTGTCGGTTCTCTACCGCAAGAAAAGCATTGCATTTTGGGCAGGGATTACCTATGAAATAATAATTTTAATTAACGAATGCGAGTAAGAAAAAAGGGGAGGTCTGGAACAAAAAATATGAAAATTAAAACCTGAGGTTTCTGGGAATTACCTTGAAAGGAAAACAAAAGCATCCTAAACAAATAAAATGTTAATTTACTTCGCTCTGCTCTGTTCGTACGTATTCATAAATAGTCTGAAATGTAATATAAATTTATTAAAATTATAATATTAACCTGATTGCGTGGTATTTTGATAAAAATTTCTAAAATGCACTCGAACTACTTCTGGCCGACCAAGAAATGAAAATAGGCGATAATAATAAACATCGTGGTCGTTAATTATTGTTAATGATTTCCTGTGAAGTCCATCATAAGGAAAGGAACGGAGAAATAGGTGTGTCCGCAAAAACATGAATAAAAATCAGACCGCTATCAACCTGACATGTGGTTAGGCTGTAGGTTTATAGGCCATGAGGAAAATTTAAAATTAGTTGAAAGTAATAAAATAGTATATTATATTAGAAGACTGTAAGGAAGTTTTTTTGTTATTACAGTAACGACTATATTTACCGGCGAGCTAAGGGAGACAGAAAAAGAGCTGAGGTTGAAATAGTTATTTACGTACCAATGGAGGAAACAGTGTCATCACGCCCCGGTTTTTGTAGGGTCCTGAGGCGTAAGCTGTTATATTAAATCCCATCTCAGCCAGCATAGTATGCAGCAGATATTGTTTAAACTTGCACTATTTAAATACATTGCACTTACAAGACTATTTACTTTCATTTTTTTATTAAAAAAATGTCAAAAGTAGAACCATGCAACAGAGAAATCCCTTTCACTTTAAGTCATTACAATCTTTTACAAGGACTTCACTTTTACAAGGACATACCTCTCTTATTTCCTGTACTTGTCAAACATTTTAACTATTTAATAATAAATACTACTACATACATCTCTCACTTTCCAATACTGGAAGATTGTCCCAAACATTTTATATTAGACCCCCCAGCACCCGCGCCATCGCCCTAATTTTAAAATTAGGGCTGACGCGCTGAATCTGACACAGCGCCTCGCCGCGAAAAGGGCGATGGCGCGGGTGTTGGGGGATCAAACATAACATGTTTGAGACAAAATAGATTTGTTCAGAGGCTGAGTCAGACACCAGCCTCTGGACAAATCTATTTCGTCTGTCTCCTAGCTTCTTTACATCGCTTTCACCGGCACTGTTGATGAACTGTTATAGTTTGAAAATCGGCTCTGTCAATAAATATATACTAAGTGGAGTGACATCTTTCCTATAAAAAAAATGTTTCCCGGACTGGATTCGAACAATGAATCTATGGATTTCTAAATAAATGTCTAACCGATTGCGACAAACAGTAAAGCGGAAAGTGATTTACTTTCCGCCCTGATTTTTGTTCCCTCCCTTATTTTCACAAACACGCCGTAATACGGATTTTTCCTCCCTGAAAATAAGACGGAAAGTTAATTTTTTTCTCCCTTAAAGAGAAAAAAACTATTTTCGGTCGTGTATGGTATTTTTTCGGACGTAGTAATTATAAATGCATAGTTATTAATAAATAATTAATAACTCACTTCACGAAAATAACAAAATTTCATTTACAAAAATTTTCGATTATTTATTTGGTAAACAAAAAAAGTAAGGAGAACAAGGAAGGTAATATCATAACCTTGTACTAATTAACTAGCGCCCACCTAGTGAACGTATGAGAAACTTCGACTATAAAAACTCTTCTACGGTGGTGATGTGAAAACTACGGAACTGTCGCACACGGTGAAAAATGCATTTCACCTACGTTCTTGAGGATTTTCAAGTACCTACATACAGCCGTCCGAAAGAAAACAGTTTTTTGTACACCGTACAAAACAAAAATTGTTCGTTTCAAAGAGGATGCAAATTTTATATTGCACGTTCTGTAGACTGGGAATTCAGTGAACCTCATTTCCTTACATGAGACAAAATAAATAAATGAAATAACTATCGGGTAATATATTACCAATTTATTTGTTACAATCTTCCTCACAGCTTTAGAGAAATGACAAAAAGGTAACAGGGAGAGGGTTTGGATGCTCTTTAGAAATCTAAAACTTTGAGAAAATTCCCCTCAAAGAAAATTGTAAGGAAAACGAGCTTTTCAAAAGGCCGACTCTCCTACATTTTCCTAATTTTCTGTAAAACACTGTAAAGAAGCATCAAGATTTGCCCTTTAGGGTGAAATACTTTGAAATTCAAACTTATATTTTCATAATACAATTCATGTACACGAGACTTAAAACTTACTATGACAACAAACAAACTATGTTGGACAATTTAAAAGAAAATAATATGTTACATTTTGGCGATAAAATTGATTTGTGTTTAATTTTAGGGTGGCTGTGAAGTGGATAATTCATATAAAATTATATATCGCCTATGGTAAAAGTCATATATTATATAAATTCAGACGTACTTTGTAATCTTAAGGGTTAAACGTTCACTATCATAAGTTAAAAATCTTAAGGAGTAATTTGAGTAGATTCATGGGTTTTTTGAAGTTTTTTTTTATAATCTGAGGACGAGAGAAGCGAGTTCGAATTAGTGAGAAAAATTCCAAGGTACTTCGTACCCGATTATTTTACCTGAATTGGATTTTGGTGAATATATTTTTTTTCTCCGGTTGGACCCTACATTAAAATTTAGGGCTTCATTTTTCTACCGAAGTCAGATAATTAAAATATTTCTACTCTCTAAATCTGAAGTTAAGAACAGTCTCAACTCTAACATTTACATATCTTGCAACACATTTTGTTGTTTTGCGGAAAAAGCTAAAAAGGCCTAAATAAATAAGTCCGTTGTTTTAAGTCAGGGATTTGCCTCTAATAAGAAAATGTAATATTTTTCATTTCCCCAGCTCTAAAAGCCTTGTCAGGCTTTCCTCTGCCCCATAAAACTTTTCCCACTCGCAACACCAACATACACAAATAAATGTTTGTCAAATTTATCGTAAATTAAGTGTATAATGTATCCTCGCTAACATTTCCATAAAGTTAAAGTTAAGCTAGATAAAGTTTATTCTTAATCACCGCGATTATAAGATTTATCCGACGACATGTATATTTAGAAAACTCGAGGTGTTTATCCGGTTAAAAACATAATTTATTCTTTAACAGCATTTTTAATCTTCTTATCTTACCTCAGTAAAAATAAGATGTTTAAAGAGTAGATAATAACTTTATTTAACAAGGTTTTTTATCTCAAAAAAAAAGAAAAAACAAAAAAGGATTATGTAACTAAGCGGAAAAAGTTTGTGAGGTACTTTGTTTCGTTGCTTTAAAACAAGAATATTAAAATCATTGAGATGAGGGGGCATAGCCTATCTTAATACATTGAAAAGCTTGAATTAACTTTTTAGGGCTCTCCGGGCTTCAGTGTAACTACATTGAAACCTCCTTAAAGAATTAGTTTAGGTTATAATAAATAGTTTTCTTTAATGTTTTAAACGTTCTATTAATTCAGTGACTGAAATTTTCAAGTGATGCATTGCATCAGAAACTAACGTCAGAATCTAATAAATGTATATCTGCCATATTAGTTGTCATTTAAAAATTATCAGTGACATTGCATTTTGCACATGTACGCACACATATACAATTAGTTTTTTATAATACCAATTTAAGCGAGTTTCCTTTAGAAAACAATTGCTTATAGGCATAGCGGGAGTTAGTTTATCTTCCAAAAGCGGTCAAAGGATAATTTTAAGTAGCATATTGCCACAATAGTATCGAATTTTCAATTGTATTAATTAACAATATATATATATATATATATATAAACTAGTTAATTCACAAGTTTTATCTTAGGGCCCGGTAGCCCTAAAAGTCTAAAAAGTATATATATATAATATATATATATATATATATATATAAATATATATATATATATATATATATATAATATATATATATATATATATATATATATATATATAGACTTTTAGGGCTACCGGGCCCTAAGATAAAACTTGTGGAAATTCACTAGTTTCAATATACTGCAATAATTTACTAAAGAAAATCCAATGACGGAATAATCCTTTGTTGAATAATGATTATCTAAGTTTAGCCTGACATTTTCCTGTTACAGAGGAAAGCTAAGGAAAATTCTTGTTAAAACTTTTCCCAGGATATAAAAAGTTTTATATCGGAATATTTAGAATACTTCGGACTTCAATTCTTCTCGGCATTGTTATTAAATAAATAAAGACGGAATGGAAAGAATGTCAAAAGGAATCACTGGATTTTCACTGGAGATTTGTAATTGGGTGAAGTGAAAAATGAACCTCGGGTACAGTTAAGAAGTCTCAGTACAGTACAGTACAGTATAATAATAATAATAATAATGCCCGTTTAGAGCCTTGCGGCTCATCAGGAATAACCCCTGCGGGAACCACCTCGGGTGGAAGTAGCAACCGTTACGCTCAATGTGAATTCTAAAGTTGGCGATGATTTATCTAAACAATTAATCTTCTATAAACTGAGAGCGTAATCTGGGATGCGAACCCCAGACCTCTGTGGATGTCAAAGGTCAGTGTAAAGACTAACGCCTTAAATACCTCGGCCACGGAGGCGGCTACAGTACAGTACTAGTACAGTAAAGTAAGCATGGTAAAACCGACGCGTAAAAAAATGGCCTGCTGCCTTTGCTAAATTGCTTATATTAATAATATAGAGAGTTGTGGCATAACGAACATACGCTGTCAAAATCTTCTATAATATTTATAAACCTACTTCACGATCCTTTAATGAGTTGTATGGGTTTTTTTGTCATTTATGTATAATAAATAATACACAAACATATTATGCCCATTGAAGGGCCTTTCGGCCTACTTGGGTATTCACTCTGATGGTACTACCTCAGGTGGGTAGCATCCACTATTCTCTTAGTGTCAATTAAATTTGGTAAAATAACTTAATGTTAGTGTTTACTCCGAAATAAATATAGTAATACAACTACCATTAATATAACTAACCATTAGTTAGTTAATTTTAATACAACTAATATTTATATAAGCTTTAAGCATGGTCCGTGCTTCGAACCCGCAGGCTCCGGTGCTCAAATTGAGTGCTTATTCTATCATATCAACGGCGCTGACTTGTTGTGGAACAGTAAAATAAAATAAAACAATAGTAAAATAAAATAATCTAAAACACTAGGCAGTGTAATAGAATTTCACTGATTTTTTTTACATTTACTCATTAATATAGGACTAGTAATGCGTTGCATCAAGGACTCACGTCAAAAGAATACATCAAATAAACAAATTTAATAACGGACTTGCTTCAATCACTTGATGAATTAAAAAGGGAAACATTAGCTCGCTTGTACTCTAAAATAATTTAGGTTGCGAATATTTAAAACAATACATAGTTATATGAGGTTTGGATTTATAATAATGCATAGCCAAAAAGGCTAGCTTGGCTCGCTATATTGCGTATAATTACAACAATAAATAGCAAAAAGACTCGCTGAGCTCACTAGATTTTGCATGTTTGTAATAGTGAATAGCAAAAGAGACTCGCTCGCTTCGCTCGACTCGCCAGATTGTGCATATTTATAATAACACATCGTAAAAAGGGCTCGCTTCGCACGCTAGATTGTGCATGTTTTAATAATACGTGGTATAAATGACTCGATTGGCTCAATAGGTTTTATACATTTATAATTTTAAATAGCAAAAAAAGGTTTACATTCTGTCTATTAGGTTTTTACAAATTAGTAAAAACGAATTATTATATTAAATATGGTCGCCATGTTGACTTTTTTGGAATTTGGTATATCCAGAGCTTTTCAATGATATATTACTCGAATTATTCCTTTTATCTTAATTTATTAAGTTCATTTTTTGCCACCATTTTTAATATTTTGAATATGAAACATATATTTTCTTTTACTACTTTTTCTATTTTCTTGAAGAGCTTTAAAACTGTATACAACACGATTTTTTCGCGATTTTTTGCGATTTTTTCGCTTAAACATATTTCTTATTCGTTCCACCATATTGGCCGCCATTTAAAAAAATATTTTTCGGAATATTGCAAAAAAACTATACAAGTTTGACTTATAGTTAATTCTAATATCTACATGTATACAAAATATTCTTAAAATTGGTCCATTCTTACGGCAGTTATTCTGAAAAGTACTAACAAACCTACAAGCATACAAACATTAAAAAAAAAAACAAATAAACATAGAGATATATACCTAGAGGGGACATAGACTATCTTAATACATTAAGAGTCCTGAAACATCCTTTTGGGGCTCTTAGGGGCTCTGTGTAATCTTATTGAAACCTCTTCTAAAAGAAAGTTAAGGTCACAATGAATCTATTGTTTTGTGCTTCCTGCACATTGTTTGTGTGTTGAGTTTCAACGTTCTACTATATAAGTCACTGTAATTGTTTTCTGTTTATTTTATTATATTGATAGTCAATGTGTTAAGGTTATTTTTTCGATGTTTCAAAATTCAATCACTAGGGCCCCTCTAGTAATAATATCTCTATAATAACAACCAAACGCGCCGTCCCAATCTTCTGAAATGTAAGAACTTACTTACGTTCGTTCAAAAATGTAAGAACTTACAAACGTTTGTTCAAATATGTATGAACTTGCTTACGTTCGTTCAAAAATTATTTTGACAACAAAAATATTTGAAACTGGGAATTTAACTGAGTAAAATGAAAAACGTCATTTGCCATTTCAGTTTAAGCCAATAGAAATATATACGAGTAGCCTATTTCAATCATTGGGAGGCTTGAAGCATGAGTTTTTAAGCTTCATAGCAGAGATATATTACTAAGAGAGGCCCTATAGGTTAAATTGTGAAACTTCGAAAAGTAACTTACAACCTTAGCTGTACAGCACGTGTGTTGAAAAAACCTATTAAATTATTGATTAATATATAAAAAATATAATCATTTTTTAAACATTTTTTAAAGGCAGGTAAACTCATTATTTTTAGCTTTTTAAAACATTAAAGCTTTTTTCAATGCTCCTCGTCTGATTTATAAATCTTGATCGTATTGAAAGAGAAAGGACTTGGTAGTAAGAGGGGAAAATGCTATTATGTTTCTACCGTCATGATGCTGCTAACGTCATACCAAGTATTCGCCTTACCATGAAATTCTTTTTTTAACCAGGTTTCTTGGGACTGCCGTATCAGACACGGTTTTTTTCTTAGAAAGGTGCCACTTTAAACGGTTTATAAATAAAAAAGTTTTCTAATATAGCTCAGCAGAAGAAAAGATGTGCAGCAGTCCATAAGTAAGAGAAACCTTAAACGGCCCTTTTCTGAGGTCGTTTAAGGTTCATGGACCCTGAGCTTTTCCGTATTGTCTTCTGATAGCACACTCCACAAGGTCGAAGGCCCCCATTCACAAAGCTTAACCCGGCAATCAACGTCGCCTATGATCCCGCGAGTCAAGAAATAATAAGCAAGACTCTATAAGACGCGTCTCTCTGTAAGACGCAGATAGAGATGGTTAGAGGTTCCAGCTAAAACATTTAGACGACATTTCTGAAGCTTCCTAAACTCTGGAGAACTTTGTTTCATGTAATCTACGAGATTCTCGATCGAGAAACATTACTCCATGTATCACTATTGTTTGGAACTATACTGATCAAGAGCGTCTCGTCTCTTACCCCTGGGATGGACCTAGAGCCACATCTAACTTAAAACTCTAGGAGCATCTTCCAAGTCTAACGGTCCGTATCAGGACTACAAAAGTCCTACGTCGTTCAGTTCATGCCTTATGGCATATCATATTTCATTTGGCGCCCAACATGAGGCTGATTTACATTGCATAACCCGCTTCGGCTAAAAGAGACAACGCAGCTCTGCTGGACCAGACGATACTGGTGAAGTTACAGCAAATATAATCACCTCTAACCTTGTATTGGCATTAACTTAAATTAAGGCTTCATGACAACCAACCATAAGAATTTCACGGTAATGATAAAGAGACACTTGAGAAGTTTATCATAGAACTTGAAGAACACTTTAATATGTACCTAATACCTTCTGAAAAGCAAATTGAGATCGCACCTAAATACCTAAATCTTCCACGTTAGACTGGTGGCGTCCTCGTCAAATAACAGTCGAAACCTTCCGAGAGTTTAGATCTGCGCTTCTGAAAGCATACTCTAGCACTCGACGACTAGACAATATTCGTGCTTTTATCTCCATTTAATCAATGTAAATATGAATCTGAATTTTTCCTACACATGTGATATGTTCAAGTGATATGCTCCTTCCACTCCCCAGGAAGGGAAATTGTACTTAGAGTAAGAGTTATCGAGACTGAACATAGAACTAACCTCGCAAAAAGTAGATAAAATAACTTTTTATGTGGGTTGGTGCCATAAATATTCTACCGTAACACCTGAGTTACTTAAAACTTAGTTAAAACTCAAACCTTTCTTGTAACTTGATTTTTCATTACTTTTTCAGAGCACGATTTATATTTCTAGCGTGCTTTTTGCAGCAAGCTTTTATAGATTCGTAAAGGAAAATAAAGAACAACAAGCTCTTGCATCACAACCTTGCCAGAGGAAGAAAAGTGTGAGGAGAATGATTTATACACAGGGTATTGTGTGTCAAGGCTTTATATCCAGATGTATGTCGGGCACATCTTCTTTATGCTTCTAATCCGATTGGATTACACTGTTCTTTTACTAGCTTAAATTTCACACAACTTGCAAAGGGTTGTGCACTTAAGAGGACTGAGAGAACTACGTCACATAGTTCAGTATCTATTGATTAAGACAAAAACAAAATATCCAAAAAAACAAAGAAGTGGAAGGGCAAAAAAATAATTTGATCTGTAGACGGGTTTTGAGGAGAGGATATGATACTCATTGAGCCACAGAAATGAGTGTCACTGGAGTGCTTTCTTTGCCTTTACTGAGTGTTGTTTCTATAATAGTCTCTGTCTGCTTGTCACTCGACCTTAATACGTACTCAAACACATGACTCCATTAACTCTATGACTCAGTACTGAAGACTGCTCGCTCACATCATATACCTCTAGAACAGGAATATGTCTGTAGGGGTCTATAATCCCTAAAGGGGATTATAGACCCTTAGATAGACGGCTCTTCTGTGGATTAAACGCATTAGACGAATAAATGCCTGATCTTGGACTCATGAGGTAGAACAGTATCTCTTATCTAAGGGAGTAAGAAAAAATATCCGAACAACTTAACCTACTTGCTGGGTAACCTCACCTCTTTCTGATTACTATCACTATCATACATCACGGTGATTACTATCACTATCATAAGTTTACGGTGATCATTTGAATGTTTTAGCATATTTTCTTTAAAGTGGTATTTTATCAATAGTATATATATTTGCACGAAAGGATAATACTGCGTTAGTATAATACTGACTTACTGCCTTAAGCAGTAAGTGACCCGAAGAAGATTCGTAATTCACCATCACTAGACCATAGTGTTTGGGAAGCACTATGATAAAGGTTTCTCACAGCCACTGATGGTGGTCGTTTATGGATGAAAGCCATATTCTAGATGGATTTTTTTTGGCTAAGGAAATTAGAATCAATGTAATTTCCATACTAAAGGTCCCATATCTTTGATAAGCTAGATGTAATTTGAATTTTAATGATATATACTCTTTGTTTTTGTCATAGTAATATTACACATTGTTCCACTTTATTTCTTGTAGACGTTTTATTTTTTTTTTTAAAATGTGTTATTTTTAGTCTCTTTGCTTAGCTTTGCAGGCAGTATATTTATCTTCCTCAGCAAGATCATATTTACCCCCTATATCTATTATTAATAGTTCTAATATAAGATAATGCTTTACTTTCAAAAATACATTAATGAAAGGAAGGAAGATGGAGCGTAGAGAGATAAAGAATAATAGGAGTGTAGGGAAGAAAGAGAAAGTATGATGATTTTCCAGTTGGTAGAATATTGGCATCACACATGGATTAATCCTCCTGCGAAACTCGTCTCCCAGGAAAACTAACCTTGCTCTGAAAAATACCATCGCGTTCACATAAAAAACTTCATTCTCCTGTCGAAAAAGCTATGTCCACATCATCTAATCTCCGAATAAAAAATCCTTTAAAAAAAGTGAATACTATAATATCTCCTCTTCGATCTATAAACAAATTCTACGAATAATTAATTAATTATAAACAACGTAACAAAAAAAAGTACAACTTGGAGCCTTAAACCCTCAACAGCTAAGTATTTATAGAGTCATAAAATTTCAAAGATTCAGCATACTACTGATCTTTTACATATGATAGCATTTTTCAAAAAAATGATCAACCTAATAAAATCATAATAGAATAGTAATTCATGAGTCTACATAACATAGCTGTTGAGATATAGATGCTCTATGTTGAACTGTTTATACACAAGTCAACTCAACGTTAAGTAGGACTGTCATAGTGCCACATCTTTGTTGTCTCTTATTAACTCATACTTCTTTTATCACTTAAACTTTTAATTTGACATGATTTAAATTTTGTTTTAAAGTTTTGATTACAAACTTGATTGTAAATACTGAAGAATATTGAAAAGACAATTTAATGACCAATCAATTTTAAATATAAACTTAACTGGAAACAATAAAGCAAAGTATTCATTACACGAGGCATAAATAAGATTTGATCTATAGTATGTCATTTAAACAAGGTGTTCGAAGCGTGCCTGAAAAGGCTAGATAAGTATTAATCTATTATTTTTGTTTGCATTATTTCTACATACAAAACGTTCTTTTAATTAAAATTTTAATAAAATAACATAGAAGTTTTATTTATCTAGAAATTGAGTTTCGTTATCTAACACTAAATCGCAATACACGGACACTGACTCATATATGCAAAGGAGTAATATAACATGTTATTTTATTGTTTTCGTTTTGAAATAAACTTTCAGTTTTATTTTAATCCAGGGTTTTATTAATATTTTTTTATTTATTAAAACTTGGTTCTATTCGCTTGATATTTATTTAGTTTGAAAACAATGTTAAAATTGAAACAATGCATATATTGAAAGCAAATTATTTAGTTTATTTGCTACACTCCCATAATTAATTCAAAAGCTAATTTTTTACTTAATTGAATTAGCTTTTCAATAACTTTTTTTACTCAAGTTAAAAAATTAAATCTGTTGAAAGATGAAACATTAAATCTCATATTAGTTAAATAATCAATGCGGGATTTTGTTCTATCCATATTAGCTTCAAATATACCTAAAAACAACGTTGGGCTAAAGAATAAACAATCCAAGCCATGCAATAAAAAAAAACTAATCAAGAGAATAAGTATAAATATATACGATGCAAAATAATCATTTGAGGAAAATATTATATAATCTGTTACTCTTTTTATATATTATATCATATTAAAAATAACAATTGAAACATAATAAAATAAAATTTGCATTATTATTTCATGAAGTTTATGCTGCTTGAAAACTAAGTGTATTGTATCAATTTATTTGAAAGAAAATAAAGAAAGATAAATGTAATTTTATTTCTACAAGATATTTTGTCGCGCTTTACAGCCTCGTGCTGTAAGATTGAGTTTTACAACACTTAAAAACATTTACTACTTCAAAACGTGTAAAATTTAATAGAATCTATGTCATAAATAGAACTGTATTTTTACTCTTTCTCGTTGTTTTTTTTATTTATTTTAGTTTAACGTAATGCAATCCAAATTTGGTGAGTTTACGAGAATATCTCATGGTTCCCTATAAGTATTAGTTTAAAGACTCGATGACTGTTTAATTCAATAACTATAGCCTAATATCATTGACTTTAACCCTTGAACTTAAAGTCAACACTTCTTACGCCCCACTTCAGGATAAATACTAAGGGGTAAAAGCATCCGGCTTGAGGCATTCGCGCCAGATGTTTTTGTTTAGCTGCTTTATGTGAGACGTATTTTAAAACATAAACACACATACACAGCCATACGTACATGATAACCAAGCTGATAGAGTTTATAAGGTGATTCATGTCATAAAAAGGGTTTTTATGAAACGTCAATTTTAATTTAGACATGTTTGAAATAAAATGACTGGTGTCTTATCGTTATCCTAGAGAATGTTGTTTTGTGAGTTTATTTATAAATTATAGCCATCATACATTCGTAAGCCGGTTCGAATCCCGGCCGGGGCATAACCTATTTTTAGTATATTTTTAATCTTTTGAATATTTCTATATGTGTCCAACTCGAAACTTCCGCGTTTTATGAACTTTCAAAATCATTGCCGGTTATTGATGTAAAAAAAATATTTACCGGATAGCATAACTAAACCTAAAGCTTGATTTTTGTACCAAGTTTCAAAACTCTACCATAAATGCTCTGAGTGCTGCGATGGTAAGGCACACTCACAAATACAGACAGGCAACTTTGTGAAAACTACTTAGGAGATAAATCTTGGTTAAAGATGTTCAGTGCAGATACAATACTTTTCCTGTATACCTGCGGTATAAAATACATACGGTATAAATAAAAAAAAGTAAAAACTATGCTACAAAATTTTAATTTTTTAATAAAAAGTAGTCTGAAGACCCAGAGGCTCGAACCAGTAATCTCCTGTATTAGAAGCGAATGCGTGTCCACAACATATTGTTAGTTGAAAAATTATTTTCTAAAACAAATGTAACAAAAACAACTACTTGACTATACAATGTGTTAATTTCACTAAAATGTTGAATACAAATGAATTACTTCTACGTAAATTAATCAATCTTATGCTAGTTAATAATCTCAGACATTTTCGGCCATATCTTTTGCTTATTTTGTTTACAATTGGTAATTATTCATGATTTTCAATGTTAATCGCCTATACTGATTCCTGCAATGACGTCACGTCATTCATAAAAACGTCAGGTTATAACCTCCGAATGCTTTGGTTTGTTTACATCGAATTGAATCACCTTATAAATGCTATCACCTTGCATGATAACCACTAATTTCAACACAATCATGTCAAAAATGTATTTACCAATGTAACCACTCTGATGTTACAAATGAATCTACCTAAACAATGCCAAAATCGCAGTCTAAATTTATACTCCAATGCATTAAATACTCAAGTCTTTCGTTTATAGAAAACATATCTCCCGACATAGTTTTCTTGTGTAAATTTATCATTTAGTTACATTACCCTCAATTGTTGCTTTTTAATATTACTTTCCGGGGAAGGTTAGTTTGCCTCTATTTCCTGCTAAAAAATTTGTGGGAGCAGTGAGTTTTTTAACGCATCATCTACTTTACTCAAAGTAGATAGTCCAAGAGCCGGACCTAAAAAAAATGTGACTCATTTTGTACTTCTCTAAACCAAATTTGTGTGAAAATATACCTTAAATTAAGAAGAAAAAACATAGTCTGCCTATCCAGAGTGGAGCCCTTCATATGTTTGTACCTGCCCAAAATTTTATAAAATCGCACATGTGGTTGCCGGTGGGTCAAGTGCATAACATGAATAGAACATTTTTTAAAGATGATAAAATGAGTGTCCAATAAAGCGAGTGTTTAATCATCAAAATCGGATAACCACAACCATAGTAGTTATTGCTCGTTCAAAAACATCAAAAAAATTGTTAATTTATGCAGTCAGCGAATTCCTTTGAAAAAATAATGATTTTTTTAGCTATATTACAAATAGTCCAAGAGCCCAGGGGTGTTTAGTTAATAAAAAGTGTAATGGCTGGAACCGGTCTCAATTTTTCGTAAATACCTTCCTAAACAAGGATCTGCAATTCTGCCGACTCGTATCAGATGGGTGTCCCAGGCAGAACGCACTTTAGGGGTCAAAGGGTCTGACTGGGACACCCATCCGATACGAGTCGGCAGAATTGCAGATCCTTGTTCAGGAAGATATTTACGAAAAATTGAGACCGGTTCCAGCCATTACACTTTTTATTAACACCCCTGGGCTCTTGGTCTAAAATGTCATAACTTTAGTTGTAGTTATCAGTTTTTGTCAAAAAACACTCGTTTTATAGTAAATGTTATCAGCTTTAAAAAATGTTCTCTTCATGTTTTGCACACGACCTACAGGGAATCACTACCGCAAGAAAACGAGACTTCGTGCGATTTTGTAATATTTTGAGCGCGCGCATTCATATGAAGGGCTCCATTCTGGATAGGCAGACTATGCTTTCCCTTCATAATTTAAGGTATATTTTCAGAAATATTTGGTTTGAAGTAGTACAAAATGAGTCACATTTTTTGGACCTGGCTCTTGGACTAAGAGTATTTATTTGGTACAGACAGTAAGTGCCTTACATTCACAACCAAGTTAAGCAACAATACGGTTCTCATTTTTTTCCCGTGGTCTTTGAACTATACATTACACATATGAAAACATTTAACGATTAAAAGAAGTAATTAAACAAAATATTTTTCGCAATTAAAAAATAAATGAAAATATTCAATGAAATGTACGTGAAGGAGCCTATTAAAAGAGGGAACTGTCTGACGAACTGTAAATAATATTTTTATCTTGATTTACATGTTAATTGGTATGCCTTGGGAATTCCCCTCGTGGAAACTCTTTCAAACCTCACTTCCACACATTTTCCACATTTATTCCGATAGCCGACAATTCTGACTGCAAAAAATACTCATCTCTTATTTAAATGCGTTATTTTTAAAAAATAAAACTTCACTACATAATAATAAACGTTTTCTTAATATTTTATTTTATTCGACTGAAAAATACGGTATAAATGATTTGTAGCATTTGATTAAATAATATTATCAGTTGACATATATATAATTTGACGAATTACAATTGACAGTATTACAATTTCAAATTTTTGCCGACGCGAGACATTTTCCGGGTTTAAAATATCACTTTTTTCTCTTTAATATTTTCGTTAATTTGCATATAAATGAATCATGTCAGAGTCGTAATTAATTTTTTCATTTTTTTTCAAACCATTTCTTTTTCTTACTTTCCTGTTTATAATATGTTACCAAATAATTTATTTCTTACCTACTTATTGATATTTTAGAGAGATATTAGCGTTTTCCCCTCAATCAAATATCACTCAACTAATGCTCTTAAAAGTTTGTACACACCCAATCATCTTGGAAGCACACTCTTAGTATATGGCGGCACATATGATTATTTCATAGTTTGCCTAGTTCATCTAGCCTAACCAGACTCTATTCAAACTCACCACTCTGGCTTGGCCTACAACTAGTTCACAGTTTACGGGGTTCATCTAGTCTTGCTAGCTCCTCTGATCACATTAGTCTCACGTTGCTGCCTTTGTTTAACCAGTCTCACCAATCTCATCAGCTCCCTAGAGCTGTTGAGATTGAATCTAGGCATCACTAGACTCTAGCTAGCCTCACCGCTTTAGTTAGTCCAACGCCACCCAACAGAAAACTCTAGAAACTTAGACGTCAGCGTGCGGAAACTCATTCTTTAGCCCTCAGCTAAAAGTCAAAGCTCCGCAGTGCTACTCGGTGTGCTCGGTCTGCCTTTAAGAACCGAGCACTTTGTCCTTATCACTAACGTTATACGTGGCATCGGCTTCACTTTTACTGACTAAGTTTTCAAACATGCAATAGCTCAGTATATTTGTCAGACCTTCATGAGACCTTTCCTGAGCTGGAGGCTACAGAAACATGGATCCAGACTTATCTCGGACGAAACAAGAACCAACCCGCATTTGCCTATTAGCAGCAATAACCAAGAAAACCACGTAAAACCCTAGCTGGGTTGGCCAGTCTTGAAGTCATGACCTCCCAAGGGTATCGTCCAAGGAATAACTTCATATTAAATAAATTGACCTCCCCCGGCTGGATTTGAATCCTCAACCTCCAGGTCAAAAGGCGAGCGTTCTACAACTAAGCTACTGTATTCGGTTATTGATAATTATTTAACTTATTGAAAATTAAATAAAGTTATTGATAAATAATTAAAAAACGATTAAAAGAGAAACAAGGCTTCGTATCTTATTTGCGAAAATTAGGTACAAGGTACCTCGGAGTTTTTTCTCACCATTATACAAATAATTTAATAAAAAATGAACTATTAGAAAGTATTTAAAGCCAAGATATTCACGTGCAAATATTCACATACACACGTACTGACAGACTACTTTGTGTACAACTCAGGAGGTCTTAAAACACCCAAAACGCATAATTAAGGTGAAACCTCATTCTCGGATCTTAGGTGCAAACACAATAATTTTCCTTTACACCAACAACGGTATGCTTTAGGAGAAGTAAACAAGTTTTTTATGAAGCTTTTTTTATTAAAATTATGAAAGTCTGTCGTGACTTTGATCTATCATCCCTTCCAAAAGACTCCGGAATGATCTGTCATGGGCCGTGAGTGTTATACGGCTCTAGTGCTATAACAAAAAAAATGTTATCCTGTCTAGGTAACAATTTATCAGCGTCCCCTCCTCATATAGAATATATATTAATAATAATACATATATGTTTATTATACCCATTATATATACCTATACTATTAATATCTATATATATATATAATATATCTATATTAATATATATATAATCCTAGTATTAATCAATATATATATATATAACATGTTGCTACCCAATAAGGCCAAAAGCATTGTTATGAAATTAATTTACCATTACCTAATTGATTTTATTAAATTTAACCTGAATTTATGTATTGATATAAGATGTTAATATTTTTATTATTTTTCCATTATTTTACTAAATCATTAAAAAATAATATTTATTATATTTAATAATTTTTTTCTGCATTTTCGCGACCCCCTTCAATTTTTTGCGACCCCCATTTTAAGAAACCACTGATATAGACTATAATAATAACTAGAACACAAGCTAGATACGTCTCAGATCTGGCTAAACAGTATAATCCAATTTCCGATGCAGTCTGATAAGAGTGGGGTTTACTGGTACAGACTTCAACACTCCCCAATTCCAAGTTACTGATCCTGTAAATTCCTTTTTATTGATAAACACTATTGTGTCCCACCTACAGCCGTTTATACTTTGGCGTCCAACTTCAACATAACATCAACTCTTCCACCCATAAAATACCTCCTTTCCACTCACCTCCACTGTAAATAGAACACAAGACGCTAGTCAGATACAGAACCCATTCCGGACCAACTAGCTTTTCTATAACCAACGATCTTAGTATAACAGTATCGTCTCACCTTATCAAGTTAGTTAGATTATATGATTCAGTTTTACAATAAAGGTTTAATAAAAAACGTATGGTCGTTTAGTTTTGAGTATAATTTTAACACTAAGTTCTACGACCAAGTTCTAATTGATCAATTTATACCTGCTCATACGTGCTAGTGCTCCAAATTGTTGACAGTAAATTGCGTTGACAGTTGTTGACATTATTGAGGACCGCTCCAAATTGTAATGACAGTATTAGTTGACGTATATTAGAGACGCTCCATAATTGTTGGCAATATTTGATGACAAGTTAAATTTGACGCTCATCCAATATGATATTGACAGTCCTATTGTTACAGTTATTGACGCTCCAGAATTGCTATGAACAACTAGTGTATTGTTGAACAGAGTTATTCAGACGCTTCCAAATGTTTAGAGAAAAGTTGTTGACGCTACCAATAAAGTTGACATTATTCCGAAACACACTTTCTTTCATACCAATCCATAACACATATTTCAGTCATACATACCAACAGATTTATTATAGAATTCTTAGTAATAAAAAATAAAAAAACAAAGATATTTCTACACTAAACCGATGCTGCAAATCTACACGACAAACTCCCTTAGACATACAGGCTTCGAAAATATATTAAATTTGTTCCGTTTGATGTTCGCAAGTCTTTGAACTCCTCATATAAGCAGTGGGGGGAGGGGGGGTTTCTTTTGTACGACACACGAGCTGTGCTGCTAAGAGCAAAAACTCTTCTATACAAAATTATAATTTTTATATTTCATATAATCGTATCTCCTTTTAAATTGGTCTGAAATTATTAAAATTGTCAACTTATTATCTTTTCACTTAGTTATTTTTACCTAATACTCTAAATATATTTTATATGCGTCAACAATGGCCGTCAAGAAACAACAAGAGAATCTATTGCCGTATTTGGAGCTGTCAAATTGGCTTCGGATTCTATTCCTTTATAATGTCAACAGGTGTAATACTAAACTGGGTAGGCTTCCGCGGTTATTGCCATGAAAGAACTCCTGAGCAGTTTGATAGAGCATTGTGTTTTATCTATGATTTCCTACATTCCTGAAGATGTAGGACCTCTCACATTAGAAGCGAAACGTCGGATTCTTCTTTTACATTGACACAGTCTAGACCTAAATCTTCAGATATCCTACTCTTTGTTGAAAAAAACCATTAATTATAAAAAAATGTGTCAGTGTGACAATTAGCCCTATTCGAACCTAAATAAAAATTTTAGGATATTTTCAAATCTTTAAAGAACAATTTGTACCTCAAACCAATTTCAGGTTTTACTTTTATGACGTCACAAGGGTATGCTGACAACCTCTTGTTCAAAAGCCTTTCTACATCATAAAATTCAACCAATTACAAACCATTATTTTATTATCCTCTTAGTATATATATGGTCATCATTAATTCAGCTATTATTCTCAGTACCATTTTATCTTTTGTTTCGCAGTAATTATAATTCATACAAATGCAAGTAAACGCGAAAAACTTAACACACAAATAGCCTATCATAAAATGACAAAGACAGCAAACTCCTAGGAAAAGCACCGGTGTTTGTCATCTAGAAGAACTAATTTTCCGAAATAATACCCTTGTTTTTCGAACATAATCTATTTTCCAATGCTAATTCCGACGTAATTAGAGAATTAATTAAAGTAGGGTACATGGCGAGTTCAGGGGAAACTCTACAAGCTGCTTTCCTTCTCTTCCTTTCAAACCATTCTTATAAATCTCTCCAACATTGATCCGCGAAGGTCCGTATACCGGGCAAATTTTTTCTTCTTATTTCTTGCTTAATTCATTTTCAGTTAAGCTTTTGAATTACGCCTAATAGCCTGAGTATTGGCATCACTCTCTGTTTCCATTTTGTTCTGGATTTTTAAGAAAATGAAGACTAAAAGTTCAATTTGAGTTCATTCACAAAAAATTTATTTATTGGATATGCATTTATATGATACCAGAAATAAATGTAAATTAACAATCCCTTATCATAGGCTGTGTAAAGCAGAGGTTGGACTAAAGTAATACATAAACCAAGTATATAGGGAAACTCCTATACTAACCTGTGTAAAAAAAAATCAGAAATGCGTGATCAGCTGATCGCTGGCTTAAAAAATAGCTAAAATTGGAAAAACTGCGCATGCGCCTCTTAGGATTTACGTTTTTTTACTTAATTTTATTGGCAACCCTGATAACATTAGGTGAGTTTTACTTTTAATCATCTTTTCTTACTTTAATATGTACGTGATAGTTTAATGATTTTGTATTAAATTCTGTGAAATAATTGTTACAATAAATTAGTTAAAGAAAAAGAGAAACTATAGTAAAGGTAAACTACATGTTTTTATAAAGATTTTGAAGAACATACAGACGACAATGTATTGCCTTTAATATAACTTAAAATTACGATTGCATTTATTATATTCAAAAATGTTTGGTTAAAGTTGTTAAATTACTAATTTCAATTTATATTTGAAAGGGGGAAAAATAAATATGACTCGCAAAAATGTACTAAGTCAAGTAGTGTACTCGAAAAAAAAGTTTAATTATCTACTCGTTTTAAGTTATTTAAACAAACCTGGTATTTAAAGATTTGCACTTAAACCTCTATTGGATGTAACAAAACGTATTTCTAACACAAATTATTAACATTTAATTCTAAATTGTACAAATAAATGCAATAAAAACAAAAATTTTGAAAACTGTAAATAGTTGTTTACATTTACGCCAATAGGAAAATTTAAGCCAACTCCCTGGTGGACAAAATGTAAACTACTTGCCAGGTCTGACAGAAATCGTGTTTGTTTCCTTACTTGGTTTATATATTACTTTAAGTTGGACACTATATTCTAGGATTAAAGCTATTTAATTATTTACCCTTTTTTAACTTTATTGATTATAGTCTTTAATAAATGTATTTGACATAGTGCTCGGGCTGGTTAAAGTGACTTGGTAGTCTTGATAGGAGGAATCACCCAGTGGTGATACGCCTTGGAGTGGTTAGGTAAATGTTAATATTTTACTTATAATATAAATAATGGCTTGAACTAAATTAGTGGATAGAAATTAGTTAACTTTTTGAATAGTTGAATTTTCTGAAATGTTTTGCGTTTTTGCATTAAAATTAATATTGATTATAACAGAAGGTCACGCGACCACTGTCGTCGAAGGCGTCGTGGAGGATAGGAAGGAATTGTTCTGGTATGTAGGGTTTGGACAAGAGGATTAGGATGGGAATCTAATGTGGCATGAAAGAATTGTATCGAGAGAAACAATGTCTTTCACGAACGGAATTTTGAGGTAATTGTGGATGGTTAAGTTGGATACGAACCAGGGAGCTTGAACTATTTTGCGGAGGAACTTGGACTGAAGGACTTAAATGCGTTTAAGATTGGAAGGTTTCGTGGAACCCCATACTTCAACACCGTATGACCATGATGGTTTTATTATGCTTTAGTAAACGAATAGTTTGTTATCTAGTGTGAGGTTTGACCTTTTATCGAGTACGTTGAAGGATTCCGATACGACGGTTCCCTTCCAAACCTTTTTTGTTTAGTGTGATGTGCCCATGTTGGTTTTCTATTGAAAATCATTTACCCGAACGAATTAAAAGTGTTTAAAAAAGAGTTTAAAAGTATAATTTTATCAAAAGCTTTGTATAATTTCAATGGTTACTTTTGTTGTAAAATTGTTTAAATTGCTTGTATATAATGTCTATTGACTAAACCTATTGAAAACTACTCATAATGGTTGTAATTAAAATTCTATTCTATTCTAAAATACTCAATATTAGGCAAGATTTGGCCCAAACATTTAAACCTCAGGTTTTGAGTACTTAGTAGTAGTAGATCATCTTCCACCTGATCCTGCCATCTTAGTCGCGGACGTCCTCTTTGGCGTCTTCCTCCAGGATTACCCTTGTAAACCTTCTTAGCTGCTCTCTCATCCGGCATTCTATCGACATGGCCCAACCATCTCAACCTTCCTTTACCAATTTCAGAGACTACGAGGTGTGTTCAAAAAGTATCGCGAATTTTGTGTTTTTTCAAAAATTATTTATTTATTCATGAATATCTATTTTGTCCCCTTCAAAGTAATCCCCATGAGATATTATACACTTGTGCCAACGGTTTTTCCAATCTTCGAAGCACTTCAAAAAATCTTTTTTTTTTATCTTGTTCAGTTCCTCCTTTGATGCCGTCTTTATCTCGTCAAGCGTAGCATAACGTCGTCCTTTCGTGAGCCTCTTCAGTTTAGGGAACAAGAAAAAGTCACAGGGGGCCAGATCTGGGGAATACGGTGGCTGCGGCATCATTAGTGTGTTGTTTTTGGCCAAAACGTCGCGCACAAGCAACGATGTGTGAGCAGGGGCGTTATCGTGATGCAAAAGCCAATTTTTGTTCTTCCACAAATCCGGCCGTTTCTGGCGGATTGCTTCGCGCAAATTGCGCATAACTTGCAGGTAATATTCCTTATTGACCGTTCTACCCTGTGGCGAGGACTTATGATGTACCACGCCCCTGCGATCAAAGAATCGACGATTGGCCAATACCATTTTCTTCACTTCATTAATTTTTTCGTCTGTTGTTGAAGTGCTCGGGCGTCTGGCACGCTCTTCGTCGTTCACATCTTCTCGGCCTTCTGAGACCATTTTGTACCACCGATAAACGTTGCTTCGGTCCAAGGTAGCTTCTCCGTATGCCACAGTCAACATTCGGAATGCATTCGCGCACTTAATTTTGTTTTTCACACAAAATTTGATACACGTTCTTTGATCCATTTTTTTGAATAGGTAAAAATCGAAGACGATCCAAAACTCGTGCAAGCAAAGCAGCTGTCAACAATTAAGTGAACATTCAAAATGGCCGAGCTTGTCGGCATAAATGAGAGACATGAGTACCAACATAACGCCACAAAAAATTGAAATTCGAATATACGTAACCCGTGAAAATTCAAAATTCGCGATACTTTTTGAACACACCTTGTATATCTGGTCGATTATACATTTTATATAGTTCTGCATTACGATGAATTCTCCACTGACCATGTTCGCAGACTGGTCCATAAATTTGCCGTAGCACCTTCCTTTCCCAGCTACAAAGCAATTCCTCATCTCTTGTAGTCATTGTCCATGTATCTGACCATAGAGAATTTATAATTATATTTATATTATATTATTATATATATCATAATATATAATACATATAAAAATAAACCATACTAGTCTATAATAATGTAGATAATAATTGACATGCAAAAATATTTATTTAAAGATATCTTAGCCTATAATATTATTTACTGTATTTATTTTATTTTGTATTCAAATAAATAGCTTCATGCAATTGATGTGAAATCATAATATGTGCTAATGCAAAAAATAGGATATAAATTAGGATATGCACATACAAAAATAGACTAAATTAAAATTCATAAATTAAATTATTAAGGACATATTTGACTATTTTCAGGTACTATTTTACTACTAGGTACTATTTTATTAATCATACTATTATTTTTTTTTCGAGTGACATTAACAATTTATTGCTAATTTTATTTAATTTTCTTTCTATACTAAATTTGTGGATTGTAGATAAATGATTATTTTATAATACACAAATCACTGAATGTATATATTATATATATATATTATATATATATATATATATAATATATAATATATATATATATATATTATATATATATATAATATAATATATACATTGAAATAAAATAAACACCAAGATGTTTGGAAAAAATAAAATGAATAAAATTTATAAGCTAGGTTAGTTTATCGTTGTTAGGTTTCTCCAAGTAAAAATGTTTATAATTACCACATTTAGTAAAAATGGAGCAAAAATAAAATAATGAAAAGAATGTCCCTAACCTTGATTCTTAAGAATTGTTAATTCTCTATTAATATTTATAAAGTAACAATGAAAAACAAATATTAATTACAATCCAAAGAAAAGAACCCTCTCTTTACAGGTTAATATTCTTAAAAAAAAAATAAAAGGCAGCACAAGAGAAGAAAAACAAAAGGAATTAAAAGGCGGTCGTTTCACCTTGGCAATTCCAACAGATTAAAACGTATTTCAAAGTAATTATTCGTTTTATGAGCTTAAAAATATCATACATTTTATATTTGAAAATTATTTTACAATATAATTATATGCGTATCGAGGATAACAATACATTATGTTATTATTTAGAATGTTTAAAATCGAATATGCTGATGAGGTGGATGACATAATATATATTATTATATATATTATATATCTTGTCTTTATTTTGTAGAAATGATTATTGAATATGTCTTTATAACGGTACGTGGTGTCAATAAAATGAATGATCTTATAGTTAAAGTGTTTCGAGCCAACCAAACAGTTAGCCAACCAATAGTTAGCAAAAATAAGGAGCCGCGACGAGACCATATGGCCGAAGCCCAACGAGGCGACTACTTCATTATAAATGACCTATGCATAGGATCAATAGACATGTCAAAACAAATAGTAATACAAAAGAAATACAATTTTGGAGCCCCGTTTATTTGTTATTATAATATTCAAGGATGGAGATGTAAGGGTTAGAGCCGGAAATCTAGATTCGACCCCACTTAAGGCATCAGAATTTTCATGTTTGGGATAGAGGTCGTGACATTTACCGTCCTCCGTAAAGGAATTTAAGGCGGATGTTTCTTACCTGTGCGGTAGTATGTACTTCAAATAATATGTTTTTATGTATGAGAATAGTATGTTTCTTACCTGTGCGATAGTATGTACTTCAAATAATATGTTTTCATGTATGAGAATAGTATGTTTCTGGTTCAAGGGTTTAAGGAAAGGAAATGTTGCTACTAGTTTAAGAGATAATAATTTACTGAACAATCACAGCTCTTCCCTGGGTGAGACACAACATTACGCTGTATGCAATCTTCGGAAATTCGGTAGTGATGCAGCATCTTGTATTTTGTTCCTAGTTGATTTAATTCTACGATAAATTTTATGTTTTTATTATTTTTTTGCGTATTGTTTATTTTTAATTACTTTTAAACGTTCAAAGTTTAAGTTTGTTTTAAGTTCAATTAAAATCCTCTTCTGTTGTTTAGCATTTTTTAATCAGCGACTTGAGCTTAAATTTTAATTTTAATCTATTCACATTTAAACTACTAACTTATGATTCATTGGTAGTTAAACAGTATAAATCTACTGAAGAAGACTTCTTCAGTGAATTTATACTGTTACTTATACTTATATTCATATTTATTTACTATCTATTTATTTCTTATATTTATTACTTATACCTATATTTATTTACTATCTATTATTTTCTTATATTTATTATTTATATTTATATTTATTTACAATCTATTTTTTTATATTATTACTTATACTCATATTAATATTTTACTATCTATTATTTCTTATATTTATCACTTATACTCATATTCATATTTATTTACTATCTATTAATTTTTTATTTTATTACTATACTCATATTCATATTTATTTACTATCTATTATTTTTTTATATTTATTACTTTATACTGATACTAATATTTATTTACTATCTATTTATTTCTTATATTTGGATACCAAAAAGTAAAAAGGGATAAGTCGAAAAATGCAACTTTTCAGGAACCGAAAAACAAACTTTGAATGAAGCTCTAAAATCGTTAAAACCAGTTACAGTTTTTTATTTTAACATTATTCTGTTTATTAATATGTTCTGTATAAATGAGAAGTAGTTTTGTATTTCAATTAAAAAAATGGTTCTGAGAATATTTGGGAAAATTTAGGAAAAACCACTACTAATACACTTTTTATCGGTTTTCAAAGAGGTAGTTCTTATCCCTTTTCGAACTGTTATCCACCATATGTACATTTTATATTGTGGTTGTGAAGCCATAAAATCAAACTTTATTAGAGCGAGTGGATGGTAAGGAAGTAGAGCGTACTCATTCCACAGAACTAGTTATCTATGTAAACGTATTAGAAGTTTCATTATTTATACCCTAATTCAGAGAGATGCATAATAATACAATGAATAGTACAAATTTATCCTCACCTAATTTACACAAGAGCAATCAAAATATATTTATGTCTTACACTGAAATTTTTTTTACGCCCTTACAATTACAAGTGCAACCATTTGAATTAATTCTGATAACAAATCATGCTGTTTAAATAGGAATATTAGTATTAATTAAGAGTGTATAAGTAATTCATAAGTTATCATAGATAATTTAAATCTGTGATAATTTATGATCTATGTGCTATAAATACCAAAACAGTAGAGGACTGTATTCCGCAGAAACTGTTATACGCGCATGATAGTAGTTAGTTGCCATTTCACAATGAAAATGCTACTACAAATTGGTATTAAGGTCATTCCTTTTTTGCCATTTTAACAAATATGTATATGCATGGTATACCCATTATCAAGGTCTCATAAAAAAAAATGTATTAAATAACTTTAATTATCAAATTTTAAACACGCTAACAAAGAGGATAACTCTATCTCACTACTTCGATGCTCGACAAGAATAACAATTACTATAATAAAATATACGGAATCGATAATAATGTATTTAACCACAGACTATTCCGGCTCTCTTATCGACTATCATGAGTTATATCGAGAACTACTGTATACTAAACGCGGTGGACAAAAAAATCTCCTCCGCCAAACTTCAATTAAGGGACCAGATTATCAATGAAAACTTATAATAAATTAAATTATCCTGGTATAAATGATATTAGAATCACTATAATAGAGAATAATTAATATATAGATTAAGAGAGAGACATATATCTATAACCAGTAAAAGTGAATACTACAATATGCTAGGTGTCTGCCCAAGTTTGATGTATGTTACATTTACAAACGCGAATCATATCCTTAAATAAAATTATAAACATTAGAACTGAATTCAATCAGTACTTAATTTCTAAAAAGATATTAAAATCCTCCGCCTATTAAATTTTATGGCCTATATAATAGTTTCAAAATTTAATAATATTTAGTATTCCATTGAACAACTTGGCGCGACCAATGCCATTCCCTCACGGACGAGCAATAATAGTTTAATAAATTATCATTAAAATATCGTGTAGGGATTATATAATTGAAGGTGATATGCAGTGTAATATAGAAAAGACCGAGCGAAAAAGCACATCATTTCTAATTTCAAAAAATTGAGCTAACACTAACTTCTAAACCCGTTAAAAATCATCAAAATCACATCAACTCTATGATAGAGAGTTTGTTATCTTCGACTTCTAACATACAACACCATATTACGAGAGTACCAATACTGCCAACTAATTCACCAATAATATGCAAAAGCCCTAAACATATTAAAATGCTTAGAAAATAAAAATCAATACTTTTGCTATGTGCGAAAAATAATAATCTTAAGCGATAAAATAGCATATACAAACAAGTTAGATTTCTACAATAATATGAGATAATATATATAAGTAACACTAACGCGCACACGATCTTGGACATAAAATAAACCTCATGAATTCTTATAGAAAAGACTCGAGAGTAGTGGGTAGTCAAATATTCCGTAGTATTAAGAAGAGTGATATTTGGTGGAGATTATGTAAGACCAACGAGCAACGAAAAATTACAATTTCTCAGGCTTCTCAATAATGGCGACTACCTTCACCACCCTTGATAAACCCGCCAAAACACATTAAATCGAAGAACGCAATCAGTAACATTGTTGTTCCCAGCAATCAATAAAAAGATCTTAGAACACAATAAACTAATACACTCCCACCCTTTAATAAAGCTGCCCACATATACAATTAAGTTAATATTAAAGTGCTCCAAATTGTAAGTGAGTACGAATTAGGATAATTTCTAACCTCAGTATAATAAATCTTTTAATTCAATTGTAAATAGGCGAATTTGTGAAATTATATATAATATATATATTATTCTTAGATTAAGAATATAATATAATTATAACCCATAGTATTTAAGAAGTTGATCACATCCCTCAAAAGTATTACTTTTACCTTCACTGAGCTACCCTTCTATAGATTTCTCCATTAATTATTATATTAGTTTAAAATCATATAGTATAATATATATCAGTATGAAAATACAATAAATTATATATAATTGTCCTTAATAGTAGTATAAATAAATTTACATTAGTTTGCACGATGATCTAAACATAAATTATTATATTAAAATATATTAATATTATACTAAACTTTTCTTGGAAGATACGACTGAATATAATACTATCTATACATGTACCAAACAGAAAAATAGACAGCTTAAGAATAGGGTATTTTATTAGATTGGAGTTTATCATCTTGTTAAAGGATATCTTTTCATTCGAAATCTTTATAGAGTATCTATATATAAATTAACTAATATAATAACAAGAGATCACTTATTAATGACTATCTAAATGATAAACTACACTCACAGTTTATTAGAAATGTATATCGAGAATCCAATCGTTCTGAGAAAATATATTGAATTATGGAAGATAAAATACCAATTACACAACACACGCAATATTAAAATAGTATGATGCACGTGACAAAAACCATTAACGATAGACAAAATTCTACCGCGTAGAGTCTAGCAGAGGAAAACTCCTAAACATTAATATAATAAATTTACCACAATAATCTACATAGCTATAATATTAACACTATACTGAAACACCAGATATCACACTATATCCAGCGCGTATGTCATGCGCACTCGTTTTGGATTAGTTATCAAACTCACAAACCACAAGCTTTCTTAACATAAGATCAATGACCTACATGTATAATATGAGAAAAACAAGGGATTATTTCTTAAGTATAATCATATATTAAGAAAGCATAAATCGGCACAATATTAAGCATCAGAATTGGACTGTGTAAAAACATCTGGTGAGAATAAACACGCATTTGTATATAGGATCATATGCGACCTTCTCAGCATGGAAACGAGGATCCCACACTTAACCCATCATGGCGCGAAGAATTCTTTACTTTTCCACATTTATCAGCCGAGAGGAGGATGTAGATAGAATGTATAATTATAAAATAAAATCATATTTATTTATAATATATGATAACTAATAATACCGTAACAATACGAGACAAAACAAGAAAGTTAACCATTCAAAGAATATATCCGATGTAAGAGAGCTGTATGTAAGTAATTGTGTAATCCGGAGCATTATTCTGCACAGTAGTTGTGAATATTTTCTACCTTACCTCATATGCATATGCATTGAGCTACTGAGTGCATAGTATGATGCATCCGATGATGTGTGTTCACGTTAGCATCGTATCTACTCCACACATATATTTAATGACTAGATAAGATAAATTGTATAAGCAATAATAGTCGAAACAGTTTGTACTAACGATCCGTAGAGACTGATATGTTCAGATTCCAGTACAGATAGATGTACCGAACACGTGATATTCGAAAATAATTATTTTATGACGCTCAACTATAAACCGCTTAATAATCACTGTGACTAAAGCTAAACAAATTATATGAAAATCATAAACGGAGAATATATACTGATCGGTATCGTTACCGATTAAAAAGTATTGGCCACAAGCATTATAGCTGCAACTATGAATTAACTATTTGAGAACACAAATTATAGTTACTTATTACCGTTCACTTTAAAGAATAGTAAAAACTCCGGAAAAATCCACACTCTAGAATTTTAAGATGTATACAGTAATCAAGAAATAAAATGTCTGACATCATTTCTGAATAAACCGAAATATATTCAACTATAATTGGCAAATTAATTGTTTCGCCAAAGAGAATAATTTTAGCATTACTTTAAAAGAAAACGTTTAATAACAGATCAAACTAATTGAATTTACAATATATAATCTTGACCTGCATAGAGTCTCTGCCAAAGCATTCAACACTATATCCCTTCAATGAGGAGTCCACCTTGCTATTGCAAGCTATGTTAAATATCTTAGTGGTTTATATCACATATATTTGCCGAGAAAAATAACCTTACAGTGTATATTAAAAGAATTCATCTGGAAAATAAAATTTACGAGTACAAATAAACATCATTCATCACTTATTAGTATCTTTTAATATTCTTCACTGCTTCTTTCTACTTACGATTCCACCTATCATGTTTATCAGATATTAATTTATTAAGTACGATACATTTTTATATTTGTTAATAATTGATTTAAACTCACAATATTAGTATATAATATCATATTATTCCATCAGCTCGCTGACGTAAAATAATAGTCTGTTATCTGAGAGGAGAGTGTATTAAGAAATCATAATACTCGTTATTAATGAAGAATCTACACTTGAGAGAAAGATAACACAAAGAATAATATAAGGATAGCATCGATATCGCGTGCAGTTTTCGAGAGATGTTATGCCTCTTGTTATTTGCAAATGTTCCGTCTTTAGAGATAAATCTAATAATATATTTATCACAAATTTTCATCATAGGGCTATTTAGTCTTTAAGCCTTTTGTGTCGGTTTGTCTGAATTTTTGGATAATATAGTATATTAGAGTTAATGTACAATCTTTGGAGATAACTGTGATTAGATGTGAACTATACTTGTTTGTTTAGTCTTACCAATTTTAACACATATAGAATCCGAAAAACTTCTGTCAACACTAACCGAGTGCGTAGTGGCTACGTACGTATTTCCTCTCTAGTCCTATTATAGGGAAATAATATTGTAATCTTGTTGGAATACATATATTGTTTTGAGACGATTATACGAAACATAGATATCTAAGAAGAGATTATAGGGTGCTACACCTTGCGAGTGCACTTCAGAGTCCTTTAATGTGTTCTCACAGGTTTGTCAGAGAGATTACTCTACCCTAAGAGGACATTCTAAGGATCCATACGAGTAGGCATAGGAATTATATCCGAGCTCATAGCCGTCGCTCGTCCTTTTAGTCGCAGAGCGATTTAAATCATTACTGTCGTACCTGTAAAGAGTCAAAATTCTGTATTAGGAGTATATCAGTAAAATATCCGAGATAATACCACATGTAGGACTAAATACTAAAATGTGCTGATTTCAAGCTGTCTTGCCAATATATCTGCATGTTTGTCTAATATCTACTTAATAGAGGAACATTTAAACAAAGCATGAAAAAATTCATGGGGACTTGTCTTTATTCGTTGTCGTCCCTCTTATTGTTGCATTTAATTAGCTATCAGAACCGTCTTATTTCCGTAACGTACGTTCAGTCTTGTATACGCATGAGTAAAGTAGACATATATAGCATAACATAAATTTTTAGAAGGGCTAGCGAGCGTTCAGCCTCGCTTATAGGTGGTCTTGTGTTTTCTACTGCCATCGTTGAATCTATAGAGAGAAATCATAGAATACGTTTTTTTTCTGGTACACATGAGAGTTACTTTAGGTGGTAGTCTCAGCGCTTCCATCTGCACTTAGATTATGCTTAGTTTGTCAATATATAGACTACTTTAAATTCACATAAGCCTGAACAATAAATGATAGGTGCGAGTAAATATAATTACGGCTTCTTGCATACGACTCGCCCTTTTTGTCTATTGTTATTCCTAGACATAAAACACTTCTGGTGCATCCTAATTTCTTACAGCGAGAGGAGAGGAGAGAGCGAACAACTTAATATCTCTAAAACTGGGGTCATGCGCCTTCGCGTTCGAGCTCTTTACGGTTCTTGTTGATATACTCGTAACCAATTAAGCTCAAAATATAATGAATCCAACTTTTACTATAATCATGAGCTTAGGAACTCACTACCTTCCGAATCATTCTTAGCTCATAATTAGTTGAGTTTGTACGATAACCGCTTAATTAGTTATGCGAACTAAATATTAAGAAGCGATACAAGGTCAAGAATTGAACATAAAGCGTTGCCGTGGACGAGTAGTAACGAGCTTTTGCCTATATGATGTTTAGTCATACTCATGGTCCTTTTTTCTAAGAGTATAAGGATAAAAAATAAATATATATAACTATTACAACTACTAATAGCACGCACTCGCTTAGACACGACCTTTTAGTTCTTTGTATTGGTATACAAGCCATTTTTAATACTTAATATCCCGAGCGCTAATAATTTAAAGTATAGAATCAACTTTTACATAACAATCTAGCTCGGCTCGCTCGAGAGCTTATATGTTTGTTGTGATGCATAAAATATATATTATTACATATAAACTTTAAAAACATAATATAAAACAAAACATAGGGCTCGCTTCCCTCAGCCATATGTATTTGCTATACAAGACTTTTTTAAAGAGTATAATAATTAAAATACTCATAAAACACTAGGCTCGCCTTCGCTCGCCTCCTTTGTGCATGTTTGTCAAATTTACATTTAGAGAAACATTTAGAACCAAGGCATGAAAATTCATGGAGGCTCGCCTTTTTGTATATAGTGTAATCATACCTTAATTTTATAGCAGAGAGTAAAGACATTTTGGTATTATCTATAATTGAGTAAATAGGCTGCGCCATTTTAAAAAAGGGAAAGGCATATTTGTGTTCTACCATTCGATACCTACATTTGATACTCCACCTGATTATTCAAAAAAAATATTTTTGCGCCGTTCGCGTAGGTGCAATTTTAAAATTGCTAAAATTAACTTTTGAAGTTTTCTCCAAGTATATACCTATGGCCCGTAAGGCTTTTATTGCTTTTTTCCCCCATAGTTTTTAAGGCTTCTCCTTATGCCTTAAAAAGCATATTTGTGGTTTTCGATATTTTGGCGGGTGTAATAGCCGCCATTTTGAAAAAGCGATGCTATTCTGTGTAACTACCCATCGTACATACAATATTGATACCCTAACACTTGGTTTGTTCAAAAAAGTATTTCCTTTTTGCTTGCGTGCGCCGTATGTACGATATGTTGAAATTAGCTAAAAAATTTAACTTTTTGTATTTTTTTTTACGAAGAAAATATCTATGGCCCGTAAAGGGCTTTTATTGGCTATTGGTCCCATATATTTTTAGAAGCTTCTTCTTATGCCTTAAAAGGGGAAAGAGGGGTGGCAACCATTTTTTTGTGTTTCGATATTAATTATGGCGGGAGTAATAGGCCGCCATATTCTTGAAAAAAAGCGATGCAGTATTTGTGTAACTATCCCTCAATTCAGTATCTCATACCTAAACAAATATTATGTATACCTAAATTCAGATATTTTTACAAAATATAACATTAATTAATTTAATATATAATTGGCTAATAAAATTAACGATCCATATTCTGCGGTATCTAAATATAATTAAAGAATCTATCCCTTTGGTTTATTCGACAGATAGGCGTGTGAGATAAGTTTGGCTACTTATTATTTTTTATCCTAGTATTGTTGGATTTAAAAAATATCCTTCATCCTAATCACAATATAGTATAAATATAAAATCTTATCTATCAAATTATTCAACATAATCCCTACAAGCCATTATTGTAATGTTATCCTTAGATGCAATGAAGAAATTCGGTATCACCGATCCATACGACAGCTCGATCTAGATATATAAGATATCACCTATCTACCAAAACGTTAGAGTTTTAGAAAGATTATTTCGAACACTAACCACTAACAACCACCACGCACGCATAAGTTGACTCATTCAAAAAGCCTATTATTACTCTCCAACACCCAAATGCATACTTTTGCAAAGGTATACTCGCTTATGTCTTTCTGTATTCTTCATAAATTTCACACTTATTGAAATCCATATATGGGATAACTTACTTACTCTCACCTTTATACTAAAATGTTTTCTCTGTTCGAAATGTAAGAGATAGGATCACTTTGTATTAGTTAATAATTAAAAAACTAATTATCGTAAAATAACATCTCGTTATACCAATCGAAGAGCTTTTTTTCGTTCAAGCGATAGTTCTATCGGCTTTTCACTTTCACCTTTATTCTTTTGAGAGTATCTCACATTTATCAACTCTAATACTTGATATTAATTATTTAATTTACTATTCTATTTATTATCTTTATATTATTAAATTCGGCACTTAACTTATATTAATATATTGATTTACTATTATTATTTTTATCATTTATATACTTATACTCATACTAATATTTATTTACTATCTATATTATTTCTTCTACTTATTAACTTATACCTATATATTTATTTACTATTTATTTATTTCTTATACTTATTACTTATACTTATATTATTTACTATTTATTTATTTTTATACTTATTACTTATACTTTATTTATACTGTTACCTACACTGTTATCCTTAGTGTGATTGCCAGTCGTCATATTGGGCTCATTCGTGCCTTACGCTATTTAGTACGCGATTTTGCCATACTCTATCATGCAGTAGTTGATCATGCATTGCGCGATCTTGCTGTAAGCAATTATACTTTACTTGTCCAGGCAATCCGTGATCGTGCAGTACACTTAACCAGGCAATCTATGATCGAGCAGTACTTGATCATGCAGTTCGCGATCTTGCAGTATATGCTGTCATGCACCCCACAATCATTTAGCATGCGATCAAGGAGCATTATTTAATGAAATCAAAATTTTCACCTTTAGAATTACTTTTATATTCATGAATAATATCTTCAACTGTAAAAGTATCGTTTTTATACAAACACAGCGAAACTAGAGATTGTTATTTTATTCAAGTTTTAGAAGGAGAAAACTTTGGATGTCTCTCCACGAAGAAACTATCGGGTCACACTGAAAGCTTTCTGATAAGTGATACTTATAAATAACTTTTCCACTTCGATCAACTAAAATTTCATATTAATATGTCACTCGATAGCAAGTTTAACTAGAAGTCATAGGAAGTTTAGGACACTTGGAAAATTAAATTGGTTAGAACTGATCAAGATTTGTTTGCGCTTTAGATAAAGAGTAAAGTGTTTGAAGGCTTACCGACTGCGCTAGTATCAGAGGATGGTCTATATAGAAGAGTTTGTGTTTCTCTAGTGGGGTCTAGGAGTCGTGTTCAAGTGGATCGTTTAGACCATCTCTATAAAACATTTCAAAGTATTAGACTCTTTTAGTTGTTTTAAAACTTCTTGTGGCAACTTTGTTGTTAAATCTCTTTATCATGAGTAGTTTATTAGGATGTCTTTATATGTCTTGTGTCACATGGTTGGTCGTTCTATTAAAATGCTTCATCATGCGTAGTTTAGTAGAAAGTCTTTATATGTCTTGTATCGCGTGGTTGGAAATTCTATCAACAGACATGAAACTAATAACTAATTAGTTTGTTCAGTTTCTAGTTAGTATCCCAAATCCGACAAATTCACTACTTCCGCTTGGAAGTATATACTGTAAAGCTATAAATGCTAAATTCCAACAGTTTCAAGCCACCACTCTTCCACTAGTAGTAGACAACTTAAAAATGTCTAGAACATTAAAAGGTTTAATAAAGTTAGACTATATAAACCTATATAGATATTTTTATTCAAGTTCTTTAAAGATGTACTTGCTTGAGGCAACACAATACTTAGTAATAGTAATACGGGGGTGGGGAGTGGTAGTAACTACCAGGCGAGTTGGTCACGTTGTTGGGCCCTTTTTGCCAGCTCTCTAAGATAGTGTTCTAATCCTTTTAATTCCAAGTTTGGGTATATTTTATCTAATCTAGACAGAAGAGCCGTGAATTTCCATGGTTCCTCTCATACTTTTTTCAAGCTATCATACATATTTCTCACTGCCGTATATAGTTTATGTAAAACATAGGAAAACGGCCCTTGCTGTTAAACCAAACCCTTCCATACACTTTAAACTACAAGGCAGACACATTATATTATTATAATGAATCTACTGTGAGGGTCCTAAATTTTGCCTAAATAAAACTGGGTATTATTTAGGATAAGGGATCTTTAATCGTTGTCAGGTACTCACCTGACAACGCACAGGCTCCCTGAGACCGCTGACTTTACGTCCCTTCTGAAGGACGTGGTATCGGCAGAATATTGTATTTCACTCTAATAAAAATCCCAGAGACCCTGCTGGGATTGAACCCATGACTAAATAAACTCGAAGTTTAAAGTGCCATTTTTATTCTGTGTATTGCCGGCGTACGCTTAACCACTACATCCGACGGGTGACTCAACACAAGACTTACTTTGGAAACATATTGTAAGTGATTAATACTGCTAAGTTTAACCAAGACTTCAGAAGACTATAATCGAATGTGAATAGAATGTTTAGGTAAGGTATTTCGGTAGAAGCAGATAAAAGTTAAATTATAAATTATATATCTACCACAGCGTCATATCACACATCGTTAGATTGGCGTTGGTTTAACCTCATCTCCTATGTAACCCTATCCATATAGTTATTAGAATAATTTAATTTATAAATCTACTGTCAATAGCCAGTCTATAGCGTACTACTATATCTCTTTCTCACGCATAAATGTTATTGAGTGCGTTTACCTTTAGTACAACAATCACATATTTTGTTGTAATACTACAGCCCAATACTTACTTCTTTCTTGGAATTTTAGGAGACGACCGTCGAGACTGTAGAAGAGCGAGAGTAAATAACTAGCTCAATTATATATCTATTGATCCGAATCATACCGAGCTTCTTATTACCCCAATATGTGAGAGAGCTAACTTTATAGCGAGTGATAATAAAACTTACTTTTTATATGGCCGGATGGCATAATATACTTTATTATCATTTTGGAATATAATAATTACTACTTATATTTATTTTTACTCTATGGCCATGAAAATTGTCTCGGACTTTAAAATTCTATTGGAATTCATTTACTTTTAAATAACTAAAGTGAGCAGTATCTTTAATAATTTAATTTGTATCAAATTTCTTAACTCTTTATATCAGTGTAAGATATAATTTCTGATTGTTTAGCGTTTTTTATAATCATTAAGGAACTATCTTTATCTTTTAAATTTCATTGATTTTTCTAGAAACTTTTACTATATCATGAATATGTCTACTTAATTTATAACTTCATGGTATTTTAGGTCTACTCTTATTTATCAGTGAAAAGAGTATTAACTACTTATGTCAGTTTATTCATGGACCTCGAAGCTACTTGTTCACGAGTGCATATTTTTGGCGCTGAGCTTTATGTGTATCTATGAGGTATAATTATAACTACTTTAATCATGTGACTTAATCCTCCTTAATACTATTAGCAACAATCATGGAATTCGCGTGAGCTCGTTACACATGCCAAGTACCACTACCTGGACTAGTTGGTTAATCTACAGGGCACCATATACTACTAGCTTGACTATCATCCGAGATTCTACCTGAACTTATATCATGGAATACTACTTTATCTACATCCCTTCGCCGGAGATTTCACTAACCCTTTTACCTCATGGAAGCACGCATACTCTCACTCAAATCATCGCGATATCACTTAACTACTGTACTATCTCATGGCGACCACAATCACTTTATATCATCTAGAACTTCCTAATATCTTATACTCATTGCACATACCACTCTACTCGTTTATATCCCATCCCTAGGTAACTACACTACATATACTCTATGAGTTCTTCAATATCTTGACCCTTTATCTATCATGACAACTTATCTACTCCGTTTATAATCATCTGATTCCTACTATTATTACAACATGGACGTAATCATTATCATTTTTATTAAATCTTGGAATAAAACTTATCTAACTTTTATTATCATTTGAATGAGTATATATAATTAACTATTATTATATTTATCCTGGAATGATACTATCTTTATAATCGTTACTAATATTTTATTGTGAATTACGATAATTATTAAAACGTAAAATGATTATTCTTATTTTATTACCACACATATTAATTATATAACAATATTATTTAATATGCAGGAAGCAAAGAATTATCTCCTCGTCTGTCATTATATCACCATTACAGACAACCTCAATCATCTTCTTTGTCTTAAGAGATCCTATTTTTATCTTACTTTTATAGTTACGTGATTCTGTATGCTTTACAGTTTTAAAAACAGAAACAATCCTATCAGAGTTTATACTCATCGAAATTACCAACGCCCTAGCCGTTTAGTTGGTTCCAAAAGCGTCTAGCCGTGGGACCAAATAGTTTTACTGAAAATCTCTGCGAGCTTGAGAAAAAGTCCGACATGTGGTGATTTATTCAAAAAATAGTGGGTATCGCTTTAGAGGCATCATAAGAGAGACGAATGGGAACCATGCCAATTTAATCTCGAAGTGCCGTGAAGCCACTGGAAGCTTAAAATATAGCGGTGTAATGACTAATTTCTTCCCGTCGTACGCCTCTACACTCAGCCTTTCCCAGAAGGAGAAAAATAACAAATAATGGTAATTTTTAATCATTCTACTTTACAATATTGCAAAAAAATCATCTTAAACTGTTCCAATTCTATCGGTTGAGAAAAGAAATATATAGTCAATTTAAAGACATTATAGGCTAATTTTAATGCTAATTAATTTTATATTATAAATATACTTGCGTGCTCATTTGTATAAAGACTATTTTCTATCTGATCTTGAAAACAATCTCAGGAAATATCCGAGATAAAGAAGTAAGACGAAAGAGGAGATATCAGAGAATAGCTTTGTACACTAGTGTCTACCATCCGTGGTGAATTAGCGGTAAGCGTATATCAAAATATCATAGTCATATTTGAGTACATATATTACATGAACAAAAGAATACGATAAATTCTCATACCGTTCCCGGACGTGTATCAGACATCCGCACTCAACTGAATATAATATGGATAAATGGAATTCACGAAAATATTGTTTAATTTTACTGATAAGAGGAGAAAGGAAACAACAATCTAAACATTGCAAATAAAAGATGAACAATTACACATATGGCGTGTTATTCTGCTACCATGCCTTGTGAGCATATATGGTGTCCGTGTAAAAACAGTAGTTGTAAGACTTTTCAAAACATAATTTTTCATCCGCTATAGAGAAATCTGTCAACATCTGGAGCAGTGCAAAATCTATTACCACCAGATTATGACTATCAATATATTTATATGGTTGATACACTTAAAATATTTGTCCGTTGATCCTTCTGTAGCGGAAGTCTTTCAATGTATTGAACAGTTTTATAGACTTATGTGCACTTTTGAGTTCTTTATTATGGCGAGACAGAAACACTTTTTCACTCCCTTTGATAGGAAGAGTATATAAAGTTACTTTCACTCCCCTGAGGAGCCTGAATAAATTTTTATTCTTTTCTAATCATACCTTAGGGCGAGTGAAAAAGATACTATTTGTTGTACCCAGCGTTTATAAAAATATATTCTCCAATGTTGACAGATGAAATATATACTATAATCTACTGTAGTTGGATAGTGATATATTTGTGCTTCACAAATGTTGAAATAACAACAAAAAGTGAGGACGTTTTTTCTCTTATTTATGTGAGAAAGATTTGAGAGCGCCCAATTATGAAGATTCTATAGTTTTTTTTGAGGTGAGAGTGAAGTGTCTCGCGCCTATAAGTATTATATAGAGGGGGTAAATAGACGAGTCTCAGCGGAAGGAGTTGATAGAAAGAGATCTTCTATCGTTTCCCTCGGGGAGTGAGGCAACTCACTCAAATTACAACCTAGGGGACCTGCATCGCAATCCTCAAAATCAATATAATTTTAATAATGTATGAGGTAGAGTATAGTAATATTGTATTTACTTCACTAACAGTGCTATTGTATCAATATATAGTAAAGTGTGCACTAACAGATCCATCAACAGCAACAGTTTGTCTCTACAATACCCTTACTGCTGCAGTGGAATTGTTTCTAAAAATTTTCTATTTCAATACTACCTATATTTTAACTCTAGCTTAATACCACACGGTTTCTCCCTCTCTAAAAATATACCCTCTATTGCCATATAGCAGTTGAGTAAATTTCATTATTGATGCAGCTCTCTCGCCCTTATATATATTTAGAAAATTAATTCTGAGCACTAAATGTCTGTTTGGAAGTATAATATTAAATCAAACTATTGGTTTTGTATACCATCGTCCACTAATTTTCTTGCGAAGACCGCAGTATTTCTCTCGTGTGTGATACATTTTAAAGTAAATTATTTAATTCAAATAAAAATTTACTATTAGCTAATTACACTAATGATCATTATATATAATCGTAACGCTTGATTATAATTTTCTTCACCATATATTATGAGGTACACGTGGAAATCTATTACTTATATGCTACAGCGATGTGATTGTGTATGAGGGATTGATGTTGAAAAAAGTAGATGCTGTACGAGTGAGAGGGCGCGAGAATATATAATACTGTGTGGCGAGAGTGTGAGTAGTGTTGCAAGCGTCGTGACGGGGTGTGAGCGTAGAGAGTGAGAGCGAGCTGACGGTGTGAGAGACGGTCAGAGTCGATAGATGTGAAGTGCTGGGTTTCGTTCGACTTTGCGGTGAGATAGTGAGCAGAGAGAGAGGCTTGTAGTGAGACGCGCGTGTGCGTGTAACGTAGGTGGAACGGGGTTGTGTGAATATTGAATAAGATGTTAAGAGTTTAGTATAGAGATAGGCTTAGGAGTTGATAGTGTTATGAATATAAATGAGTGGTTTGTGGTTAATATTGTATAGATGGTGATGAGATGATATAGTCAGTGCTGATATGGTGTGTGAGAGGTAGCGAGTTCTGAGGGCGTGAGTGTCAGCTGTGATCTAAAATCTAAATTTCTCTTATCCATAAGTGAGACTTTGGGAACCAGATATGATTCAGTTAGCTGTGCGACGAGTGAAAATGGGAACTTGAGAACGGGGTAAGGAGTGACTCTAGATGATTGTGAGACGATAACTGCGTGAGTGAGGTTCAGAACCATGTTAGCGCTAGAGTGAGTGAGAGTGTGTATTTATATTCATACTTACTCAAATTATTATTATCTTATATGATTCATATCTTATACTACATATGTAAGAATTATATGATGTTCCCTGCTCAATAATATATTATTTGTAATTATTAAATGTCTAAACTATTTCTATTATTGAAGACTTCTTTTTATTAGTGAAATGATCTTACCTTCTATTTTATATTTATATTTTATTCTCTATCTTTATATGTCTTATCTATTCGTTACTTTTATTTATAGTCACTACTTGTAAGTTTCTAATATATGTTGTCTTCTTTTATTGAGTGTATATTTATGTCTTTCTTAAACAAGAACCACTCTAATACTATATCCTATTATATTTCTCTATTATTATTTCTGTATTATATTATATATATTTTATTTTTGATTATTATTTTATTCTTATTTGTTCTTTATTATGTTTTATTCTTCTGTTTCATATTTTCTATCTTTAGCCTTCTCGAGTGACATATGTTCGATTAGAGGTTGTTATTCTATTCTTGTGTTGTTATTTTCTCATGTATGTTAATATATTTTATGAATTCTATATATTCTTCTTTCTCTTCTATTTTTCTATTTTATTCAATATCATAAATCAGGTACGGGTATCTCGACCTTTTCCTCATTATCATTTCTTGATTCTGTCTTTTTGTTCTTCTTTCTCTTCTTATTGTTTATTACTATTCTTTTCATATTATTATCTTTTTTCTTTATTTATTTATTGTTCTTCTATTCTCTGTTCTTCTCTCTGTCTATTATATTTATTATTATGCTATTCGTATTTATTTTTCTTTGTTGTCCTCTTTACTCAAGCATTTGAATACGCTCAATCTCCTTAATTTTTTATGATCCATTACAACAATTTCTATGGTATATACTTGTCGCATTGTGGAGTAAACTTAGTGTACTTATTTATTATGTAATAATATGCGCTTGCTTTTAATTCCAACTCAATCAGACCATTTCCCAATTTTTTACAATTTTTTTAAAATCTTACAATTTTTTATTGAAGTCATTCAATAAAAACTTGATTTAATTGTTTAATAAAATCAGACACATATGTTAGTCTTATACTTATATATAACATGCGTGCCGAATCTTAATTCGATCGCATCATTTATCCGCGTTTTATGGTTTTTCGAAATTAAGTCATTACTGCGGGTTGATGACGTCATAAAAAATATTTTCCGAATAGCACAACTACAGCAGAAGACTGATATTTGTACAAAATTTCCACTCTCTAGCATAAATACACAGGGCGCTACGATTATAACAGACACACATACACACACACACATATAGACAGACAACTTTACGAAAACTACTCAGGAGGCCTTAAAACGCCTGAAACGGATAATTCCAGCAACATACAGGTTTCGGATTTTTTTGCAAACACAATAATTTCTCCTATATACCTTTGGTATAAATGAGGAAAAGTAAAAATGAATATCGTCCGAAATGAAGTAATCTATAAATACTTAAACAATGAATAAATTCATGTAAAAATTTCATCAAATTAGTCGTAATTGTTGGTTATAGTATTTTCATTTTCTCAGGAATAACATGTCTTCATGATATGTTACTTTTTAAGGACCATTTTCATTCTCTTTACCATATCCTCTGATTACGTCGTCTAGTTAGTTTAGTACTTTCCTTGGTATTGATAAGGAAATACTTTCCTTTCTTTAATGATGACGGCCTCAAGTTAGTGTAGCACTTTCCTTGGTATTGGTAAGGAAATACTTTCCTTTACTCTCCTATCTCCACTGATAATGGCCTCCGGTTAGTTAAGCACTTTCCTTTGTATTGATAAGGAAATACTTTCCTTACCTTTCCTATCTCCACTGAGGAAAGCAAAGTAAGGTAGATAAGAAAGTAGGATAACTAACGGCCTCCAGTTAGTTTAGTACTTTCATTGGTATTGATAAGGGAATACTTTCCTTACCTCTCCTATCTCCACTGATGACGGCCTCTAGATAGTTTATAACTTTATCGCTAATATTGGTTACCCAGAGAGACTATTTTCCTTCACTATTCTATCTCCACTGTTGACCACTTCTAGTTACTTTATCACTTCCCACTAAGTTTGTAATTCTTAAGTGAATAAATTCTTAAGTCCTCTGCCATCTAAACTAATGACGGATTTTAGTTAGTTTAGCGCTTTTCCACTAACCCTGGATTTGTTAAACAAGAATACTTTCCTTTCCTCTACCATCTCCTCTGATGACGACCTGTAGTTAGTTTTGCCCTTTCATCCAAGGGTTAGTTCCAGCCTGATGACTGCAGTTTTGTCGCTTTTCTTTATTGTTTCGATTTTTAGGTACGGTAAATGATTAATAACACATATTTTCCAAAGATAGAGATTGAGCGCAAATAGATTGATTATTGTACAAAGTATTAACTTACTAGCACACTGAGAGCTACGATGAAAACATACACACACATACACATGGACACACATACACATACATTTATATAATATATAAATATACAAAATTTGAAGTATTTACTACTGAAACAACGGAAAAAATCAGTATGTTGGAATTAACATTTCGAACTTAATTTTTAACAAGATTAAAAGTTTTAAGATAAAAAGAAATAATAAATTACACGAAATACGGAGATTAAAAACAAACAAAGTGTTAAAAATGCATGTAGTACATATGTGGAACATGCTAAAATATACGGCCCATCAGTAGGGATACTACTGAGAGAAAACAGAAAAAAACAAAAAAAACACATACACATAGACATACATACTCACAGACAACTTTGAAAAAAAAAGTCTCAAAAAACAGATAATTTGGGTGAAAACCCAGTTTCATATTTAAACGCCAGCAAAATACTTTTCTTTTTCTACGGTACATAAATTAATAATAGAGAGTTCTGAATTTGAATACCTCATCAATGAGGTATTCAAGACCGGATAAATTTTATTTGGAATTTCTAAATTTAGAATAGAAAAGGCTTAAACGTTGACTCTATCCCCTACTCGAGGCGGCTGTCTCTTATCCCTAGACCCTAATCTCTTCAATCCACCCTGGTAATTTATCAGTTTACATTGCTTTGGGTGTAAATCTCTCATAGAGCAGCTTACTCAGGGAGTGTTAACAATTTTATCCCACATATTTTCTATCAATATCCACTTCTTACGTTTATTCAAGATTGGATACGAAAATCGGGTGCAGGGTATCTCAGAACTGGTTATTAGCACGCTACGCTCATCCTCATCACTTCGGACTCGCTTTGCTCGTTCTCAGACAGTAAAAAACCGTTTTATCCTCGCTCAATGGTACAGAAGTGCAGCACTCACAGAAATGCATAATAAATTAATAAAATAGGCTGAATATATTATTCAAGAATCTTAAATTAAGGAGATGACGCATTAAGGAACATTTCTGACCCCATGGAACTTGTATAAGATAAAAAAATAGGAGGAAACTTACCTTCCCCGTGGTTATAGTAACTAAAAACATTACGCAATCGAAGAATCAGCTACCGTCGATACTTGCTGTTGACGGACCAACAGCAAGTATCGACGGTAGCTGATTCTTCGATTGCTTCTTTATGCGGTAAATACAACCTTTTTAAAAACATTACGTTTTTATTGTAAGTTTTCTACATGTCTTTTATTTATTTATTTTTTCTATATATATATATATATATATATATATATATATATATATATATATATATATATATATATATATAATTTTACGAAATAGAATGAATCAGTTTTTAGTACTCAGTTTTTTTCTATTCTAATTAGGTATTATAGCTCAAGGTACTATGTACTCTGCTACTCCAGTAGAGAACGTAGATCATGTTTCACGACTAATCACCAGGTCATCTTTAACATCTAGACTTTAAACAACAAAGCCAACCAAAGTAAATTCTCTATCCATGAAAACATTGAAATGGTCAAACATATAATCAATAAAGGAGACATTGACATGGGGAGACATAATACTGTGGTTAATTTGACCACGAAACACTTTGTGCTCTATTGTATGGAAGCTCTACAGTGTCTCTATTGTCGGTCTCTATACAGCCATTACCATCCTTTGTTCGCTTTTCAAACAAAATCAATAGAAATAACCACCTCGCCTCTCTCCTTTTTATTTATTATTAAATTTATTAGTTTTATGACAGATTTATTACAAGGGATCGGTTACTTGCTACCTTCAAGCAATTATAAAGTTTTAGTTTTTTTGTATTATCGTTTATAAATAAATACATATTTTTATTTACTAAGATGTATACAATAAATAAATGATAAGCTTAAAGCTAAATTCATTTGGATTAAATATACTAAAAGACGTAACAAAGTACTTCTAGGACTACTTGACAGCCGATCCAAGCTTTCATTTACAAATAAACTTACAATTTACTACAGCATAATCGAACCAATTCGGACATTCGGACTCGAACTGTGGGGTTTTCTTAAGCCATAAAACCCGAGAGCCATAAGAAGTCACCCGTGGTGTAGTGTAGTCACCACGTGGTAATTAGTAACCTTAAGTGGTTAAGGTACGCGACCAATACACAAAATTAATAGACTTTAAACTTCCGAGTTTATTTAGTCATGGGTTCAATCCCAGCACGGACGTCCGGGATTTTTATAGGAGGGATACAAATTCTGCGTACCACGTCCTTCAGAAGGGACGTAAAGCCGGTGGTCTCGAGCCTGTGCGTTGTCTGGTACTCGTTAAAGGTCCCTTACCTTAAATGAACCTGGATATAGGCAAAATATAGGACCCTTATAATAGATTCATTATAACTATAGTGGGTCAGCCTTGTAGTTTAAAGTGTATGGAGGTTTGGTTTAACACTGGGGACACGTGTTGTTTCTAGTTTTTACTAAACTATATGAGTCAGTGAAAATATGTATGATTGCTTGAAATAAGCATGAGAGGAACCGTAGAAATTCACGGCTCTTCTGTCTAGATTAGATGAAATATACGTACACTTGAAATTAAATGGGAGTAGAACACTATCTTAGAGAGCTGGCAAAAAAGGCCCAACAATGTGGCCCATTTGCCAGGTAGTTACTACCACTCCCCCATTTTACTACTATTAAGACATAAAACACCTGCAAAATCCAATTTCTTCAGTTAACCATACCCTTTACAAATACTCTTGTAAAATAACTAATGCTCCCTCTTATATTGAAAATACAATTACCCACAATGACCCCAAATATCCTTCATTTTTGGATATTTGGGATTATATTCTATTGGATATAGAACTTTCATTCATTCGCTACAAAATCTTTGACGCTAAACTAGCCAAACATCTCTTAGTTAAAAAACTTATCTTCCCTTCATATTCCAGACAACCCCAGCCGATGTCTGAAGTGCCAGTGGCCCCGTGACTTAAGAGTGAACAGTTTGTAAAATTAATTAACTCAATAAAGTTTTAGCAGCAGCAGTTTTAGCAGTCATTCAGTGAACCCTAAGGAGCAAACTGTAACATGTTGGTTCTACTGGTAAGTTTATCGAAGAGATTGTTTGATGTGGTTGTGGGTGCTGTCTTGAACACTTATTTCATCATAAGTTAAAGAGCAACACAACCGGGTTGCTTCTCATGATTTGTTTACTCATTGTTAAAGTTCTTAGACGATAGTTACTTGTTATAATTAAATAGTTTATAGTTGTAATTCAAAAATAAAGATTAAAAACATTAAATACACCATATATATAGAAAGCACCCAACGTGCATGACTTAATTTAATTTATTCTTTACTCTAATAAATTGTAGATTGGTTTATTCTTTGCATTTTGATTTGAAGCATTTTATTTCAGCAATATCTTTAAATTCTTGTGACAAAGAGTTGTTTAGTACGACCTCTGAGTAATCTTTGCTAAATTAACGAAATTATAAGCATGATAAAAACAAGATTTAGAGTCTAATGAAATGCATGAAAGTTCGCCTCTTTATATTTTCCAGGGGTATATAATCGGTGAGTTCTATTTGTACTTAACAGGGGTTTGGTGATCAGGACGATTAGCCTTGGTTGCTCAGTTGGTAGAGTAGCTTTAATTTTGTAATGTTTACTTTTCTGAACACAATAACATATTCTTCAAGGACATGTTAACCATGTCTTCATCAGCTTGCTGCCAGGAACATAAATAATAAATGTTCTTAAGATCAAACTCAGAAAGAGATTGTTTACGCAAGTGCGTTTAAATGATACAATTTTTTGTAAAATTCATGTTTATTGTACACGCGACAGTGTTATACATTACAGCTCATTGCGCATTATTTAATAACTACAAATGCAAAGACAGAATTTATATTTACTAATAATTATTTATATTAAATAAATAGCAATACGATATATTATTATATTATTAATAATGTAAGATTGTATTAATATTTATTTATTCTGATGATTTATTTACACATCTATTTCCATAATTTAATACGTTGTCGAAGTTATATATTTAGTAGGATACAAATAATATTGAAAGTATCACATGTGTATCACGCGTTAGTGATAATACAGATTAAGAAAACTACAATCAATTATGTCGATAGATAGATACTTTTTTCCCGTGTTCTTTTTTCTGTATTTTTTTCCCGTGTACTTTTTTCCTGTATTTTTCCCCGTGTACTTTTTTCCTGTATTTTTTCCCGTGTACTTTTTTCCTGTATTTTTTCCGTGTACTTTTTTCCAGTATTTTTTCCAGTGTATTTTTTCTCCTGTGTGATTTTTCCCCGTGTACTTTTTTTCCTAGATCCGACTATATCAAATGTTGATGATAACTCAGATTTTGTCTTAAGTACGTTGCTATAAAATAAAATTGTCTCTAAAGAAAATTTGCTAAAAATATAGAAAAATACAATCAGTTGTAAAGTAAATTTAATATTTTTAAGAGCAAATATTTACCAACTCAAAGTTTCAATTAACTTTTATTTGCATTTTAAAAAAGAAATAGAAACCCTCTGAAGCTGTTCGAAAATGCTGGATTTCAGTAAGGAAAATCTTGTCTCCGTATTAGAGTGGTTGAAGGGAAAACATGGTCAGAATATATTAGTGACCCAGTATGGAAATTTCCAGCAGTTTTCTAAATTTCCTCGCTAAGCAGGGACGGTATAATATTAGACTTTGTTGACCTAATATGTGGCCTAAATCTTGACTTTTTTATTGAGAATTGTCTTAAATTAAGATAAATAAGATGTTGTCTGCCAACAAGGTCAATATATAAGTTTCCATTCCATTGTCTTACTGCGTATTTAATTGCCAGTTAATCAAAATATAAATATTGTATCTTCCACAAGATTATCTATACTTAATTTCAAAACCAAATTTTTGTTTGTGCCATAATCTCAGTTCTTAGCCACGCGATTTTTCACCGGTGGTTACATTGACTAAATTTATGGTGACGTTACTACTTCAACTTGCGCATGCGTAATAAAATCGCAGCTTATCGCTAAATGGGATAAATGATCGCAATTAGCGCTGATCTATTATTAGTTAATCGGTGAATAATTGGTTAATTTGCCAATATAGTGGAAATACTAAGTTTAGTTTTTGAAATCTACCAACTGGCAGGATATTCATAAGTATATAAATCGAAGTAGGAAATTCAACAGGTTTCCTTAAATTCAAATTTAAGGATCATAAACTTAAATTTTATGATCCATTAAACGCCATAGATACATTTGTCGCATTAAAACGAAACTTGGTGTACTTATTTATTATGTAAAGATATACACGTGTGCCAAATGTCAACTCAATTTGATTATGTTCCAATGTTTTACAATTTGTTAAACAACGTACACAAATCATGTGATAAAAATTAAACTAATGCTAAAACACACACACACATACAGACATACTACAATGTACATAACTTGGACGTAACTAACAGACATTATTACTTGGAAGTTACGATAAAACGACAGATACTCGTAACACAAACACCGACTGGCCTTTCTTTCTCTTTTGTCTCAACGAGATAAGAATATTTTCCAGTTTTCCTCATAGCATCTTTTCTCCGAGATATAATCTGTTTTTCACAGAAAGCAAATAGTAAATAAAAATTAAAGCACTGGGTAACATTTAAAGAAGAAAAATGCTTTTATGAGATAAAATAACGACAGAGTTGCCTCTATCGGATGCTATCATATCATTAATAAAACCATTAATTAAACTAATTGCCAGCAGTTAGACTCTGAATTTATCGTAACACGAGCATAATATTATACCTATTTTGTGTCACCCTATCGTTTAAATTACACCTGCCACATTTGTGATTTTATTTATCAATTTACAGCTATTGCTGTAAATTGGTTAGATTCTCTAACTTGTTGCTTTAAAATTGACATCTAGTTAAAGGTTTGACGTTTTTCCAAAGTAATCGATAATTGTGATTTGTTTACATAACATTATACATTTCATTCATTAATACCAGAATGCATAATTAATAAAAATAATTATATTATAATGCTTCCACGTTTCAACAGGTGTTGGCATTATTTGTATATCATATAACGGCCTGATCCAACATTTTTTTCGAGTTAAATTAGTTTTTGACATTATTCTAGTGGGTTATTGACGTTCACATGTATCATGAGCAACAGGGTTCAAAAAATGTATTAGGTCTATTTTCATACCTGGATTCATTTCGATCTGACATAGCGATCGAAATTGAACGTGTTTCATAAATGTTTAGAAACAAAATTGCGTACACACATTCATTCTTCTACATCAATACTCATGTAGATTATATAGATCGGACCCAATTAAATGTCTAACGATAGTTCCGCTAATCTAGAGCTGCTCCTGGAAGCCCATTGAGTTTTTCTTTAACTTTTTAACTAATGTCAACATCTCGAGACACTTAACAGCCTTTCCTTCACAATAAAGAAGAACAATGCAAAATCTGAAGAACATTGTGTCTGCAAACAATTAGTCTTGAGTAACAGTTTTCCCCAAGTGTTCTTACTTTTCCCATTATTTTAATATTAGGGCTGACATTGTCCTGTGATGCTCATTACGCTGCATTCAGCGTTACAGCCGCTTTATGCTGTTTCATCGCTAGAATAACCTAAACAATTAAGTCCTGATTTACTTAAAACAATCTTAATAATTTTTTTTATAAATTTTAAATTTTTACTCTTCCTTATTTAATTAATTACTATCTCCATAGTTATATAGAAAAATTATTGTGTTTGCAAAAAAATCAGAAACTAGATTTCCTCTAAATCATCCCTTTCGTGTGTTTTCATGTGAAAACACTCATATGTTCTCACAAAGTTGTCTGTCTGTATGTGTGTGTGTCTGTTATCATTGTAGCTCCCAATGTATTTATTTAGTAAAGTTGAAACTTTGTTTAAAAATCAGTCTATTGGTATAGTTGTGCTATTCGGGAAATAGGACAACCACTAGAAAATTGGACATTAACCCGCAATAATTGCTCAGCAAACATTTAGAAAAATTAAAAAACGCGGAAAAATTTTGATTTATTGAAAACAATTGATTTATTATAACCTTAACTCACTCTTAAAGGAGATTCCAATAAAGTTACACAGAGCCCATGAGAACCCCAAAATTATGTTTCAGGCCTCTTAATGTATTGAGATAGGCTATGCTCCCTCTAGTATATATCTCTATGCCTGAAATGAATAATTCTAGTTTCATCCCGGTTTCGTATTTTTTGCAAACACAATACTTTTCCTATATATCTACGGTATAAATGAGGAAGAGTAAAAAGTGATAATTTTGGTGCATTTCGTTTTGTAAACACAATTATTGTTTATAATAATATTTTCTATATATTATTACTTAAAATATGATATATTATTACGTATTAAACATTATTATAAAGTACCAGTAGGGGAGAAAAGCCGATTCTGGAGCCGCCACCTCCACCGCCACCACCACCACCACCTCCTCCACCACCACCACCACCACCACCACCTTAATAACTTAAAACACCTGCTGAATATTTAATAAAACTGGTCTTAGATGGCAAAAGGGTGGCGGAATACAAGAATCTACATTTAGTTGACGAGGACTACTTATTATATCTAATTTTAATAAATACGATAAACTACAATCTAAAATGCTTTAAATATTGTAATGCACCGATATTTATATCAGTATTTTATGAATAATCAATCATTAATTAATAATAGAACATAATAATTCAGCAACCGGAAGTATTGCCAACTTTTTTTTAGAAAATTGTATATTGTTAGGGTGGCAGCATTACTTAGTTGCACCAGTCAACCGGCTTTCGTGTTATCAGTAGTGCTCCTTCTATATAAAGTATTATTCTAAGCCTATATCCTTCCTCCTGTAACCACCTATAACCTCTCTTATCAACCTATAACCTTCCACCTGTAACCACCAATAACCTTCCTTATAACCTCCCTTATCTATAACCTCCTTTATTAGCTCTGACTACCCCTAACCGGCGCAATCCCTTTATGAGAGAGATTACTTATTTCTAACAGGTTGTGACGTGTAATTAATAGCTTAATAAAAATAAGGGTCCTGATAAGGACCATCCTCAATATGAGAACATGTGAGTGTGCCTTTCTTAGTTTAAAGCCTTCCCACCACGTCAAGGTGAAGGCACATCGGGAAGGGTAGAGTTTGCTAATCAATATGTCTAGCCTTCAACTCATAAAATCCAACTGGACCAGCCAGTTGTTGAACCAAAGCACCTTCGATTACGAGTCAAAGACGCTAACCACAGGACCAGCGGAACTCTCAGAATGTTATTGCACCTATTTCTACTTATAAATTGTATACTGCTCGAATGCTGTTTATGCGATGACGTCACACTAATGCCTTTCTTAGTTTAAAGCCTCCTCACCACGTCAAGGTGAAGGCATATCGAGGAGGTTAATTTGGATATTTTTTTTTTAATGTACAATGCCCCGACCTCGCATTGTACCATGGTGACCAGCCACTAAAAGTATGTCACCTCTGTTTTCACCGAAATAATGAATCAATGTAATAATGAAAACCATAATCCCAATATTTACAACCCGAAAACATCATTTACCCTTCCCCTATTTAATATTTAAATACCTCTAAATAAGGTGATTTTTTTTTTCAATATTTTTTTTTTTAATTTTTTATATTTTTTTGTTTTTTTATATTTTTTTTTAATAAATGAACAATCTGAAACTTATGAGAATTAGTTTAAGCGGTTTACGGGTCGCTATGCCTCGCCAGGGACCGCATTATGGCACGCTTCGCCATACTAGAGTTCTATCTCGTATTTGCGGCAGCTGCTGAGACATGAGTGTAAGTGTAACATATGATTAAACTTTAAGAATAAACGCGAAAATAAATCCCCACAAATGAAACTCACTTGGCTACACATGAAACCGGTAGTAAATTTATGGTTAAACGAGTGCAGGTCCATTTACGAGCCATTTATACAAACTCCATACTCGAGCATGAACGCAAGCAAATTTTTTATTGTGCCTATGAAGGGGGCAGGGCCTCCAGCTATAACTCAAGGAACTAATTTTGGGACATTCTATCGCAAGTAAATCTAGAATGATGCAATTATTTGGCAAGTATTTTTTCAATAAACGTACTTTACCTTTTACGACAAAGTGTGTGTACCGATTAGATAAAAGTTTAAACACTAAATACAAATCGCTCGTACTCAACATCACAGTTTATTCCGTGAAAATTTAATGTAAGCCAAGAATTTGTTTTCATAGATTTAGAATCTTGAATGTAATTTGCAGGTGGTAAAAATAACCAGTTCGAAGACGATTTCGTCTCCAGGTCCAAACATGCGAGCTCTTTAACAATGACTTGCCCCTCATTATCTACAAACCCTTGAATATCTATAATAGCGGTAGAAGGCATCTTGACTGCACGGAAGCCGAGATACAAATGACCATATCCCCTTATATCATAAACTTATATATTCATCTTGATGGAGCCGGTGTGGAGCCTATATGACCCATTTAGAGCCGAGTAGAAGCCACTTTGGAGCCGATTTGGAGCCATCTAGAGCCTAAATGAGCCATTTAGAGCTATATCGGAGCCATCTAGAGCCTAAATGAGCCATCTTGAGCCTATATGAGTCGAATAGGAGCCACTTTGGAGCCGAGTAGGAGCCTATATGAGCCTATATGAGCCGATTTGGAGCCTATATGAGCCATTTAGAGCCGTGTTGGAGCCTACATAAGCCATTTGGAGCCGAGTAGGAGCCATTTAGAGCCGAGTAGGAGCCTATATGAGCCTATAGAGCCAGTGTGGAGCCAATATGAGCCATCTTGAGCCTATATGAGTCGAATAGGAGCCACTTTGGAGCCTATATGAGCCGAGTACGAGGCACTTTGGAGCCTATATGAGCCGAGTAGGAGCCACTTTGGAGCCTATATGAGCCATTTAGAGCCGGTGTGGAGCCAATATGAGCTATCGCAGAGCCTATATGAGCACATTTGGAGTTGGGTTGCAGCTAATATGGGTCTAACTGGAGTTGTTGAAGCCGAATTTTTAGCTTTCGTTTAGTATATATATAGAGCTAGTGGAGCTTCAACTTTAGTATTGAGCTAGACACCGAGCAGAGATGTTCTCCAAGATACGTGATTCGAGCCTCTATAAGAAGAGATTTGAAAACTTGACATTTAGTTGTCCAGACTGCTGTAAAAAGTTTGTACATAAAAAGAATTTACTTCGACACCAACGAGATAAACACTGTGAGGGGGTTGAACGCGAGGATGGTTCAGAGTTGGGATTCTACAAGGATGCCATTGCAGGTAAACATGATGAGTCAATTGAAGACTATAATAACTCTAGCGAGGCAGTATGTGGATCGGAAAAGGATAGAAAAGAAGAAGAAGACAATGAGGAGGAGGATGAAGAAGATGATGAGGAGGATGAACCTATTGATGATGTAGTAAGTAACAAAGACATAGAAGAGCCAAAAATGATTGAGATGTTGAATTTAAGTGAACACATTTATGATGAATCTATAGAGAGTCTAGAGTATCATACTCACTATCCGTACGCAAATTCAAAGCTAGACGCTGGAGAAGAGATACGGATTCCGGTACAACTCCAAGACATTTATACGCTTCCGAGTGAAAGTTTTATATATTTGGAACTATCATTTTTAAAAGAAGGAGGAAATACGGCACCGGCGAAGCACAGACTCATCAACAACGCATTCCCGTTTTTATTCGACGAGATCCGGTATGAAATTTGTGGAGTCGAGATTGATAAAGTCAGAAACCCCGGAATGACTTCGACTCTAAAGGGATTGCATCTCACGCGCCTATATCGTATTCCTTAACAAATATGGGATGGACAATACCCTTTAATGAAGTACAAGAAGAATCATCCATCCGGTACAACGTCTGTCTACCTTTATCCTCGTTACTCGGATTCGCGGAAGATTACCGAAAAGTTTTGATAAACGTAAAGCAAGAGCTAATTTTGGTAAGAGCGAGAAACGATTCAAATTGCTTTGTACAACACGTTCCGTACGCCGATACGGCTTCACGGTCAGAAGTTCGCGAAAATTTTAAAATTGAACTGCTATCGCTTTGTTGGAAAATACCTTACGTTTCGGTTAACGAAGTTCAGAAACTCAATTTAATTAATTATTTAAAAACAGAAAAAATAATTTCCCTCCATTTCCGAGCGTGGGATATGTACGAGTACCCGCTATTGCCTACGTCAAACCGACAAGTATGGTCGATTAAAACTTCGACTCAACTCGAGAAACCACGATTTTTAATTTTAGCCTTTCAAAGGGGTAGAAATAACGTCATCGATAAGGCATCCAGTTGTTTCGATCACTGCGACTTGACAAATGTCAAGCTTTATCTTAATTCACGAGTGTTCCCCTACGATGATTTAAATTTAAAATTCTCCCAAAATAAATTTGCTTTATTGTACCACATGTACGCGGCGTTTCAAACGTCGTACTACAACACTTATCAGAGTCTACCGTACGTATCCTTTACAGATTTTAAATGTCCTGTTGTAATCATTGATTGTTCGAAACAATCAGAGTCTATCAAAAAGGGACCGGTAGATGTCAGATTAGAATTTGAATCTGAAAAAGATTTCCCGCCAAATACTACCGCGTACTGTCTATTGTTACACGATAGATTAGTCCAATACAACCCCCTGACTAGTATTGTGCATAAAATGACATGAATAGACAAGTCTGGTCGAGGGTGGGGGATATGTATAAATAAAGAAAGCCAAGCAATTATTTATTTTGTAAAACGTAGTAAAGAAGATGTACAACTTAATAAAAAAATTTGGTTTAATAAAACTAAGATTGGTTAATCCTAAATTTCACGGACGTCAAGTAATTATTCGTCCGATTTGTTCGAATGAAGAAGATAAAATATTTGTTGTTTTAAAAAAAACCAGAGTGGGATTTATTTTCGAGTTTATTCTTAGAGTTTAATCATATGTTTCACTTACACTCATGTCTCAGCAGCTGCCTCAAATACGAGATAGAACTCTAGTATGGCGAAGCGTGCCATAATGCGGTCCCTGGCGAGGCATAGCGACCCGTAAACCGCTTAAACTAATTCTCATAAGTTTCAGATTGTGCATTTATTAAAAAAAAAAATATAAAAAAAAAAAAAAAATATAAAAAATTAAAAAAAAAAAAAATCACCTTATTTAGAGGTATTTAAATATTAAATAGGGGAAGGGTAAATGATGTTTTCGGGTTGTAAATATTGGGATTATGGTTTTCATTATTACATTGATTCATTATTTCGGTGAAAACAGAGGTGACATACTTTTAGTGGCTGGTCACCATGGTACAATGCGAGGTCGGGGCATTGTACATTAAAAAAAAAATATCCAAATTAACCTCCTCGATATGCCTTCACCTTGACGTGGTGAGGAGGCTTTAAACTAAGAAAGGCATTAGTGTGACGTCATCGCATAAACAGCATTCGAGCAGTATACAATTTATAAGTAGAAATAGGTGCAATAACATTCTGAGAGTTCCGCTGGTCCTGTGGTTAGCGTCTTTGACTCGTAATCGAAAGGTGCTTTGGTTCAACAACTGGCTGGTCCAGTTGGTTTTATGAGTTGAAGGCTAGACATATTGATTAGCAAACTCTACCCTTCCCGATGTGCCTTCACCTTGACGTGGTGGGAAGGCTTTAAACTAAGAAAGGCACACTCACATGTTCTCATATTGAGGATGGTCCTTATCAGGACCCTTATTTTTATTAAGCTATTAATTACACGTCACAACCTGTTAGAAATAAGTAATCTCTCTCATAAAGGGGTTGCGCCGGTTAGGGGTAGTCAGAGCTAATAAAGGAGGTTATAGATAAGGAGGTTATAAGGAAGGTTATTGGTGGTTACAGGTGGAGGTTATAGGTTGATAAGAGAGGTTATAGGTGGTTACAGGAGGAAGGATATAGGTTAATAAGAAAGGTGATAAGGGAGGTTATAGGTGGATAAGGGTGGTTACAGGTGTAAGGTTATGAGTTAGGTGGAGGTGGTGGAGGTGGTGGTGGAGGTGGTGGTGGTGGTGGTGGAGGAGGAGGTGGTGGTGGTGGTGGCGGTGGAGGTGGCGGCTCCAGAATCGGCTTTTCTCCCCTACTAGTACCTAATACATATAATTCTATATTGGCAACACTGATATTCATGTTTTTTTTAACTGTTGAACAGCTGTATAGGAATCGTCAGATTTTTTTGTGTGTTTCGTCACTTATTTCATTTTTCACTGATTTATTTTGTTTAAATAAAGGCAAAAACATAAAACGTTGTAAAGCATTACTAAGACTGTAAACAAGGTAAATTAACTTTACTATAAAATATAATGAATCAGAATAATAGTGAAAAAAATCAACATATAATAATTGTTAGGATTTACGAATTACAAAACCAGGACAAAACCTGACGTTGTGAGTATTGCATCAACATTTAAGCAATATTTGCAGCCTCTAATATCTCGTAGCAAGTATTTTAAAAACCTTCCCTACTTGTTTATTGATTCAAGTCATAAGTTTCTTATCTTAATTTAATAATTTATTGTAAACTATTTTTTGCTGTAAACAATAAAAATTGAACATAACATAAAACAGTATAAGTAGCATAAGTAGATAAAATAGTATATGCTACTATGCTGCAAAGGAAACATTGCCGACTCGTGTCATCAATTACCTGCATCGGCTTCGCCTCAGCAAAAATTTAGAAAAATCATAAAATGCGGAAAATTATTCGATTGGATTTAGATTTAGCACGTATGTGCCGGCATATAATCGGTTCCGCCTCTGCAGCAAATCGCCATTTGACTGACTCGGCTTGAGTCAGTCAAATGGGATAATTAACAGCCTCGGCTGAAAATTGACTCTAATACCTAGTAAGAAAACATAGACTCACTTTCTCTTTTCTTTAACATTCTCAACAGTTTTGCACTGATCATGGCTTCTAGTTAGGTTGAAAGGGCTTTGCCAATAATGTTTTATTTTGTGGAGAAACTTATTTTCTTTTATTATTCATACTAAATGAAAGATAAGTTTGCGCCTATATCTATATCTCATACGACGCACAGTTAAGGGGTCATTAAAGATCCCTCATGGTGTCATCCTTTTATACAAGATCGTTGGAAAATTCCCCCCTCGAAATGATATGAAAACAATTATAAACAATAATCGTAAAAGCAACAATTCTTAGTCTTTTGGAGTAGATTAGTGAAATTATAGGTGCTATTTTCGTCTATATTATTATTATATTTCTCTATTGTATTCTACTTCACTTCTTGTATCACACTCTATGCCTTTATCACTCTGTGACATAAATACACCGAGCTTTCCGGAATTAAATTTTCGAATATATTTCAATATCTACCATGCTTGTTAATGTCGTGAAGAGATAAACCGAAATGATTATGTATGTCTGTAGTTAATAATGCTATTCTATTATATCTGCGGCAATTAAACTAAAACATTGACACTAGATTCAAAAAGTTTCTTTTTTGATACAAAATTACTTTAATTGTAAACTAACACGTTGTTACAGCGACGCGTGACTGATTTCAGGAGGAGAGGTTCTTCAGACATATTGTGTGAGAAAGTGCTTTCAAGCTATAGAAAGTTTGTGATATTTCTGTCGAGATGTACTTTTTGGTGAAAAATATTGAATTATATTGTCAGAAACACAATTCTACCGCACATAATATTTTCCGGACTAAAAATACTTGAAATGTTACCTTAACCCAGGTGTTTAATATGCACAAGTATTGACACGTGAGTGTCATAACGTTATTATATTCAATCTTGAATCTACATTGCAAATATATAAACATAAATATAAGTATATATATTTTTTCATTTACTAAATTGATATGCACCCATGCTCAGCAAATAATGCTGATGACTCTAATGTCTTCTAATTTTGATGTCAAGCTTTACTCACTTTTACTCCTCGTTTAAAAAACTAACAATAGTAAAGCCATTTAGCTGATTTTAGTAAGGCTTACTCCAATTTAGGTGCAATTTTGATTACTACTTTGACTGTAGTTTGGAGAATAAAACTAAACTTTTCAGGGATAAAGGCTGAGTGACGTCACAAGGTATACATGTAAACAATATAAACAAAACGCACTGGACGATTCGAGGTCAATTTAAAAACCAAATATCCTTTATAATCGAAAATTAAAATCTTTCTTTTAGTAATAATACTCCCTGTTATCAATAACAGTATTATCAGTATCACTTCTTCAGTATTTATGGGTGATGGTCTGATCCGACACCGATGATGGGGGTCTGAGTTGTGATAGTTACTCCTCTTGTATCTTATAATCCTTGAATGACAAAAGCATTTGGCTAAAGAGACAACTGAAATTACACCGATCTTGCAGAATTTTGAGCACACTTCTCAAAGCACACAAATCCAAGTACACAAGTAACAAACTTTTTTAATTAACTCGAAATCGGGATTGTAACTGAATTATTCATTTGGGTATTTTAAGACCTCCCCAGTGGTTTTAAACAAATTTTCTTTCTATGTAAATGTGTGTGAGAGTCAGTTGTCAGTTATCACCGTAACTTCCTGAGCGTGTGTGCCAATGAGTTGAAACCTCGTTTATAAGTCATATTTGTCGAGCTATCAGGAAAATAATTTTTATACGAGGTTATTAAGTATCATTAATGACTCAGCAAACATTTTGAAAATTCAATCGAAATCAATCGAATGAGATCTACTATCACATTTTTAAAGTATTGTTAAACATAGAAATATATTCTATTTGAGTTGGAGGTGTATCAATTTAGGTAACAAATAAATGCACTAAGTTTATTTCGGGTATTAGTTTATCATCAGTTTTTGTCAGATCACTAATCTTAAGCAACATCGGGCGTGATCAGTATCTGGATGAGCGACTGCTTTTTTTACTTTATGCAATACATAATAGGGATTTCCATATTTGAGGAGGAGCGAAGTGGTGAGGTGGAGCTTTAAAAAGCTTCAAGGTACCACGTACCCATTTCAATGTTTCTTCAGGTTATTTAAAAAATGAGGGTTTCTCAAATAGTAAATTTAAAACTTAGTCACCTCCAATTCAATCATCCCTTGCACCGCCGACTGATAAGTGATGTCAAACTAAATTTTCTCCTCTTTTTTTGTTTTAGGGAAATGTTTCGCCGTAGTTCGTTCAACGTCAGCGGAGGGAGTCAGGGCGAACCCCTGATAGTGGTGGAGGAAACACAGGGTATAGAAGAAGAAGATGAGGACGACCAGAGCCAAAGCGATATGAGCCCAAGAGATAACCCTTATCTCTTATCTCCCTTCAGAGACTTGAGAAAGAGATCTCTGCCCTCTTCACAAGTCACTACAGGCATTACAGCGTCCCAGGTACCTTTTTTGAGAGGTTACTGTGTTAATCCCTTATGTTTAAGATGCTCTGTGCAATCTACATATTCCACAGACGTATGATATGGATTCACTGATAACTCAGTTTGTTAGAGCATTAAGCCTTTTCAAAGTCATCTGAGAATACCTCTAGTCTCCTAGTAGCCGAAGTTCAAATCTTATGCAGGCCACATGGGTTTCACACTAAAAAGTAGACTTTATGGTGTTACTTTCTCCTAAAAATAAGAGTAGAGAGGTAGCTCAAAAGGTAGAATGAATGTTAGGAAGTCTTAATGCCTTAGTGTATTTCAGGCTTGCTAATTGACCTGATTATAGAGACTTGCTTAAGAAGCAACCAGTACTAGGGAAACATTGTGTAATGTGGATTCGCTTCTGACACCACATCAAATTGAGAGCCATTAATGCTATATAGCACAGTACTGGTGTCTGCATATGGTCATTATAATGGTAGAGTGAAGAAGATAAAGCGTTGAAACAACATAAGTCTTTTAAGAACATTTTTTGACTCTGTAGATGGTATCTATTCAAGAGATCATAACTCTTTAATTGCTACCTAATAATCTATCGAGCTCTATAATACCTATCTAATAATCTATCTAGCTTTATGATAAACTCCACACCAATAAACTTGTAGCAATAATGATAATATATACATTACATTACATATACAGGGTGGTACATTTCAAATAAATCACCCTGATTGCTCATCTCCTTACGGAGCTATAGTGATAAAATTAGTATCTATCCCAACTAAGCCAACCACTAAGAGTTTAAATACCTAATAATTTTTTGTGAGTTGTCTGGCTTGTATCGTAATCTGATAACCAATATGTTTTTTACGGTAATTTAAAAAAATAAATTATGTTCTTTTGGCGGGAAAACGGCCACAACTGCATGAGTGACGACGTATGAATACCGCCGTATAGTACAATATTCACTGGAGCAACACTCATAAGAGTATATTCTCTACTGTCAACAAGATGATACAGACAGCTGTAGTCATCACGTTCATTAGGCTTTGTATTTTCTGGATCACGGAATTGTTTCGTTTCAGTATTCTTTACATTCTATTGAACTGTAAGCCACTGTTGACCTTACGATATTTATTACTAAAACTTCCATCTCTACCTTAAATGCCCCAACCTTAAGAACGTACCGTTTTCACCCCACTTTCTCACCCATTCCCCCTCTCCTCTCCTTTAAATGCTTATTTTGACTATTTAAATTGAAATAAAATATTTTTTTTACAGCTTAATATATTTTTTAAACACATTTAATCATTTTGTGAGCAAACATTTTTTTTAAATGCAAATACTCTATTGATTAATTAAGTGATTAAAAATATCCAAAATTTGTTTCTAAATCACTTTCGAACTTATAAATATTTGGAACAACCCATGACATAAAACGAGTGAACATAAGACGAATACTACAACTTATCTTAATACTATAAACTTCCACTATTATAAAATATTTTACCGGATGCTTTTCTTGTTTTTTCTTCTCCTCGCTTATAGAAAGTAAAGTTATTGGTTCATGGATTGGAAATAAATTCAATTACATCAATGATAAACTCTTTTGCCCAGGTTTTCTTTCAGAGAGGCTTGTTACCGCTCTACCGCACTAAATACTCTATCCTCTCCCACCATTACAACATTTCCAGTAGAACGAAATACTCTTCTAATGGTATACTTACATGGAGATATTATTACTTGAGGGGCCCTATAGGTTAAATTGTGAAACATCGAAAAAGTAACCTGACCGTCTTTGATTATAAATTCAATGAAATAATGAGTACAAAATTACAATAGCTTATATAGGAGAATGTTCAAAATACAAATAAAAACTCAAACAATGTGCGGGAAGCCGAAATCAATTAATGTAATTAATTAATGTAATTGATTTCGGCTTCCTGAAAACAATTAATAAGCGGGAAGCCGAAATCAATTAATGTATTTTACCCTAAACTCACTTTTGAAAGAGGTTTCAATGAGGTTACACAGAGCCCCTGAGAGGCCCAAAAAGATGTTTCAGGCCTCTCAATGTATTGAGATAGGCTATGCCCCTTCTATTATATACCTATATGTATACTTATATATGTTAATCATTCACTTATTTTTCATCATGTCACTTGTCTGGATCGTTTAATGTGAATTTGATCAAGGCATCAAAACATAGAATAATTATTTATAGGAGAAATCTATTCTTAAAGAAATTAATGTATTAATTATATAAATGATTTAATTATACAGTTCATTCACAGTTATAGTGATAATGGTAATGGTAATATTCAATCAAAATTATATTTTATAAAACATATCATGCTAGAATTATTATCTATAAACCTAAAAGATTTATCGGTAAGGTATTTTTATCTTTCTATTCATTTAAAAGTCCAATATAATATTTGAAATAATTTTAATTTCAAACAATTCGGAACCATATACATAATAAGGTTAAATGACTTGATGCCCATATTGTTACCGGAATACTTGAGGAAAAAGGATAGTTTTAACCTTTCATAGGCTGTGATAATAAGGGAAGTTTTCAATACTAAAGGATGCCGTTTGGTTATATCTTTGCACCAAGCATATTACATAAATTATTATTTTCATATACATCGTGATTTTATTTCTATGTATGTTATTAAATAATAGTTTTTTATGCACTAAGGGAGTAAAGAATGCTATTATTTCCCTGAGCAGTTAGTTGGTTCCTAAGGCGTAAGCCGAGGGAACCAAAGTATTAAACTTCTGAGGTAAAGCCGAAGGAGTTATGACTAATATCTCCCGAGGCAAAGCGGAGGCAGGTAATTGCGAGGGGGGAAATTGCATTTTACTCCCAAGGTGCATACAAGATTTTATCTCCAGACATTGATTTTATTTTAATACGTTTTGTTGTATTTTATTCTATTTTTTGGGTCGGACCCCCTCATAAATTTAGGGGGTGCTGCCTCCAAAAAAAATCATATTGCTCCAATCAACTTCTTTAGACTTGAAACGGATTTTGAGCCAGTACATTTTTTTTTTTGGTCGGGCTCCCTTAAAAAATAAAAAAAAGCTCCAAACTACTTCTTTCGACTTCTTCTATTTATTTGTTAAGTTTTAAACGAAAGAAAAAAAAATATATAATATCTTAACAAAGTTTACATATAACAGGTTTTGTGCCACTTCCTAAAGTACGAATTCTACCATGCCGCATATATCATTAGCAAATTCGTTAATAAGGAAATCCGCTAAAAATCGTGAGATACGTGGTATCATTAGCGAAACTTTATATATAAATATAAACACTATCGAAGAGATGAGCAATTGCATAATTAATATCATTGGTATCAAAATATTAGTTTACACAAATATGTTGCTTAGGAGTAACGTACTAATGGGCGTAATCTTTAAACAAACGTATCTCAAAGATCTTATTTTTAGCAACTTCAAATGGTATAATGACTCTGGAAAATGGTGTTTAGCTGACCAATTTATCTTGTTTTACTTCTTATTGCAACTATATTTTCCAAACTGTGTAGAGCGACTTAACTCCATAATGTTAATAACAGCGAGAAACAAACATGTCACCCTGAAAAAAGTTTATAACAAATACTTTTCCTACGAAAAACTTTGTCGTCCTAAATTGGAAAAGCATGTTATTTCACCTTAACAATGTAAAGGAAAAATGTAAGAAGGCTTCCCGCCAGATATTTATCACCTGTTAACAAGCACCTCTCTCTTTGTTAATCTATTACTAATCGTTAACAATCGCTACCAAACCAATCTATACAGCTTTAGCTGTATTTATAAGTATTTTTTATTCGTACTTAAGAGGTACGCACAAAATTTATTGTGCTTACCCCTGAACATGTGAAACAGACTTAAGATATTATAATATCCTTTATAATGGCAATTCAAGGCATTAAGAACTTACTTGTGTCAAAGACGTCCCTACGGATATGACCTTGGATATCAAATTTTGCTCAACTTGATAACTGATGTTGATGCCCTTTATATTTTAAATTATCATATTGAAATAAAGTAAAAGCGCAAACCAGCCAGCGAATATTGGACCTTCGCGGTACCAAAGACTCAATTAAAAGAAACAATTAACGTTAAGACTTCAGTTAATTCGCCGTCTCTGCACTGAAAAACACGACGCGGGCCATGCGGCCGGTTTTGCCTTCATAATACGTTACGGATGTTAACCTAAAATGTTTCGTACGTTGACATAAGAAAATATGTAATTCTATTGGTCAGTTTTGGCTTATAACAAATCAACTTATAACGTCTGATTGGTTAATTGCATTAATATATAATGGTATAACGTCTGATTGTTTTAATGAGCCAGTATTAAATTTGTGACGTCACGCTTCCAATCAAACAAGATAACAACGTTTGTGCAAATAAGTGCATGCAAGATCTAAACCTAGCCGTGGAACAGGAAGCCTACGAGTAGGTGAAATCTAGTTTGCAAACTTGAAAACTTTCCTCTCAATTAGAGATATCGATTCGTGAGAGAGAGTTGGTTTCAATCGATTCGTGTGCTAATTACATCTCCATTTCAACTAGGGGATCTAATTGCGAAGATTTATTTGCATGGATTATTATCTAATAAAGTTGCATACTAATTATTATCTATTAATATATGTACGCAACTGATGCCAGTATGGTTTGTATAACTTCAGATATGTTGAAATAAATCTAAGCGGATAGTAAAGATCATTACTATTGTAGTAACATAAAGACGATGCCCATAGTTCTTAGTCCTAATAGTTCTAGACCCAGGTGCAAAACCTATTGTCCTATTGTCGAGTTCTAAAGGTTAAACTTTCTAGATTGACCAATTGCGGCTTCCTGATGAAAGATAAGATTTCAGACCACACGATTTTAGTTTTTGCCCAATAGCGGTGTTTTTATTTAGATTATAAACAAAAAAAGAGATCCGTGGCCTTTTGGTCGCTACGTGGCGTCGGGACTGGACGCCGATTCGCAATCATATGGTCGTTGTTCTGTATCAGTTTGCCATTTTATTAGTTTATATAAAGGGCATACTGTCACGATATAATCGACTTTAAAATGCATTCGTCAAAAAGCGTAGTTTGTTTACATCTAGATTTAAATAATATATCGATAAATTAATCGGAAGTAATGCAGATAATAACATTTAGCCTAATCTCAACACTTTTAGAAGATAAGTGGTTTTATGAATGTTTAGGGGCTCATTATTGTGGGTTAATGACGTCACACATATTTTATAAACAATAGAGTTCGAGATATTGCAAGGTAAAATTTTGTACTAACTTTCATCTTGATCCGAGAAAGCGTTCAAAAGTTCCCATAGAATCGTCTAGGAACAATCTCGTACACACATACACACACATCCAACTCCAACCATAAGCTGGTTTTTTGTTAGAAAATTCGCTAAAATTAAGGGGGGATTTTTTTAGGTTAATGCAATTTTCGATTAACCCATTTTTTACTTTTCCTCACCTTTTTATACAGAAGGTATATAGAGGAAAAGTATTGCTTTCACCCAAAAAATGTAACTCGAGATTTCACTTGAATTATCCGTTGTAGGTGTTTTTAGGACCATCTGAACCAAATTCAGCTTGATTTCTGTCTGTGTGTGTGTGTTTGTCTGTGTCACGCATAACTATCACTGTGTTTATGCTAGATAGTTGAAACTTGGTACAAAAATCAGTCTTTGGGTCTAGTTGTGCTGCCCGGAATATCAAAATATTATGCCACTATTAACCCTATTTGCTTAATCGTAAAAAAATCGAAAAATGGCCCGATGAACTTGAAATTTGGCAGTAATATACTTCTCAACGTGACAAATAAATCATCTGAATTTCGTTATGATATTGGCCGCCATTTTGAATTTATTTACTTTTGAAATTTAAAATTTTGACGCTTAATAATACCAAAAGTATACACGTGTTTTAACATATAACACGTCGTTAGAACCGCAAAAAAATAGAAACAAATATAAAAAACTCCGATCAAAATCTACTAATTAGTTAAAAAGTTATAAGCGAACTTATTATTAATTAGTGCGACACTTTTGTAAAACTTAAAAGTCTGTTTACATTTGTCAAGGTTACAAATTTCCGCCAAAAATTCAAATAATTTAATAAAACCGAGTAAAAATAAGAACTTTTTCTTATTTAAGAAATTATTCTTGTATGCTTTTTTATACTAATTGAATTATTATTTGTTAAAAATAATTGAAAAAATCGGGTACGGGGTACCTAGGAAGTTTAAAAACCCTAGACCATTTGCTAACCATCCTATTCTGAGGACGAGCGAAGCGAGTCCGAAGTACATAAACTCCAGGCCACTGGTAACCATCCTATTTTGAAGACGAGCGAAGCGAGTCCAAAGGGTGAGGAAAAGGTCCGAGGTACCCCGTACCCGATATTTTAATTATCTAAATTGGTTCATTAACGAAAATAATACATAAAATACTAATTTACACCCTAGAACAAACATCTTAAAATTGGTTTACTAATACTGGTACAACGGATAACGGGATAATGGCTATACTATAATATTTTGTGACAGTGTCACAAAATCTGTCATAAAATCTTTATATCTTCGCTCAGGATGACTTAAAAACTTAATACGGATTATTCATGTGAACATTTACGTTTCGGACAGGGTGAAATCTAGTTTTCGAAAAAAGGAAAAACTCGATTTGAATGGGATGAAATCTAAGGTTTCTCGTATTATGCGATAACATGTTAAAATATCGCAACCACTGAATGAAACATTTTATTAAAAAACTGACGGTAAATAGGGACAATAGCTAGTTTTTGACATTTTTGAACCGCAGTTGAGAAATTTTCTCGAAAAATAAAACCATCCAACCCTCGGCTTCTCTGTCCAACTCTACAATAAAACATAAACATACATTCATATTAAAATGTCGAGAAATAAATCAAAAATAAAATAAACCCCTACCCTCGAGCTACTCTGGAGTTTTTTGTATTTTTGATATTTTTCCAGTGAATATAGAAAGATAAATAGCTGAAGGTATAGTCAAGCACGACTAAAAGAAAAATCATAAAAAAATGTTTGCCTTCAGTCTGACGGCAAAAAATATTATCTTTACATGTTTGCTTTAAAAAATTGTAAAATTAAAAAAAAAGTAAAATAAATACGACTATGTAGAAGGAGAGAGAAAATGTTTTTTAGAGAATTTCTTTAAAATAATAATAAATGTACCTTTGATTATTTAAACGGACAAGAGTTTTTATTCAGAGTGAAAACAGAAAGGTCTTAAGAGGTTGATTTTTAGTATAGTTTGATTTGATAGAAATGTTTATTTGAATTTTTAAATTTTCGAGGGTTTAGGGAATTTTTATAAGAAAAATGAGCTAATGGGATTGCTAGTATAATTAGAATGTGAGAATCACAGGGGGGCATAAAACCTAAAATTGCTGCCACCGTTTTCAAGGAAAATAGATGAACATGAGACAACTTATCCCATATAGAGTTTAAAAGTTTTGGAGAAGCGTATAATGTTTGTGTTTTTTCACTTTTTAGATCTAACACGCTTAATGTCAACATTAATTATTAATTAATGATTAATGATTGAGGTTGGAGTTGAGGATAGACCATTTGCACTGCGACTGGAAGTCTATTGTACAATCCCCTCTATTGGACCAGGTCAGGATAATCCTTTTCTCCGGACAAGGTCTAGGATCATACTTTAATTCCAGTAATTTTTACTTTTCCTTATTTATACCGTAGGTATATAGAAAAATTATTATGTTTGCAAAAAATCCGAAACCGAGATGAAACCAGAATATCCGTTTCAGGCGTTTTTAAGGTCAAGTTTTCTTAAAGTTGTTGTCTGTCTGTCTGTATATGTGTGTGTGTGTGTGTGTGTGTTATCATCGGAGCTCCTAGTGTAATTATGCTAGAGAGTTCAAACTTTGTACAAATCAGTCTACTGCTGTAGTTGTACAATTCGAAAAATATTTTTTATGACCTCATTAACCCACAATAATGACTCAGTGAAAATTTTGAAAAATCATAAATCACTAAAAAAATGAAGCGATCCAATATAAATTTGGCACGCAAGTAGCTGTGTTCATGACTACCTATTGTGTTAAGTTTCATTTCATTATCAGCATTAGTTCAATTTTTATTGAATGTCTTGTATATTCTGAGGACGAGCGAATCGAGTCCAAGCATGTGATTAGGAAAAGTTCCGAGGTATCCCGTACCAATTTTTTTTATGTTATAGGATTCATAACTTTATAATATCAAACAAGGTAAGAATAACATTACATATATACCAATAACCATTACACAATAATAAAGAACTAAAATTTTACTCGATATGTTTATAACCTAACGATAGGAACAGGAAGGATGTAGTAGTGCTACGAGTCCTTCAGGTATTAGCGGTGGGGTTGGGCGACACTATTTTACATTGGGAAGGCCTTATATGTTTATAACTTCCTTGGTGAGAATGTACATGTGGGGAAGGTAGATTGTTAAAATGTGGGAATGATTATAAGCCACAAACAATATCAGGATAAGCTCCGATCAACATTAAACCGAATCGTAAACGTTATATCTTCGAATGGAGATGGCATTCTGGATCGGGTAAAATAAATAAGTTGATGCGATACGAGCTCTCGCGATTTAGAGAAAAGCGTTTACGATCTTCGTATATTCTATCTCCATAATTTAAGGTTGATCAGTCTTCAACCAATGCACTATCTCAAAATTCGTTCACTAGATGTATGATAGATACTTACTTTACAGATAGACTTGGATAGTAAGAAGATTCACTAATAAGCTTTAAATTATAAGGTAATCTATTTATCAAAAAACACAAAAAGTGTATTGATCCATCACATTTACTGTTTAGTTTACTTTATTTTTTTGCTTTATTGAGTACATATTTACTCCTAAAGTGGAAAGAAATCGCACTAGAATGCACAGGAGTGGGTGAAGCACTGTGTCTTGCTTGTGTAGTTTTACATGTATTGTGACACACCTAAGAGCTTGATTTTTCTTTTGCTCTTTGTATATCAAGAGCAAAGGTTTCAAACCTTTCAACTTTATTAGAAAGGCATGCTTGCCGGGAAAGGGTTTTTTTCTAAAACAGCACCCGTTTCAAAGAAGTCATTAATAGACTTAGGCAAGACACAAAGAGCTTTTCTTTGAGCCAGTGCTCATTTTCTACAAACTCTTCCTCAAACTCAGTGGCAACCCGGCACAAAGTTGCCTAATTGGACCTATAAATAGCTTCGGCCTTGGATATTGCTCCTTTACAACTTCTTAATTTTTGTTTGAAGTTAAAAAAGTTAAAAAAATATTAATCTTCTTTTTTTGGGAACATCAATTCACCTTTATTAAGGCAACTATTTTTCCTGCTTTATAATATACTTTTAAATATTACACATAAAAGAAGAGGACTTCAACCTCTTGGACGATTCGCCCGTCTTAGAGCTTTTTGCGTCGGTGCAAGGAGCAGATTCTCTGTCTTTTGGTTCATGACGAGTGGCATTTTGTTGTATTACTAGTTCAGTTAGTGGCATCTTGCCACTACATAAACGAATTTACAATTATGTATAACCCAGAATAAATGATGTATTATATATTAGTGGATAAACATGATTACAAAAATTTGTAGATGTCAAATGATAAAATCGTAACCACTGATCATCAAATGAAATTTCGTTTATGTGTTTACATTACATATTACTATTTAATTGTATCAGTTTGACCGACCCAATAAGTGAAATTTTGAAATACTAAGACATTGTTGTGGGTTATTGACACATTTCATAAACAATAAGCTTTTGATTATAAGAAGATCATTTAAGTGTCATTTTTTTAAACTCTTTAAAATCATGGTAACAGTGATAATAGCAATAATGGTAACAGGGCTTTGATATCAAAGCCATATCTGGTATTTGGTGATATCAAAGTCATATAGTCATATGACAATTGCAAGAAGCTACCCAGTGGTAGCATTTGCTGGCATGAGCTTATCCTATATAATGACTACAGTATTAATAGAAAAAAGGTCAATTTTAATCTGATAAAGCGTTCAAAACTTCGTTCGTTCGTAGAAGTCTTGAACAAATCATTTAGTACATCATGTGGTACACATTTTTTTGGAGAGTCACCTGGGGATTCCCACAGGGTGGAGTCTTGTCTCCTTCACTGTGGTGCCTTGTGAAACTGCCTCTCACATACTTCAGAGATTTGAAGCCCTAGCCTTTCAAAGGTTCTCCAACTTTGGTAGCAACACTCTCACTAAGTTTGACTCTACCAACCAATCACTGGTAGAAAAGATCCTAGACCTAGTCCAGGGAAAAGGATTATTCTGACCTGGACCAATTGAGGGGATTGTACGATAGACTTCCAGTCGCAGTGCAAATGGAGGTCTATTCTCGACTCCAACCCCAAACATTAATAATACTAATAATAATTGACTCTCACCTTATTAGCTCATTTTCCTTCGTAAATCAGCTAAAAAGCATATAAGTATTATATTTATTTTTGGCTAGTGAATATTTGTTTGCGTATGCTCTACTTTTGCTTTTCCTGCAAATACAGTTTTCTGAGAAGCTATTTGTTCTAAATACTAACGTAGTATCTAATAAAAAAACACACGTGCTTGATCACATACATTAAGTTGTGGTCATGCAGAGTCTAGTTTGTTTTATGAATTTAGAATATAGGAGAACGATACGTTTGATCAACCTCTCCCTGATAGGTTAAGATAATGTGTTACAGGTAGCAACCACATATCATTAGGTAATTTCTCCATTGCATTCCTAGCTAGAATTACCCTTTTTATTTCGTGAGTCGAGCATAGATCGCTCTTATATGCCAATTGTATTCTTCATCTCATGAATATCTTGTCATGTTTTGTAAAACAAACAAGTCGCGTGGCATGTAAAGGAATCATCACAAGATTAAAATTGTTAAATATTGGTAAATAATCTTAAAAAATATTAGAAAATATCTCAATGAATTGCTATTGATAATAATAACAGATAGTTATGCAGTGAGATAAGCTAATTTTCTGGGAGTGTTGTTCGAGCGTGAAGATTTAGGCAAAAAATTATGATCCTGGTGGCCACTAGAACTTTGCTTCTTCCCTTTCAATTTATTAGATAATTTATTATGAATTAATGTGATTGAATAGGTACGGAGGCTGTCAGAGCAAGGAGGCGAGAGTGGCCGGGCTGGTCCCAGTTCAATCGAAGCAGCTTTCTTAGCGACATTATCACAGGGTCCTATGCCTACATGCAGCGGAGCTCCGGGAGGCAGGAGACACAGCGTAGTCACTATCAGCAAAGCACCTAAAAGCACGCTCCTATTTGGAAGGTAACGAAGAAAAACTTCTTAGTGACCAACGGATATAGGAATGGACATAATAGAACAGAGAAAATAACGAGGCTAACCTGCTCCAATAACTTTCCCCGTGGGAAAGGTTTCGAGCTCCCGGTACAAAAATTTTTCTCCACACCCATTTCTTTATAAAAAAACAAACAAAAGGTTTCAGCCACTTGTCCGCTTGGTTGTTGTTCTATATCAGTTTGTTATATTATTACTTTGTCATACTGCCACATTATAAGCGAATGTTAAAATGCTTCCAAATGTTAAAATAATACATTTGGAAGTTCGCATATTATAAAAACACGATTTGTTTACATTATGTTTTATATGTCAATCGATAAAATCAAAACTAATGCTAGTATCAAGTTTTCAACTGGATCAATTAAATTTTAATTTAGTTTTAAGATTTTAAAAAATTTTTCCCTGTCGTTAAAAATAAAAATGTTTCAACCTTCTTAATGTATTGAGTTAAAGTATACTCCATCATAATTCTGTATGGAACCAATCTCTTCTGAGAATCCGGTAGTCCGTTCTCTGATTATATAGGTACTTTACCTAGTCGTATTTGATGTTTATTAGCAGTGTATTTATAAAAGAATAGGCGGTCATTTTTATTTGGAATGTTAAATAATGCCTTCAAAGAGTTTATTCATTGAGCAGTTAAACTTTTATATGTTAAAATTCAAGATTAAAATGTATAAAGGGGGAAGGTTGTGCAATTACAAGATATAATCGTTCGTCACTTCTTTTTGTCGATGTGTCTTAGGAACAGACGAGAGTCGTTCGCGGCGTTCTCGACGACGCCGACTAGGCCCCTACAAAGAAAGGACTCGCTGACCAGATCACCCAGTATCTCCGGTTCCGAGTACAACCTGCAGCTGGACATCATGGACGACATACACGAGATAAAGCAGCAAGCGAGGAAAGTCAAACTCAAGATGTGGCAAGCCGATGGACAGCAAGTCTGTGAGTTGCAGACGATGGACGGATCCTCGCAGAGGTACAACGCTGCCGACAGAAGGTAAGCTTAGTTTTTATTCGGCTTTCACGTACAAACTCACGTGGCAAACTGTAGCGGTGAATCAGAAAAATATAACATTTGAAAAACCACATCGGGTGGTTTGTTCTTTCAGGTCCTCTATAAACGGTGCTGACTTCCTAAAACACTGCACCTACAATATTATAGAAGAAGAGCAGTTTGGAAAATCAGACGTGCTTGGTTACGACACCAGGTTGACGTATAACATCAATGGATTTAGCAGTGATCCCGTTAGTGGTAATTGGCGTGCCATCTTTTAAAGGCTTTTAATATCTTGAGGCAATTTTTTCCCCTCTGTAAGAACATACATCAACTAGACAAAATTGCATGACTCTAAAATGCATAAGTGTGCCATTGGGAGAGAAACTCAAAGTATACTTTTTTCTCTTATTATATTTCGAAGACAGTCCAAGAAATCGTCTTTCGAAGATCAAAATTTGAAAATAAAATTATGTGAAATAATAAAATATCTAACCAATAACTTTCGATTCTGTTTGACTAATATTTAATTTGTAATATGTGAGTTTAAATTCAATAAATGTATGCACAGTAGGGCTACCTTCATAGTAAGAATATCAAGATTAATTCCTCCTTAACGCAGCTTTATTTAGACGAATAAAAATGTAGGTTATAGATTATGATGTGCTAACTCATCCTTCCAAATTTAATTTCATTAGCAATCTTAGTTTGTTCGATATAAAGCTTAAATTTAAACGCTTTGACACTTATAGTTCTGAGGCATTTCCAGCAATTGTAAACATTTGAAATGCGGAATCAATTGTACAATCCCATAAATAACTATAACGCGGTAGTCCACATGCCGCGCACATTTTCTTCGGTATGCGTGTTTACGCGCTTAACTATCTATTTCTTGCTTAGGGTTACCCAAAACATTGAAAACGACACCCTACTCAAATTTTTTAGCAACCCTTTTTTTTTCGTCGCTAAAAAAAATCGCTTTTTTGTTTCCAGTAATTTACTATGGTTTTTTCGAAAGTAGATGAATATTATGGTAAGGAGAGTTAGTTTCTAATCTTCCACTAGATGCCAGCAACAATTTTACCCACTCCTTCTGCCAGACTCTCCTCGTTTACCTTCGGTAACCTTCAGATCATTTGACTGAACTGCGCTATCTATTGCTCCAAAGCTTTGCTTAACCTTAAGTTTTAATAACACCCTAGAAATTTGGCATTACCGAAGCAATACTATCCTATGCTTTGGTTCATAAAGCCATTACGAAAAAAATATAAGCGAGTATGAAGTTGTTTGGAAAAATACCGAGGTACGTAAAGCTCGATTTTTTGGGGTATTTTACTCTACTAACCTTTTAATAATTAATTACTCTACAAAAAGCAAATGCTTTAGTAAGATTAATTATATATTCACATCAAAGTTAAATAAATCTTTTCACTGTGTGTATAAACTTTTAAACTAAAAACGAAACCGTACCGAAATTATAATAAATTCACTTGACGGTTTTTGTTAAATTTTGTGAAGAAGTGTTGGGCAACAGGTTTCTGGTTGAGTGATTTATTGGAGTAACGAGAGACGTTAAATTAACCGGATCCGGGGGTTTAGCCTCGCTGTGCCTTTCTCCGGTCAAACCAACCGTACTATGTCCCTCCACACCTTTTATACATTTATCTTTCCATGCATTTGAATTTTCCAAAAAATATGATTTTATTAAACAATGGCAGCAATAAATTTGAAATAATTTCTATTACACTGTTATGCATTTTAGCCCAACTCGCAACAATTATTAGTCGACATATACAAAGATATGAACGCAATATAAGATGAGAAATTGGAATAAAGGTGAAGGAAAGCTGTTTAAACTCTGGGTTAGTTTCCTCCTTATAGATCTACTCACAACATTCAACATGATAAATGTTTAGTCTATGTATCCTTTGAACTAATAGAATAATTTGAAAAATGCCATTTATCTGTCAGTTAAAGACTGACAAGTTTCTGCCTTTTCTCATTTTTAATTAAAAACTTTGAACTTTTTTATTGAAAAAAGAACGAGGCCTTCCTCATTGCCGCTCCGCGGTGTCGGCGCCGGGGACCGCTTCGCGGCCACATGGTTGATGTTCTTTATCAATTCATCATATAACTGGTTTATATAAGAGGCATACTGCCACGATATAAGCGAATTTTCAAATTTATTAGTCAAAAAACGAAATTTGTTTACATAATGTCAATCAATGACGCAATGTTTAGTTTAAAATATATATGTCAATTAATAAAAACCTGAACTAATACTGATAATACAATGAAATGTAATATACTTCGTATGTTAATATACTTCGTGTGTTTTCGTATTTTCGAGTTGTTGTTGTTATAAATACACGATTGTTTTAAATACGTCAACAAATAACACGGTTTAGGATATTTTTAAAACAAATATTCATATGTCGCATTCTTTATCTGGTTGGTAAACCGTTTCAAAAAATATTTAACATGTTGAGAACACAATTTCGTACATGTACGCCATTTTGACCCGCCCTAATAAGGTTCTTGAAGTATATTGTTGAGGAATATATGTGGTCTTGTCTTAAATACCACTAACATCCCCTTAAATGTTATTAAATGTTGACCAACGGTCTTTGAAACAAGTTGGATACAAAAATTTGTACAGACAAACTTTTATTGGCGTGAAAACTTTCCACGCCAGAGTATTGCTTTGTCTAAAGTTGCAACAATTAATACTCTGTAGAATAGAGTCACCTATTTCGGGTTAAGAGACTTTGGAGTTTCACAAACGGGTAAAGAACAGAAATATAGCAACAGATATTAAAACAGAATGGGTACAGAACAAAACGAAGCTTCAGAAATTAAAACAAATCTGGTAAAGAACAGAAATGGAGCTACAGAAATTAAAACAGACGGTACACAGAACAAAAACAAGCACAAAAATAGAAAATGTAAAACAAATTATAAACAATGCCACGACACCGCAAAAATGGGTTCATTATAAATTAAAATTTGTGTCAACCTGTCTCACTTAATGATTGACAAGTGTTAGTGCCCATAAAACAATCACAATGCTTTCAGCTCATATTTCTATTTTACATAAAGTATAGATGCAAACATTTTCAGCGACATTTTATAAATAAGAAAATTTAATGAGTCGGCTAAATTTTTAGTAGGATTTCAGATGTATCTTCCTACAGATAGCCTCTTATGGTATCATACATTGCTGTAACCATTTTAAGAACCCTGTGTTTGTTGTTACGGCAGGTACTCTGAGGTTGTTGTGGGTAACGTGTCGCAGCAGAACCGCTCGCGAAGAGCAAGTGAACTACCTCCGATCAAAGCCTGTCCTGATGAGCAAGTGGAGGGTATCGTCTGCTCCAATACCGATCTACAGAAGCTAATGTCTCTATCGTCATCTCCAAGCGACAGCCCCCAGGAAGACACCAGCACGCGAAGGCAGAGGTTTTCTACTTCCTCTAGGTCGACGAGCTTCGACACGTCTAACGTGCCTGATCAGGTAACATAGGTAGATAGACTCCGTATACTGAATTATTATTCACCGTATTTTTTATTTACACTTTTACGAAGAAAATCATGCTTTTAACAAATTTTCTTTGGAAAAATAATTCTGCCGAGTAGGTCTTCAAGCTGGGCGACTTTTCATTTTGATATGCCCGCTTTTTTGCTAATCAATCTAATTTTTACATAATTTTCCAGTGGATATGTAATAATCTAAGCAGTAGCTTCACATCTTGTTATTTATTGCTTAGATTATACACTACACAGGAGAGCATTATTTTCACTCATTTGAAGCCCAGTTTATTTTACTTTTTAGCGCATTTTCTTTGAAAAATTAAAAAAATCAAATAAGTTGTGACGCTACTGCTTAGGTTATTAACAATATACCAAAAATTAAGCGAAAATTGGAATGATACGCAAGAAAGTGGGCACATTATAGAAAATTGGCCCGGCTTGCCGACCTCCGTGCTAGAATTATTTTGAAGTTTTAACATTTTGAAGTTTTATCTTATTTATACTGTATATTTACAGTATACTGTATATTTACAGTATACTGTATATTTATACTGAGATTCAAACCCATGAATCCTAGGGTTGAGTAGTCTTATCGACTTCGTACCGGTTTTATTAGGATCATTACCCCCAGAAAAAGTCAGTCTTCAAGAACCGAGCACTTAGTTCCTATTCAATACTATCTATATACTTATTATTCAAACAATAATTTATTGAGTATAAATTTAGTATAAGAGCGCGTCTTAATGTAATAATTTTTAAATGTTTACTTGTTGTTAATAATAAAGTTTTATTGCAATACAGTATATCTACGATTTTTGATAGATCTTTAATATTAAGCATTATCAAGCGAGATCACTTCCTAGATGGGTGAACGCAAGGAATAAAACGGATGGTTTAGCTGTCAAAATACGAGCTAAGTGACTCTGAAAGCATAGCGTAATATAAATTTGTAAAGTTTTTCAGAAAAAGCACAGCAAATTTGGGAGGTGAGGATTAGGATATTGAATTTGAAATGGCGAGAAAAAGTTTCGTACCAAATGCTTATTAGATTATGTAATAGATGTTACTTTTATTTTATTTTATTGTTAAGAAGGTTATTAGCAATTTTAAATCTATTATTATTATAAACTTAATTAAAGTATGACGTGCTGCAGGCCAGGGAACCTAAAGCTAACAACCGAAGGCACGAGGCAGTAGTGGCGCGAGACCAAGGGCGAGACGACGAAGAAGTATGCACACCGCTGTTATCATCACACCCTGAAGAGCAGCCGGGCGAAGAGGTGGTAGACGAACAGCCCTCCACATCATCCGACGTTAAGGAGGAGAAGAGACGAGTGCTTTGGGACAAACCCTCGGGCTCCGTCGTCGACCCTCATCTCATTGGCAATGCCATAGAGGTACGCACCACTCAATCCTGTCTTGAAAATTCGCGAATGAAAGCTTGTAAGCTTAGCAGTTGTAAGTTTGGTATTGATTGCAATGAACTTGAAATGAAAGCGTGATACCTTCTAGTACGTGGAGAACAACGTGCTTTACTGTTCCCTATTTATTCCGTTGCTATATAAGAAAAGTATTGTGGTTGCAAAAAATCCTAATATCACCGGAATTATCCGTTTCAGGTGTTTTAAGGCCTCTAAGTGGTTATCTCAAAGTTTTCTGTCTGTGCGTGTGTGTCTGTAATCATCGTAGACCCCGGTTTATTTATGCTAGAGAGTAGAAACTATGTAAAAAATTAGTCTACCGCTGTATTTGTGCTATCCGTAAAATATTTTTTTTATAACGTCAAAAAAATTTCAAAAAATCATAAAAACACGGAAAAATTATGCGATCAAATATAAACGTTTGCTATATAGTTGCTTATAGCTATGTATAAGACTAACATATGTGCCTAGTGTCAACTTATTATCAGCATTAGTTTAAATTTTTATTAAATTACCTGTGTACGTTTTTTTAAAAAATGTAAAAAACCGAAAAATAATCCAATTGAGTTGAACAAGTTTAAGTTTTAATGAAGAGTTGAATGAATGTTAATGTTGAATGATGTTAATGAAGAGTTGAACAAGTTTAATGAAGAGTTAATACAAGTATATACCTTTACGTAAAAAATAAGTACACTAAGTGTCAGTTCAATACGAAATGGATATCCATGTTTTTAATGGATCATGTAAGATAAGCAGCATCGAGCATGGTTAGTACTTCGAAGGGTGACCGCTGGGGACAAAACGAATATTTACTATGTGAGGAGGAGCGAAGCAATTCCAATGACGTGTTGCAGTGTAAATCTGACGAATTGTATATTCTGAGGACGTGCGAAGTGAGTCCGAAATAGAAAGGATAAACGTAGCAAATCTGTTGTGACGAGGAAAAGTTCCGAGATACCTCGGTACCCGATTTTTATTGAAATACATCCTTAGTCTTCATCAAATCATCATCCAATGATATTATACAATTAATAAATCTATAAATAAAAATGATTAAGTCGTTAAAAATTAGAGAAAATCAACTTCTTTCTACAAATGCCTTATACGTTTTCACAGTACTTATTCGTAGCTGATCATCGTGTTTGTTTATTGTATCTTCATGTACAATAGTATATACATATTTTATATATATATATATATATTATATATATATATATATATATATATATATATATATATATATTACCGACACACTTCCGCTATGACACCCCTCCAATAAGCAAATATGTTTCAAATTAAATCATTCGCCAGAGCAAACTAAGTAACAATTGTTTTATTTAAAATAAAACTGTACAAATTGAAAACTAAATCTAATTAAAACTATTTAATAACTTAGAAATAGTTATCTTTTAATTTTCTTCAGAGAAAACTTATGCTATTAAGGAAACTTGTGATGAAGAAAAGTCTTGGGATTTCCCCGAGACAGAGTAATTTCCCGGGAGGCTCATCCCTGGGGAATACAGTTCTCAGAAACTGATAGATCTGGCTTAACTTTAGCCTTCGTTATGTGGGATTAAATATATATTTTCAGTTACATATTTTCACCTTTGATTTATGTTTGGATTATTTATAATAATGTTTAGAGGCCAATTTTTCTATTCGTAGAATTTGATTCTTAAACATTGGGATCAGATGACTGGCTCTGGTTGTCCAAGCCTTTGTTAGTTAGGCTTCTGTGAAATGGTTTAACCTTACTCCATAGCCTACTTTTCAAAATACTTATTGCTTACCTGCCTCCTGAAAAGGAGATAGATGCAGCAAATTTGAAAAACTTTAATGATAAAATTTATACGATACGTGATAGCCAGGTTTTTGAACGCTTTAACCCGTAGGATCATATTAGCATTTTCCCTCACTCAAATATCACTTAAATAATCCACCCCAGAGTTTGTGCACACTTACTTATCTAGGAAGCACACTCTCCGTATATGGCGGCACTTACGACTAGTTCACAGTGTGCCTAGTTCATCTAGACCAGCTAGACTCTGGCTAGCACCGACTACAAGTTCACAGTGTGCTTTGTTTATTGAGTACTATTAGCTCCTTTGATCACATAAGTCTTACTTGGCCCGCCCCCGTTTAACCAGTCTCGCCAATCTGGCTAGGCTCTATGCTCTGGCTAGTTCAGCGCCACTTAACAGAAAGCTCTAGCCACCCCGACGTCAGCGTGCACGAACTCATTCCATAGTCCTATCCTGAAAGTCAATTTTCCGCCATTCTACTAGACGTCTGTCTTCAAGAACCGAGCACTTGGTACCTAGTCGCTTACGTTATACGTGCCCAGGTTTCACTTTCACTAAGTTTTCAGGCTTTCGAAGGATCAGTATAACTTTACGAGCTTCATCTCCATCAGACCGCAGAACTTTGACTTTTCGTGAGGTGGAGACAACAGAAACGTGGATCCAGACTAGTCCCACATGAAAAAGGAACCAACCTCGCATTTGCGTATTAGCAGCCAAGGAAACCACATAAAACCCTGACTAGGTTGGCTGGCCTTAATTCAAGCCTTCCTGAGCGTACAGTACAAGGGGTAATGTCATAGTAAAGTACTCTTTCCGCTGGATTTGAACCCTCGACCTGCATATCAAAAGGCATGCGTTCTACGACTGAGCTACCGAACTCGGTGACTGCCATGTTCTTCCTTAACTAAGTGTAATTAACTTTATTTATCATTTCTCTACAAGGAACAAAATGTTTTTATAATATTATGTTTCTCGCAAACCTATTCAACAGGGGCCTCAAAAGGCTTATCATTTTGGTGTGACTCTCACCATTTTACAATACAAAAAGAAAATCATCATTTTTTTACCGTTGAAATGTCATGGTAGACTAAAAAGAAATGATGTCTTATGTTTGTGTAGCAAAGCGTAGTTATTCAATTTACGATTTACGATTTACAGTTACTGCATGAATGAGCAGACTAATTTAAACCTATGTATGTTCAATGTATGTTCGAAAAAATGGTGTAATTGTTGTAGGTGTTCCTGAACAAAAGGTCGAGCGATGGGAGCGTGCGAAGCGATCAACCGAAATCCAAAGGATCCAGCTGGTTCCAAGAAAAAGAGAAGACTGAGGACGACGATGTTACGTGCCAGAACTCCCTCTGTTCCACCCTCAAGGACCTCTTTGTCAAATAACTCTAAATCCTGGCTGTCGTACTGACAGGACACACCCTCTTGGACACGCTGGTGTCCTTCGTATATACTCTGTAGACTTTATCAAAACGGCCACCTCAACCACCCCGAGTGTCGCCTTGTTTTGGATTTGAATTCATTCTATCAGCTGCAGAATGTTTATAATTTTCACCCATTGAATGGCACGACAAAGAAAATATTGAACAGCGAGCCGCTGAGGAGTTACAGAAATGTGTCGCAAGTGTGGAACTTGTGTTGAAATTGACTATTGCAACATAGTCCGGGAGCCCAGGTATTGTTCTACCTCATTGGCTGCAGGTGCCATTTAGCTATAAAATTTTCATCGTCATATTATAGAGAAGTAAAGCCACTGTCTTGGTGTTTTCGGTCTGGGTAACATGGTGGCTTATCAAATCTTAAAATTCTCGTATAAATTCCACATTATAAAATTATGTAAAAACTTAATATTAAGAGTTGAAGTTCTCAAGGAAGAACACATTGTTAGGCCTTTTCATTTATCACCAACATCACTTAATAATTAAGATTTTTAGGGTTAAATGTTTAAACAAATGTATTGAGTGCTAGTAAGTGAATTGTATTTTAAGTTTGACTGGTCAAATTTTTCAAGAGACTATAGCTTATAAATGCGCGAATGAAAATTATCCCATTCGCAATTTTTCATAGAAAATTCCCTAAAAAAACGTGCTTTGTTTTCATAGATTATATTTGTCAAGTCAGAATCAATTCTGGTAATACAATTTATCTTGGTATAGGCATAGATGTATATACTAGAGGGGGCATAGCCTATCTCAATACATTGAAACCCCTGAAACATCGATCTATGTAATCTCATTGAAACCTCCTTCAAGAGTGAGTTAAGGTTATAATAAATCTATATTTTTCGGCTTTCCGCACATAGTTTGTGTTTTGATTTGTATTTTTTAACGTTCTTCTATATAGTTACTTGTTTCCGCACGGAGAGCTTAGTAATTTAAGGCTCGGTCCGCTACAGGAATAAATACTTAGAAGAAGCCTAGAGGACTGTAAAGTAGAACTTAAAAATAGTAGGAAGGTTACACAGGTAAAGAATAAGGCAAGGAATTATGCATAAATGTTTACAATTGTTATTATTATAATATTTTAGTTTACAACTCATGAAATATATAATGTATTTAAAAATAAAGGCTTGATTAAGCTAAGTAAACCTTTTTGACTAAGGGAGTGAGCTTAACTCGTAGCTAACTAATCTACATTATTTTGATTTAATCTATGATGACTTTCATGGTCATAGAGTGGTACATACCAATAAATAAATAACTTATGGCCGTTTAGTAAGTAATAAAGTGGCAAAAGGCTGAGCTAAGTAGCGAAGTCGTAGATGATGAAGTTTAAGAGAGCTTCTAGAGTTAAAAGATAACCTGCTTGAATTACGCTGAGTATAGGCCGGATACCGACACTTAAATTTGATGTTTTAATATATAACTTTGGATATCCAAACTAATTACAACTTGATTTTCACACAAAAACATACTTGGTGGATTTCCACACTTTCAATATGGCGATACATACAACGCTATCTAGATTTTGGAAAGCGACGGTTATTTTGTCAGGTTATCCAACTTCCAATTATTCTAGGAGGCCATCCGTGGCTAGGCACGTCAAGTAGATATTTGATGAAGAGCAGGTAAGACTACTTGAGGAGTAACGTGGTGCATGGAAGCCTGGTAGGAGATATGAGTCCATTAAAGCTGTAATGCTAAGTCCAAACAGTGAAGTCGTAAGTTCACAATTAATAATGACCAGAAATACATCGATGTATTGATGGATATAGCCAAGTAATTATCCATCCCAAGGCGTTAGATTTTAATTTATTAATAACAAATAAAATTACAAGTATGCATATTTCTAGGGGGTTAATGAAGTTACAAAATAACTTGTTCCACGGGTACCTCAGGTACGGAACATTACTGTAATATAGTACTGATTATTTGATTATATTTTTAGCGAAGGTGGTCAGGTTACTTTTTCGATTTTTCAAAATTCAATCACTAGGGCCCCTCTAGTAATGCTATCTCTATAGGTATAGGTGCTTGATCAAACGATATTTCGAGTTTTATTTTACTTTTTGCTAGGTCAATTATGTGGGTTAAGTATGTAAGACACAATTTATAAACAATAGGGTTCTTTGCCTCATAATTCTTGTCGATGTTTGTGTCAAGTTTTATTCAGATCCGATAAAGTGTTATATTTTTATCGGGTCCCATTAATACGTCTATGATTAAAATCTCAAACATACATAGATACATATAAAGTAATGTAAAAATGAGGGGTTGGTGGTAGAGACAGTGTTCAGACTCCCACCCATTTTCCCTATGGGTAAGATAGACCAGCTTTCAATCAAGGGAAGTCTAGTTCGACTTCCATGCCGCAAGTCAGCGCCACTTTGTTGATTTCTATCCCTTGCTAAGCAACGTTCAACAAAGAGGGTCATTTTTAATATTTTTAACATTTTCTCTTTTACGTTAAAGAAAGCCGCTTAAACCGGTTGTTTATAGCTGGTGAAAGTTAACAGGTTGTGGTGCTGCAATGCAGATTTGCTCAGGACAAAGTAAAGAGTGGGAGTTGGGACACTGTCTGATTTTCACACATTTCACACTGTTCTGACATCACATTAATACATATTTATTTTTACATACATTACTTTGTTACATATATCTTTTACATATATATATATTTTATATTTTTAGGTGGTTTTTAGTATATATTTTTGATAAGTGAGTTCCTCATTCTTAAAAAAACCATCTTCCCCTCCTTGCTCAGTGATCCCAACCTTATAAGCTCGTTTCCATTTGGAAATTTGCTAAAAGTTGTAATTTAAAATTGCGTGATGTCACCATGTTGTCCATACCTACAATAAAACGCTAAACGCTAAACCGGTGGTTTAGCTACTCTATGGTCTAATGAAATTTACTGCTGGATGATGCCTGCCGTTTATAAGATAGAACAGCTCTACACTCCCGGACAAACATAGTGTATAAGTAAAGTGTTATTTTTATTTGTGATATTACTGTCCTATAATTGTATTCAAGATTAAATTAAGCACTATAACTGTTTGGTTGGGTTGTTGGTTGAAATCGTTGTAGCAGCTCTTCACTTTGTGAGACAGAATCCACTCTAATAGAATTAGTTATCAACTATATAAAAGTCTCTTGTCCATTAAATAGGAGATTGTTGCACTTTGACACCCAAACTTAATAATCAAAGGTTGTTCAGGAATGAAGTATTGTGTTCTTAATCTTTGCTATGATTCCAAAAATAACTTTCATTATTGAATTAATAACCTGAATTCTTTTAAAACCCCAATTTTCAGCGTTGGTTTGTTTGATCAAATATTGACAGCTGTAAGTCAAGTTAGTAAGTTGTAATATTGTTTACTGTAAGTCACCTTTGCTTACTGTCCCAAGCATATCTCTTTCCTCACTTAAAAACAAGTTTCACCTTAGATGACTAAAAAATATGAGGCGATTAAATTCGATGCAAACAAACCAAACGCAGTCGGAGGTTATAACGTGGCTTTTTTAATTACTTAAAGCGGATGATTATGATGGCGAAGCATCGGTTTCGGTTTTTCAGGTTGAACAGAATACTTTTCCTTTTACCTATAGTTGTAGGAGAGGAAAATTAAAAAGCTTAATTTGATCTTGTTCCTCATTGTTGGAACCCTAGATGTATAAATACCACTATTAGTGTTCCTTCTAGTTCCTGTATAAGTTTTTTTATTTATTATTTTCTATAGTTTGTTATCTATTAAAATTATTTATTTCTTTATTCACTATTGTACCTTTTAAAGATTTCTAAATGAGTAAATTGTTGTAAAGGTATTGAAAATAAACACATAAATAAATAATTTAAATCCGGGAAATTTTAAAAAATTATTTTTAATGTTATATTATAACTATTAAATTTCTGGAGCTGGCCCCAAAAACGTGATTGGTTGTATGGTAGCCTCAAATATTTCTGAATAGAAGCAAACCTGTGTTAGTTGCTTAGCTTGTTTTTTAAAAAATCGAAGCTAAAGCAAGCTGTCTTTTCTTCTGGAGAAGCACTTGCATTGTTTTTTTTGTTCTGGTGTCAATTCGTCCCTGTTTATTTGCCTTGTTGTTGGGTTTATTTGATTTTTAAAAAGTGATTATTTATCCATAAAACAAAATTTTCAACATTTTAACCAACATTTAAGGTTTGAGCCGTTTTATAGAAGAGATTACTCTGAACCAACTGACTATGTTTAAACAAAAAATGTAAAATGAGTCTTACTTGTCCATAGCCCCATTAGGCTGTAGCAATATTTTAATCATAACAGCTTAACAAAACCGATAAAAAAGAAATAATATTTAGTCCTGGAGATGACAGTGACTTAAGTGAATTGAAACAGTCCGAAAAGGACAATCTGCTATCTTACTTAACTAAGTTGTATAACCTCCACTAACAATATACTTCATAGTGTTGCGTCAAATTCGTCTATATATATATTTTTTGCCTTTTTGTTGAGGTTATTTGTTTCTTAAAACAAGTGATCATCTGTTCTTAAAACTACATCTTCAGCATTTTGACCAACATTTCTGGTTTGTGTCGTTTTATAAAATATTTTACTCTCAATCAACAGACTTTGTTTAAACGATAAATAAAAAATGAGTCACGTTCATAGAGATATATACTAGAGAGGGCATAGCCTGAAACATCTATTTGGGGCTCTCAGGGGCTCTGTGTTACCTTAGTAAAACCTCCTTCAAGAGTGAGTTAAGGTTATATGGAATCAATTATTTTCGGCTTCCTACACATAGTTTGTGATTTGATTTGTATTTTTAACGTTCTATTATATAATTTAATGTAACTTTATAATGATAATAATATATTTATAATGGAAGGTGGTCAGATTACTTTTTCGATGTTTCACAATTTAACCTATAGGGCTCCTCTAGTAATGATATCTCTTTGGTCACGTTAGTGGGCCGTAGCTTCTTCAAGCTAGCTGTTGCAGTGTTGTACTTTTAACATTTATTTTCTGTATAATTTCGACAACAGCTTAACAAAACTGTAAAATGCAACAACAAGAATTAGAAATAAAATAAGAAAATTTCAAATTCCTGTTAATAAAATAAACTTAAATTATAATGGATGTTCTAAATGTTATCGTAGTTCTGAAAAAGACCGCTATCCCGACTCACTTTGAGTGAAAACTGTGGCCAATCAAATACCACAATTAACATCAAACCAAATCACTGTGATTTTTCCTTCTCCTTTCTAAAATTATTCTTGGACCCTTTTGATTTCAAAATCCTAACCGAGTTTTAAGATGAGTGTTCATTCTTGTTTCGTCAATTTGATATCTTGTTAATTCGAATGGACAATGTAGCAATAAGTGAGCAATGTATTGGCTACTCTATAATATGTTGTTACGTTGTAATAAGTGTATTAACATAACATCAATGTAGCGGTCTTGTTGATAAATAAATTTAAATAAATATTCTCTATAAATATTCCTTCTGAGTCTTCCCTGTTTGAAATTCTTAAAACAATAAATATTTTCCTCTAATTCTATTCCTATGGTTAATTTATATAAATAATACTAATGTTTGAAATACTAAATGTTTTTACGATATCAATCGTAGACTAGCTCGTTTTTATTTACTTTTTAAATCGTTTAAATTATAAATATTAATAAATTATAAAATGTCCGACTGATTTATAAAAAAAATGTATTTAAACCTAATTGTAGTACCTAAAGATAAAAAGTACCTTTTTTAAAATATAAGAATAAAAAAAATTAAAGAAACAATGTGGCATTTGTTGAAATGTAATCTTCATATTAATGCAAGAGAGGTTATGGTTATGCTACTATGGTTGTTTAATTATGGTTATGATTCGATGGTTGTTTAACTACAGTAAATACAGTGGTTGTTTAACTAAGGTTATGCTTCTATGGTTGTTTAACTACGGTAATAATACAGGTTGTTTAACTATGGTTGCTACTATGGTTGTTTAACTAAGGTTATGCTTCTATGGTTGTTTAACTACGGTAATAATACAGTGGTTGTTTAACTATGGTTATGCTACTATGGTTTTAAACTAAGGTTATGCTAGGTAATAGAAGAAATAATAAGAACGCCCTGAACAAGCGTTCTTAAAGCCGCAACAACACTACACTGGCATAGTTATATTTCCTGTAATAGAAAATGCCATATTAAGAGTATAAAACTCCAACAGTTTATCGACTACTTTAAAAATCTTGACAGGTCAGTTTAGGCACAGCTGATTCTAAAGAAAAAAAATCCCTGCAAGAAAGGAGCGGGAAAAAACTATGTAAAGAAATCAGGTTATTTTACCCGTATTTTCTTGGGGAAGTTTTTTACATTTCTTTGTGTAGTTTATTTTATAATATCAGTTTTATGATTAATGTGATAGTAGTTTTTAAAGACATGAAAACACAAGAAAAAGCAAAAACAAAGTAAACGATTGCCGGGAAGAAGGTTATTTCCTTACATGGGTTATGGTTATAGGGATTTTTTTTCTCTTTTCACGAGGGGGGTTGGCAGCGGCTTCTTTGATTGGTCAACCCCCTAAATTCTCATGACCTTGGGGATTTTTAAGCTAAACGATAGACTGTAAGGATATAAATTCTATAGCTGTATCGCTGCCAGTCTAGGTGCTAATAGTTCTAACAGCCGGTTAAAACCATTTCAACAATTGCCACCCCCAGGTTGAACTTGATATGCGTTTTGTTTATAATATTATCACGGCTGCCTCCTAGGATGTTTATTTTGCCTTGAAAACAAAACACAATTTTATATATTTTTTTTCAAATCTAAATTGTTACTAAACATTTTAACAATTTTAAATGTTTTCTATAAATGCCTCTATCACACATACTTATCTCAGTAATAAAATAAATCTAGATTCAAAGGTGCTCAAATTAACTTTTATACTTTGTGAAATTTCACTTTTGATCGGAGGATTATTTGGACCTTTTTTATTATTCCCCTCCATCCCACTTATTGGCTTAGATCGCACTTAGAGGAGAAGAGAAGATTCTTAAATTGCTATGATAGATAATTAGCAGGAGCATTTATATAATAATAAAGAGCTGTATTAAGTTGGTAATGCTACGGGGGAGGATGTATGAAGAGATAGTCTTAGGTCTATTATAATTCCATTTTTATAAAGCTCTGTTCAGTCTTAAAAAAATATTATTGATGGAAAAAATATTAAAATTTTATTGAATTAGAAGCCATAAGTAAATGCATACTAATATAATGTATAAACCAAGTAAGAAACTCTTACACTAACCCATTTCAACAATTCGGACATGTGCTAAATTCGGACAGCTAGTTAAAAAATAAAAAAAATAGCTCATACTGGAATAACTGCACATGAGGCTTGTAGGATTTACCTCTTTGTATTTTATTTTATTGGTGACACTGATATAAGGTGAATTTTCCTTTTTATCGCGTTTTCGTTCTTTAATATGCTCGTCGAAATTTGAAAATTGTTTTATTAAATTTTATGAAACAATTGTAACAAAATGTTAGTAACCATGGTAAACTATAGTAAACGTAAATCATATGTAGTTATTAAAGATTTAATAAAATATACAGACGAAAGTGTATTGCCTCAAGAATTACTTAAAATTACAATCGCTATGTTTATATTCAAAAGCTTTAGGTTAAAGTTGTTAAAATTACTAATTAAAATTAATATTTGAAGGGAAAAAACACTTATCATACTCAAAAAAAATATAAAAAGTCAAGTAGTGCCAACTAAAACTTTGAGATGTGACAACTAAACTAATCTCAGAGGAGTGATGTTTAAGATTTTTCTGCTAAAAAACTACTTCGTGAGAGGGGACAAATTTTTTGTGTGGCGCCCCCCCCCCTGACTACAGCTTAGGCTGAATATGGTCCTCTGATCTCAAGGAAAATCTCACTTAAAATCCGCAATAGTTGAGTGGATAGAGTAGAGTAATAGAGGAGCATTGTGTTTGTAGATGATTGAGTCGTACGCATAACAAGTTCAACCAAGTCACTCGAAACAGTGTATTGTGAAGATAGATTGATACATCAAACAATCCAGCGACAGGTTCGATTGTTTGAACCAAATTTCGTTTGCTTATTTGTTAGACATATAACTAAACATTGTTTCGGCTTATAAATAAACACGTTGGAGAGAGAGGAGAGTTTATACCAAGTACCTAAATGTTTAAATCACTTATTGATGTAAAGTTTAATATTTTTAATGTTTCTTAAATCAACTTATGTTTGTAAGTTATTAAACTAAATATTCTACTGATTATAAAAAGCAAAGTGTTAATAAAGTTGTATTTGTTTATATATTGCTGTCTTTTATATTCGACTCATGTTCTTCATTAAATCTTCAGATTCTTTAAGCAAAGTCTCTAGTTACGCCATTTCAAGTTTAAACAAAAAAACAATTTGATAACATCAATATTTTATAACATACAATCGGACAATACAAGGAATTGTCGGTTTAGTTGTAGGATTAATAATAGCTTCTCATACAGATTTTACGTTTACACGACCGGAGTCGATATGACCACTCTGAATGACCAAAAAGTTTTTAAACACACGTGGTAAAAACCGAAAAACCGGAAAATACGATCACTAAACAAAAATTTTCGAGTAGGGTACCGTTTTCAATGTTTTTTTTTGGAGTGTAGAATCGAATAAACCCAGTCCTGAGTCAATGGACTATTTAAGTTGACTAAAAATTTTAGTAAGTATCCAGGATTTTAATAATACGATCGGCAATCAACAAATGTCGATTAGGGATTCATTTTAAATGTTTCTTGGGGCACTAAATCGAATGAAATTGGTCCAGAAGCGATTTGGCTACTTTACGTGACCAAAAAGTCAAAAGCCGGGGTAAATTAACACAAAACCTAAAATACGGTCGTTAAACAAAAAAAAATCGAGTGTGGTGTTGTTTTCATGTTTTTTTGATGCTCTGAATCTAATAATGCCAGTACGTAGTCAATACGATCCCTCAAATTACTCAAACCCAAGGGACTGGGTTCAAATCTTGATTGGCCAGGGAACACACTCTAGCATTCTCCCCTGCAGTATAAACCAATTCAAATTATCAACGAAAATTATATTTATAAAAAAAAAAACTTAAAATAAAATACACAAACGAAAAAAACTAAATTATCATTTAAACCAAACAAACGCCCTCATCCCCCCCCCAAAAAAAATAAATAGAAGCACAAATTACCCCTAAACTAATTAATTTACTTTGACTTTATACTTTATAAGCATTTTTGCCAATAAAGAATTTAATTAAAAAAGAGTTCATTGATAAGTATACCTAATGACTTAGTAACATGATTATTGAACGGTGCATTCATTACCCTTGCATTGAGGGAGCATGATAATATGACCTAGACAACCTCATTAATATCCAGCATGTCAGCTGCTATACATAACAGCTACACCAGCCATGTTGTCATATGTATACTTCATCTTAAACGCTACTTTACAACAGACATGATATAAACAAATTTTAACACACATGTTCAGTTGTTTATTTCTTAAATGTATTAATTATATTTTTTATTAATTTAATTATGTGATAATTAAGTAGATTTAAAAAGTGAGATACATTCTGCGAAGTTAAATTGATTATGAAGGCAAGTTATAGATTGAATCAAGGACCGGAGCAGAGTATTATAACCAGGTAAGTTCTCGTGAGGTTTATCGCATTTATAACCATAGTAAGTTTATTTGATTTAAAACAACACTTTATCGGTAAGTTGAGAATTTCCTAGCTGATAGAATTTATAAGGTGATCCAGTTGGAGGGTTTTTATGAATCAAATATATTTTTTTATGTTAGGTTATAGTCCGGATTGACGTCATTGCATGAGTAAATAGAGAATTTTCAATGTCAGCTACCAATACCAATACCTACAATGACGTCACACGTCATTCATTAAAAAAGTCAGGTTGTAACATCCGAATGCATTTGGTAGTTTACATCGAATTGAATCGTCTTACAAATTTCACACATTGAAGGCCTTAGAAAATACCGTCAACTGTACGACATCATAAGCGTAGTTTTCATATGAAAACTTGCTTACTACTAATAGCTTTAATTAAGTTCTGTTGAGTTAATTAACCCCTGAGCAAGTTGCTGCAAGGGTTTTGCTTCCAGAAATCAGCAAAACATAATGAAAAAAAAAAATACGTAGCTATATTTATAAATTTAATATGTAATAATGACTCTTAGTAATTTAACATACTTGGGTTCACTTATTATATTCTTATTAAACACATTTTCATGGTTTTATAAAATTTAAGGCCTGATTCCAGCGTGAATAGAATAAATATTTTATGCAACACATCAGGAAAAAATTATTAATTACACTTAGACTTTTTTCTTTCTTTTCTCCATTTTTAATAATTAATCTCAAATATGGTTAATAATTTCAGATTAAAATCCAGTATTCCAAAGAGTCGGGAAGTGTGGATTAATTTGATAGGATGGTGGATACTGGGAATCTGCGTGGATTTCAGTTTCTGGACCGTAATAACGGGAGCTCGCGACCTGATAACGATGCACGATAACAACAGCAACAGTAGTTTGGTGAGACCTTCAGGCAGGGTAAGAGAGTGCAATCATTACTCGGAAGGTTACATCCTCATCTTTAGTGACCTCCCGTCGTTAGTAGCCACTTTGTTTCTACCCTTTCTTCCTTTCTTCATTGACTTCAGAGTGATCATTTTATTCATTCTATCCATCAGTAGCACATTATTGATCGGCATTAGTCAGTCATGGACAATGACCCTCAGTGGAGTCGTTTTAGGATCGTTATTCTCTGGATTAGGTCTGTCTACGTTTCTACAGTACATGGATTTGTACAAAAACAGTCCTGTGGTTAGTTCAGAAATGTTAATATATTCCTGGTCGTCTGGTATAGGTGCTTCCGGTTTCTTTGCTAGTCTTTACTACGCATTAGCCACTGAAAACGGCATTAGCATACCGGCAGTCATTTACACCACGCTTATTATTCCGTTTCTCATGGCGTTCACGTTTTGGTCCCTGATATCGAGACCTGAAAGAGTAGAAAATGAATCCTCTGAAAACACAGTTGACGTGAAAATACAACCTGGAACTCAGCTAACTATGACTATCAGACAAAAGCTGAAAGTGTTGGTACAAGTAGTTGCCCGCTACGCTGCGCCACTAACGCTTGTGTTTTTTTCTCAATATGTCATCAATCAAGGAATTCTCGAACTAATATACCTGGACGAAACAGTCATACCCCTACCGTCGCGAGTTAGATGGTTGTCTTTCGACTATATGCTAAGCAACATGATATTCAAATCTACAGGACACTGGATAAAAACCGATAGGCTATGGCAAATCACGTTGTTGCAGATTCTCAACATTGTCGTTGTAGTCACTGACTCGATCTACGGGTGGCTGGGCGAAGGAACCTTAGCGTTCGGAGTCATTGTAGTCATCGTGTTCTGGGAGGGTGCCATCGCAGGTATAATGTACGTCAACACGTTCAGGATTATTAACAAAGAAAGACCGGAAGCGGACAGAGCGTTTTCACTGTCCATCACGGCTTTCGGTGAACCGCTAGGGATATTATCGGCCGCCGTTGCAGATATGGTCATCCATAAAGCCATTTGTAATCTTCCATCGAAGTGAGAACGAAGAATAAAAGATGGAAGTGTAAGTACAAACAAACTATTACGTGAAGGTCCACAAGCTGGGCGAACTTTCTTTGAAATACAGCGCGTATTTCCATTAAGCAAAAATTGGATTGATAAGCAAGATAGCGCATCATGCTTATCAACCCAATTTTGGCTTAATTATTCGATGCATATTTAATAACCAGAGCATTAGCTTAGGTTACGACTTGTTATTTAATTTTTTATATTTTTTTTAAAGAAAATGCGCATATTTATCCCAAAGATATATCCACTACACGGCACAGCATTATTTGCACATTTTTAAGCTCAGTTTATGCTAATTTTAGCACATTTTCTTTGAAAAATTCATAAAATTAAACAAAAAGTCGAAACGCTGCTGCTCTGGTTATTAAATATACATAGAAAAATTAAGCAAATATTAGATTGGTTAGCAAGTTAGTACGCATTTCAAAGAAAATTCGCCCGGCTTGCGGACCTCCGCGCCAGAATTATTTTAATTTATTATTTATTTAAGTTATTAACTTAAATACTGTAAATAAGAAGATAAAAAGAAAGACCCGGTACCAATATTCGAACCTAAGCACCCTAGCTTTGAGTAGTCTAATCGACTCTGGGCCGGTTTTATTGAATTCAGCACCCCAAAAACATCGAAAATGACACCCTACTTAAATCTGTTTTATATTATTTTCCACGATTTTTTCGGCTTTTTGATCACTTATAATGTTAGTATTGACTTTGGACCGGGTTCATTCGATGCAGTACCCCAAAAAACATAACAAGGACGTTTTTGGCGGCGAAAAATAATAAACTTGAATTTTATGATTTTTAAAAATTTTGCAGCCTTCTCAATAACTATTCAAGAAAGAAGAAAAGTATAGCAAGACGTATTAAGTTATTGCTGTGATATGTGAAAAATAAAAAGAAATCGAATTTGCTTTATTTTGTTATTTTTGTTATTTGATTTGTTTATTTATTGTTACTGATTTTAAATATGATTTTATAAATTAGTTTTCGTGTATTTATTTATATTTAAATTAAAGGAAGATAGGAAAAGGAAGATAGTGAAATGTCGTTAGTGTTTACGTATTTTTTTTTTTTAGTTTATTTTTAAAATATTGAATTGTTTTATTTTTTGGCCCGGATTAACCGCTTTAACAGGTTGGCCCTTAGCGGCCATCACTTCATTCTCCCGCGGTCTCTAATTTGGGTAAGCCAGCTAACCCTGCTGTTGACACTTCCTCCTTAAATAAAACTAGAATAAATATTATTTACAGTAGTATTTAGTAGTATTTAATTATATTATTCGCTTGTTTTACTATACAGCGTAACATGGTTTGTAATTCCGTGTTGTCATAAGTCAGTATAAGTACTGACGCTCTAACGACCTCGACCGTGGAGCTTATTATAAAACTAAATAATTATATATTTTATCTACTAGAAATATTTTACTTTATCTATCCGTAATATATTAATTATATTGTTTTATCAACATTTAATGTTTTCCATAAGTGTGTCTGCTGCTACTTCACGCCGACTGATAACGTTTGTTAATGCAAGTTATTATCCGTACGATTGAAAATTGTAAATTGATTTCAAATTTATATCCTTAGTAGTGAAGTTATTACCCCTCCTAATGGAGGGGTAACAAGATAAGTAGGTTTGGACCAATAGGAAGGGGTATACTATATGGCTCGGTACCATAAATGTACAATATAGACTTGCTCGAAAACACTCTATATAGATCATGCATTTCAATTGACACCACGTACCGTTCATAAAATGACATATTCAAAAATCAGTCATAGACAAACCAATCAAAATTAAAAAAAATCAAAAAAAATAAAATAAAATTAAAATAAAAATTAATTAAATTAAATAAAAAATATTAATAAATATATTAATATAATATAATATAAATTAATATAATAAAAAATATATATAAATAATATATATAATAATATATATATATAATATATATAATAAATAATATATAAAATTAATATTATATATTAATTTAATATTTTTTTAAATTAATTTATTAAATTAAATTAATCAATCATTCAAAATAAAGACATTCAATAATTAATTATATAAAATAAAAAATATTCAATAATCAATCGTACAAAATAAAGAAATATCAATAATCAATCATACAAATATAAAGACATATTCAATAATCAATCATACAAAATAAAGACATATTCAATAATCAATCATACAAAATAGAGACATATTCAATAATCAATCATAACAAAATAGAGACATATTCAATAATCAGTCATACAAAATAAAGACATATTCAATAATCAATCTTACAAAATAAAGACATATTCAATATCAATCTTACAAATAAAGACATATTCAATAATCAATCATTCAAAATAAAGATATTCAATAATCAATTATACAAAATAAAGATTATATATATATATATATATATATATATATATATATATTATATATTATATATATATATATATATATAAAAATATATATATATATTATATATATATATATATATATATATATATATATATATATATATGTATATATATATATATATTATATATTATATTATTATTATATATATATATATATATATATATATATATATTATATATATAATGTTTATGTGCTTTTTACGCCACTGATTACATCACCTTTTGGCTGGGCTCTAGCACATTACCTAGGAGGAAACAACTTAGTTTTATAAGGCTTAGCGAGCTCAACACTTAGCAAGGAAAATTTCAATGTCACTTAATTGACGTATAATTATAATACAGTTTATTAAACTTGGAAAGCTTGTTTGTTTCCTGGTTTTATTATTAGTTTACTTTTAGTTAAGTGAGTGTTGAAGCAGCGTTGGAAATAATGAAAGTAAGTAAGTAACTTTGTATTGAGCTTTTAAGTATTAAGTAATGAAAAATGCGGAGCTTGGTGAATATACGTATCATCCATGATATTTACCAGTAATGTATATTCGTATCTGCGAGTTTAGACGTACGAGGTACCTCTGAACTGTTATCAGTTTACTGGATTATCTACGCTCATCCTCACAACTTTAGACACGCTTTGCTCTTCCTAAGATTTGAAATAGTTTATTATAAATTCGAACTCGCTAGGCAAGTCCGATGACGTCACCAATGTATGACGTCAGATAAAAAATGACGTCACCAATGAACAGTTACGACACCTAGCAACCCAATCAATGATAAGAGCTGTTGTCCTCCCTCTAAGTATTATTCTCTTTGTTCACAGCGATCACTTAGCTCCCTACTAGTACAAAGCATGCTTGGTTTGGCTGTATAATTATGCCAACAATGACCGTTGATATACCAGCCTTAGTTAAATGAAACTTTGTTACTTGAATCCATGTAACACACTTCCGATCAATTTCAACTTTATATATATATATATATATATATATATATATATATATATATATATATATATATATATATATATATATATATATAATTAGTTATGTATATATAGTGTGCATAGGTGCATTTCTTGGTTTCATAAATTTTTAAATATAACATGGCACATAAATAACAATAAATATATGTTATGTAGGTTATAAAGCCGATGAAACCTTCATAGCTTGTATAACCAAGTAGGATTTTCGGCGCCATTAATCCTACTTGGTGACATTAAATTTTAACATTTAACCACGAAGTAGAACAAATTGTTTTGTTCTACAATTTTAATCGAATTAGATCGGTTTTAGCGCAATTGGACAATACTAAGAGACCGAGCATAAAATAAAATAATTGATGACGTTATCAATAAGATGTTAAGAAATTAAACGGGGGTCAAATAATGTGTTATTATTTATAGCTTTGACATTCTGAATCGAATAAGGCTAGTTTCAGCTTAATCAATCCATCCTAAGTGACCAATAAACCCTAATGATCAAATAACCATGAGCGTCAAGGGCTAACAGAACATGGGCTCATTGTTTTATTCTAACTATATTTAATAGCAATAAAATTAATGAATACTTCATTAATTTAATGAAGTCTTAATACCCTCTCTAATACCTAAAGATGCAATGTGATATATAGGATACTATGTAAAGACTATCCCCAAGCATACACAGTATGCGTATTATAACTATTTATTTACATAGTTAGACACGTGACATAAAAAAACATTCAAAATTTTATTAATTTTCATTTTTTTATTTTTTCCGATTTTAAAAACTGAAGAAGCTCAGGGTCCCTGGACGAAAGCTCTTCATTGATTTATTTTCAACAAATATTTTAAAAATGGATATTATATATATATATATATATATATATTTATATATTATATATATATTTTCTTCATTATTTACTTGTTTACAATTTATAACAGTCCAAGAGCTCTAAAGTTATTAAACTATTTTTTAATTAATTCTTGTATGCCTTCTTTAATTTCAGAATAGATCAAGGAAGATTACAGTGTATTGCAACCTGGTAGGATGGTGGCTATTAGGAATCAGCACCGATTTTTATTTCTGGATAGTAGTCACGTCTGCACACGACCTCATCGATCTCCACGAGGGTAATAGGGAACCGAAATCGGGGAGGCTTTGCAATCGGGACTCGGAGGGGTTGATTCTGACTATTTCTATCGTACCATCCCTTATGGTGTGCCTACTGTTGCCATTCTTACCTCTCTGGATCAATATTAGATTCCTGGTTATGATGATACTTTCTGTAACTGGTATCGTCATGATCGGAATCAACACTTCCTGGGGTGTCACACTAGGAGGCATTGGAATATGCGCCATGTTCACTGGCCTCACCACTTCAACATTCTTGAACTACGTCCATGTTTTTAAATCTAGTGGGGTTGTAAAATCGGAATCGTTGATCTTCGCTTGGTCTTCTGGTATCGGGATGTCGGGTCTATTGGCGAGCGGTCTTTACCTGGCTGCCAGCGAAGCCGGGGTCAGCATACAGAACGTCGTCTTCTCCATGCTGGCAATCCCTGTCGTCATGACAGTGGCTTTCTATCTCCTCATATCCAACCCAAAAAAGAATCCAGATGATGCACGTAAAGAAGAAACTGAAATAGATCGAAATATAAAAGGAACAATTAAGGAAGAAATTATAAGTGAAAACAAAAATCAAAATCAAAAACACTTCGACTTTAACCAATATAATAATGCAGCAAGATTTGAACAAAAGAACGGAGATAATATGTCTGAAACCTGTGGTAAAATTGACAAAAATCCAACTGACGATGTTGTCATTAAATCTGGAGTTCGTATTACTTTGCGTCAGAAGTTGCGAGTTATTTTTCCGGTTATCATGACTTACACATTGCCATACATCCTGGGGTTTTTCTGCCAATATACCGTAAACCAAGGATTCTTTGAACTAATGAGCTTTAAAGGTGTCATGCCCGTCAGCTCCAGCGTCAGGTGGTTTCAGTTCGTGTTTATGCTGAGCAACTTTATTTTCAAATCCTTAGGGAGATGGATAAAAGTGGATTACTTGTGGACAATAGTCGGGATCCAATCACTCATTTTAATAGGTATTGCGATGCAATCAGTATATGTATGGATGGGCGATGGTTATCTCGCGTTTTGGATGGTAGTGATATTAATTTTCTTGGAAGGATCATTAGGCGCGTTGAATTACGTTAACACGTACAGGAGGATAAACAAAGAAAGACCCGAAGTTGACAGAGGGTTCTCGCTGTCAATCACCGTGTTAGGTGAACCGTCTGGTATATTGTCAGCAGCTCTTGTCTCCATGTGGATTCACAGCCAAGTCTGTCGATTACCACCAGCGTAATGATGAAGAAAACGTTGCGAAGGATCATCTCGTAGATATACCTGAGATAATGGTTGATGAGTCTGTTTCAGTTTTATAGATAGAAAATACAAATAAAGTTAAATTTTGATTCTGACATTCTTGGATTTATGCATCAGGTGCATAGGGTTAAGTCAACACTTATAGAAGGATTAACACCGTGTAGGTCAGACCATCAAGTCCACATCAACAACCAAGTCATTTAGCTTTCATCAAGATGCAGCTTTTTTGGCGAGAAATGTGGCATCAAACACAAACAGATCGCATGCTAAAAAGTTTAATTCGACCATACTAAATTTAGGGCTTTGAATGGCATAATCATCTTAAAACAATACAAGATTTGAGTGGGCACGGTAAAAATTAAACTTATTTGTATCCAGGGCTATAGCCAATCAAAACTTATTGGCAGGGGGGACCAATCGCAGAAGAGATGATGTTTCACAACCTGTAAAAGATGCTGAAAACTTTTAGTCAGAGGGTGCGACAGTTTTCTAAGGGGGGGGGGGGTAACGAGGCCAATACTGGCTTCTCCTTGACACAGGTCTATTTGTATTGCTTTCGTCTTGCTGACAACAAAGCTTATTCTAGTGGCCTCTCCGTCTAGTAGGATTTTTCAGACTTAGGAGCGAGGATCTCATTCACGTCGGTGAACAATTTGAGCCTCAAAGATTCAGTTTAATAAGAACAGCTGCCATCGTAAACAGTTGTAAAATAAATTATCTAGATTTTGTTAAGCTCTAATTTTAAATTTTGTAAATAAATCAAATTTTTTAATACTACCATTTTTTCTTACACTTAAAATTTTACTCTAGGAGCTGGACCTGATAAAACATGACTGAATTTTTCTAACCCTAGTATAGATAAGATTAGAAAGGTCAAGTACAAGTATTGACAATACTTTCCTCTAAAGGGAAAATGTTGGCAAATCAATACTATCAATATACTTTCCTCATAACAGAAGGTATTATGGTATAATAGGTACCCTATTGTTGCGGTTAAGTATCGGCTTGACCCTAAAAATCCCAATTAGGGATCGAAGTGGTCATAGTAGGAGTAGCGAATCGGAGAAGAGAGCCCGACATAATTACTTTATGAAAAAATAGTTAAATAAAAAAATAGATAAATTTATTAAATTGTATATGCAAAAAAATATATAAATAAAATAAATACGATCAATGGTGTTTTTCGTAGGTAAAATCTAATCGTAAGTAAAATACTGAAACCTAAAATTATCCAAAATTTAGACAGTACTGACGCTTGGATGGACATTCAGTAAATAGATATATAAATACATGCGAAACTTAACTAATGCTATATGATGCTATATAATGCAACGCTAGCTGATGCTACTAGATTAATACATGCAGGCAATGCTTAGCAAAGTTAATTGATGCTGGATTGGTGTATAAAGGCAACAATAGCTGACTGTATAGTCTACTTCACATTATATTCTTTGGAATTTCAATTGAATTTTAGAGTGAGTTCAGGCTCTGTCGGAGCCCTGATAAGTTAGACTTAACGAAACGACGTTAGAGTGGGACATGTCGAATGATGGATCAGTTCCCAAATGTAGCATTGCATCTTTATTGTTACATTTCCTAGGTGTCTTTCGCACAATTATATTGTGTCAACTATTCATGTTTTTGCAAAACTCAGTAGTATCAAATGATATATAACAATAATTGTGATTAAAAATAATATTCATTCAAAGTTTGATATTTAGTTCAACAAACTTCTGCTTTTATTAAAAACAACTAAGCAATAATTTAGCAAGTAATTAAAAATAACATTGAGTGACTTTTAAGTTTATGTTAATAAAACAAATTGAATAAGTAACGAAAATATTCAACATAAATAATATTAAGTCTAACTAAAATAATATCCATAGCTTACTTGATAACAAGTTTTAGTGTTAACGATTGGTATTTAGTTATCAAAATTAGTGTTTAGATAAACTATAAAAGTAAAAAATGAAAACTTCTTACTTTTTCTCATTTATACCTTAGGTATTTTGGTCTCTCTAGCACAATTATAATGTGTCAAATACTTGAGCCACGTTTCACGAAAGTACAAGTCTTGTATACTACAAGAAAAGGAGCCGCAAGTTTACTAATAATTGTAATATATCTTTTTTACTTATGTACAAGTGTAGACTAGAAAGTTTTAGCGATTTTCATACAATTTTATTAAAAAACACAAGTAGGTCACAAGTTTTTCCTTGAATCTCCTAGGAAACGTACTAGTTTCCTTACAAGTAAATTACTAGTACTAGTACTAGTAATTACTAGTAGTATTATTAGTTACTAGTACTTACTAGTACTAGTAAATACTAGTTTTTAAACTATTCCATTTTATTGTGTGTTCTATTTGAAATTCAAAAGTTATCGTAGAAAAACATACTAAGGCAATCAGATTGCTATAGCATGAAGGCAATTGCCGAAAACATAATTGGTTTTTTATGCTCCTGGTAGTCGACTTAAATAGAGTTGTTACTTTTTTGTAGATAGCTCTATTAGAAGCAGAGTTAGTAGGGGTAATGTATTCTAGTGTACCAAATTTTACCTATTCATATTGGATAATAGTAGTTATGTATGTCAAACGATAACTTTTTGGAAAATATATGGAATTTAGTAATATTGGTATTGAAGTGTTTATCAAATAGTGTTGTTTATGACAAAATGTAAACCATTGTATGATACATCTTAATTTTTTGGCGAAATCCATTAGAAGTTGAGTTTTTCGGGGTGATGTATTTGAAATATTCCACCCTGAATTAGAGAAAAGCTAGGTGATCCTAGACTGATACACACGTGCTGAGCTATCTAAACCTGCTTGTCTATTGAAGCTAATTAAATATGATGCTTTATTGCAGCCGGAAGCTATACTGGGAAATTACAAAGGTGTCAGTAGCAAGGTTAATTGAATAATTATGCAGCCAGGGAAATGAACGGCGCTTAAGTAAGATATAGATGTATGATATAATGGTTGAGATGTTTCTTTTAATTGTCTATTTATTAATTCTCTAGACAGTTAGTTCGAGCGAGTTGTGGAGCTGCCGTAGAATATTAAAATTAAAATGAACATCTCGTAAGTACCTAAGAAATACTGGTCACAATAGATATATAAGATTATTAAAATAAGATTATTAAATTGTACCCTATATGTATGTTATGAAAACTAAATATTCTGTACCATTGGTTTACCAAGAAAATCGGAATACGAAGGACCCCATAAATTTAAAACTGTGTACAATTAAAGTTTCCTATTACTGATTAAGTAAATACGATCTATAGTTTTCACAAGCTGCACCTGATTCAATAAAAAAGCTTTTATATTTTCCTCCGATTTTAATGAATTTCAATTGAAAAAAAATCTCAAATTAGTTTGTTTGCATAGCGGTTTGTGTCGTTATTTGAAATTCTAACAAAATTTTATTTCATAAAGACCCTTACTCGCTGGGGCAGCTTTGGTTCCTAAGGTGTAAGCCGAGGGATTTATGTGTTTAACTTCCGAGGCAAAGTAGAGAGAGTTATAACTATTAACTCCTAAGGCGAAGCCATGGGAGGTAATTGCAAGGGGGAAATTTCATTTTACTCCCAAGGTGTTGACGTTGATTTTACTTTAATACGTTTTGTTGACCCCCTTATAAATTTAGGCGGAGCTGTCTCCAAAAAAAAAAAAATTGGTCGGGCCCGCCTTATACATTTTGGGGTGCTGTCCCTCCCCCTCCCAAAAAAATGTATTGCTCCGAATCTATTAAGGTTCCTTAGATACATTTGACTCTATATAGGTTCATTAGATACATGCGACTTACATAGGTTCATTTCGGTGACTTACAAAATTTGTTGGCGTATTAAATTGTTAATACATGGCAAATGAGATGTAGACCATAGCGCCATAGATTTTGGTTAATATTATTGGAATTCACTTAAATATATCCAGGGGCATGTAGACTAAAAAACCTACACTTACATATTTCCAGGCAAGACGTGGAAGTAGTCAAGGACAGTGCGTTTTACTTCTTTTTTCCCCTATTTTAACTATTTTTTATATGTTTTTAAATGTATACCTTCTGGTATTTCAGGATAAAGAGGATATTAGAAAATAGCATAGTATACCGCAATCTGGTAGGATGGTGGATCATAGGAATCACAACTGATTTTTTTGCTTGGATGATAGTCACATCTGCGCACGACCTTATCGATCTTTATGAGAATCAAGAGTCGAAATCGGGCAGAATGTGTAATCGTGACTCGGAAGGACTGATTCTAACAGTGGATATCTTCCCGTCATTCATAGTGTGTCTAGTGCTGCCTTTCTTACCTCTTTGGATCAATATCAGATACCTGGTGATGATGATTTTATCTGTGACTGGCGTTGTTATGATCGGTATGAACGCGTCGTGGGGTGTAACGCTAGGTGGTATAGGGTTATGCTCAATGTTCAATGGGGTTACCATGTCAAGTTTGTTAAACTACATTCAAGTTTTTAAATCAAGTGCAGTCGTGAAACCGGAATCATTGATCTTCGCCTGGTCGTCTGGTATCGGTACATCAGGTATACTGGCAAGCGGACTCTATCTGGTTGCCACCGAGAACGGAGTCAATATACGGACCATCTTCTTTTCTACGCTAGCAGTCCCTGTTATCATGACAATGGCTTTCTATCTTCTCATTTCCAATCCAAATGATATAACGACTGATATATGCAAAGAAGAAACTAAAATTGATGAAATTAATAATAAAACAAACTATAGCACAATCATAAAAGAAATTGAATGTAGCAATTTAAAACGGATAAAGTGTACTGCAACTAATCAAGATAGTATTCGGGAAGATAAAATGCTTAGTGTACTGAATGAGATCAATAGGGAAATTGATAATCAAAATAAATATAACGAACAACTGAACACAAACGGTGAAAACAAAAATAGAACCCTATCTAAACAAAAAGATGGAGATGCTATACTAGACGTCCATTGGAACATTAGAAAACACTCTACAGACAGTGTCGACTCTGAAAAATCGCTTAATTTAAGTCAGAAATTACAAGTTGTTCTTCCAATTATTTTTACGTACACATTGCCTTACGCACTTGGGTTTCTCTGCCAATACACGGTCAACCAAGGATTCTTCGAACTGATGAGCTTCAGCAGTGTCATGCCAGTCAGTTCTAGCGTCAGGTGGTTCCAGTTCGTATCTATGCTAAGTAACTTTCTGTTCAAATCCTCAGGGAAATGGATAAAAGTGGATAACTTGTGGACACTTGTCGGACTACAGTTGCTTATTTTGATAGTTATCGCGATGCAATCTGTTTACACATGGATGGGCGATGGTTATTTAGCGTTTTGGATGGTAGTAATACTGGTTTTCGTGGAAGGTGCATTAGGTGCGTTGAATTACGTCAACACGTATAGAAGGGTAAACAAAGAAAGACCCGAAGATAACAGAGGATTTTCGCTGTCAATAACCGTGTTGGGTGAACCGACTGGTATACTGACAGCGGCTTTCGTATCCGTTTTTATTCACAAGCAAATCTGTCAATTGCCACCTACGTAGGACTTTTCAGTTTTATCTGAGACATAGTTGAAACACAGTGGAAGAAGTTAGTTGAAAATTCTGTTAAAGCATACCTTCTAACTTTCTGACGTGACTTATCAATATACATTTTAACTTAAACTCTCAGAACAATATAAGAATCCAGGTTACCATTTCTTTGAAAAATTTAAAGAAGCATAGCTGTTAGATCCTTCAGAATAAGGTATATAATTATGGGCTTAAAGAAAAAGTCACCGAGGACTTCCGGAAGGGTGTTAACCAAGGAAAAGAAGTTCTATGTCGATCTATATCCAGAAAATATTGGTATAAGAAGAACAAGGACCCTACAGCTAAAACAATTCTGATAAACAATTTTTCAGATCTCAATACTCACTTGACGTAGTTTTAAATATTTTTTCTAGTAAGTTGAAGGAAATCTATTTTTCATTTACTTTTTCTTATTTAATCCGAGGGTATATATTGGAAAGTAATGTGTTTGAATTAAATCCGAAACTGGGATTACAACTGAATCATCCATTTTAGTTGTTTTTAAGACCACCAGATTGGTTTTCACCAAGTTGTTTGCCTATCGGCTTGTCTTTTAATTCATCTAAAAAGTTAAGAGTTAAGTGGGTCTGTATTTCGTAAAATGGAGAAGGAAAGAAGACCAACTTCGCTAAAAGACGATACTTGTAGCGTAGTACGAGAAAAAGATTTATTATCGTACTCACAAAAGGTTCACTGTAACGAAGTATTGAGGGAAAATTTTAAATTCCCTACGTTTCCGGATATTTGTAAAGGAAGAGCTTAAAGTATAATATATAAACCAAGTAGGTAAACAAACGCAATTCCTGTCAGATCTAGAATGAAGTTCACATTTTGTCCACTCAGGGGTTGGATCAAATTATTTTATGGGCGCGGCCATTTTGTTTTACCATTGTAAATGTAAAAAAACTATTTACGGTACTCAAAATTTGTATTTTTATTGCATTTCTTTGTACATTTAGTATAAATAAATAAATAAATAAACCATTTATTGCAGATTGAATAATTTACAAGAATAATTTACAATAGTTCTTAAACAAGTTAGCATATTTTACTGCAAATCGGTGGTTACCACCGTGGTTACCTTCACCAAAGGAAAGGTCTAGAGTTGCCATTTTAAAAACTTGATTTTTAAATATAATTTTAACTTATTTAAGTTTTAATTTAATTTTTAAGTTATTTATAATTAATTTAAGTTTTTAATTTCATTTAATTTGATATTTAAATAAAATTTCACTTTGTTTTGAATTTAAATTTTAATTTAAATCAATAACATAATTTTATATTAATTTAATTTTACTATTTGTTTAATTTTAATATTTTATATAATTTTTACTTCGTTTAAATTTAAATTGATTTTAATTAATATCATAATTTTTTAATTTTTTTTATTGTATTCATATATTTTAATTTTATTTATAATTTGATTTACTTTTAATTTTACGTTTTAGTAATATTTAGTTATAAAGTTCAAAAAGCTGTCCGTTTTCTGGGCCTGTCTTGATTTCGATGTCCAAACATAAACCAAATTTTTAGGTTTCGTTAGGTTTGTAAGAACCAACTTCTGTATTTTCTGTATCTTCTGGTATTATTTTGGTAATACATGTTTTTATGTTGGTGTTTAGATCTTTTAGGCTTTTACCTGGTGTTTTACGCTCATTTTTTGCTTTATTTTTTGTATCGGTTTGTTTGGAATTTTTAGATGATATTTTAAGTTGTTTACAGTTATTTTTATTTTGTATAAAATGTTTATAATTTGTGTATGAATAACGTTATGTCACATCCAATAGAGGTCTTCTGATATTGAGAATCTTTAAGTACTAGGTTTGTCATAATTACTAAAAACGAATGGCTAATTAAACTTTTTTTCATGTGTACTACTTAACTTAGTTCATGATTAGTTGATATTTGTAGGTATTACTTAACTTAACTTAGTTGTTATTTGTTTTTTCCCTTCAAATATTACTTGTAATTAGTAATTTAACAACTTTAACCTAAACAATTTTAATGCAATAAAAGCAATCGTAATTTTAAGTTATGTTTAAGGCAATACATTATTGGCTGTATATTCCTCAAAATCTTAATAAAAAGATGTGGTTTACCTTAACTATAGTTTCTCTTTTTCTTTAACTAAATTATTGTAACAGTTAATTTGCCGAATCTAACACAAAATAATTAAATTAAAGAACGAAAACACGATACAAATTAAAACTCACCTAATGTTATAAGAGTGCCAATAAAATTAACTAAAAAAACGTAAATCCTAAAAGGCTCAGGCGCAGTTATTCCAACATTAGTATTATTTAGATTTTAGCCAGCTATCAGCTGATCACGCATGTCTGAATTTTTCTACACAGGTTTGTATAGTAGTTTCCCAACTTGGTTTATATAATAATTTAGAGGAGCCTCAGGTGAATAAGTATTAGAGGCTTAGAATAATACTATATATAGAAGGAGCACTACTGATAACACGAAAGCCGGTTGACTGGTGCAACTAAGTAATGCTGCCACCCTTACAATATACAATTTTCTAAAAAAAAGTTGGCAATACTTCCGGTTGCTGAATTATTATGTTCTATTATTAATTAATGATTGATTATTCATAAAATACTAATATAAATATCGGTGCATTACAATATTTTATGCATTTTAAATTGTAGTTTAACGTATTTATTAAAATTTTATAAAAAGTAGTCCTCGTCAACTAAATGTAGATTCTTGTATTCCGCCACCCTTTTGCCATCTAAGACCAGTTTTATTAAATACTTAGTAGGTATTTTAAGTATTAATTTGTTCTTTACGATCTTTCTTCATTAATAGATATTTATGACACATATTTAAAATAATTTTTTGTTGTCAGGTTGGCAGCATTAGTTAGTTGCACCAGTCAACCGGCTTTCGTGTTATCAGTGGAATTACATTGTGTTTACGGTCCTGTGCTCCTTCTATATATAGTATTATTCTAAGATTAGAGGTAACGCCGTCAAAAACCACCATGGAATTAAGAAACAGAGAGGAACAGAGATGTGTGACGTAATCGCACCAACGAGTGATCTTACGTCAAATTAAAATATGTCATGTATGTGTGTGTATGTGTGTGTATGTGTGTGTATGTGTATTTATGTGTGCGTCAGTTATCATCGTATTTTCCATTAGTCTGCTAGAAAGTTGTAACTAGTGATAAACATCTATTTTAATGACTAGTTGTCCTAATTAAAAAAATTAAAAAATAACATTAAAAATTTTAACAATTCACAAAACGCTGAAACATGTTTGGATCGATTTGAATCCATCCATGGATGGAGTCATGTAAAAGAACAGCAAATTTTGTAGGTTGCTTTCTAGTATCAGCATTAGTTCAACTTTTATCAAATGATTTGTATGATTTAAAAAAAATCGTATAATGTCCAAGTTCAATTGAAGATGACAATCTTCAATTGAAATTGGACACGGGTATCCCTTTATGTAGTAATTAATAAAATATGTGTTTAGTTCCATTACAAAAGACTAGTATTTCTACGATTTACATCGGGTCAGTTATGTTAAGCAGCATCGAGCGAGACCAATACGTTGATGGTGACCGTCGGAAATAAATTAAATGTATTTAGTGTCTAAAGACGAGCAAAGCACGTCCTAAGACGTAGTGCAAAATAAATTAGGTGAAATTCATAATCTAAAGACGAGCGAAGCGAGTCCAAAGCTGGGAGGATGAGCGTAGCAAATCCGATAATACAAGGAAAAGTTCCGAGGTACCCCGTACCCGATTTTTTCTGCGATTATTATTTTTTTTATTAGTGAAATATTGAATTTTTAGTTCCTATTTCCATGGTATAAACTAAAATTATTATTTTATATATACTTCATATAAAATAGTTTTTTATAAGCTTTGTATAATATTAATAAGGCGCGGTCGAATATCCACGGCCTTCTAGAACATTGGATCACCAACAAACTTTTTTTATAATTTTTTTTCAATATTTTCAGTAATTAGCCGGATTTGTGATAAATAAAGCCTGTTTCCGTAATCTGCACGCTCTTTTGGTTAATCTCAAAGAGTATTTACATTCACTCAACGATTTATTTTTAATCTAACTTGGTACATACATAACTACTGTTAGACGTCAATGTTAACAAATATGACATGTAAAATATAACACAAAATATTGACGTCTAACAAAGTATTATGTATGTACCAAGTTAGATTAAAAAATAAATCGTTGAGTGAATGTAAATACTCTTTGAAATTAACCAAAAGAGCGTGCAGATTACGGAAATAGGCTTTATTTATCACAAATCCGGCTAATTACTGAAAATTTTGAAAAATAAAGTTATAAAAAAAGTTTGTTGGTGATCCAATGTTCTAGAAGGCCGTGGATATTCGACCGCGCCTTATTAATATTACGTATAAATTAAAAAACCATTCCTTCCTTTCTTTGTTATAGCAACGTATATAAGCGTATTATTGTTACAATTGTCAAGGACTTCAACAAAATTCTGATTTATGTAAATAAATCTGATTTTGTTATAGTGTCATTATTTTTCATCTTCCTAACATGGCCAACCTAGATGTTCTTAAACTGTGGAACTTATGTCAGCAATTGACATTTCTTAATCATGCTTTTGTGATAGAATCTAAATATAAAAAAAGTAAGTATTGGTTATAACTACATTAGTTCGTAGCTGAAGAGCCTGCAGTTGTCAGGCACCAGGGTTATAAAAATTGTCTACGTTATTTTGAAGGTCTTAATGGAAAACGGAAATTACCCTTGGTCGCGCCTAATGTACATAAATTTAATAGGGTGTAGTAGCTATCAGTATAGTTCAAATTTATCATATAGTTTGTACTTTTCCGAAACCGGGATGTCACCGGAAGTATCCGTTTCATGTATTTAAGGCCTCCTAAGTGGTTTTCACAGATTATCATTTAAGTATGGAGTTCTACAAAATTGCCGGAGTCAATAGAACCACTTAAAATACTCAAAGCCAGGGTACCTGCATTCAAATGTTGATATAAACGATAAGTTAATACCGAGTTATATGCAATACATAAAAGTAAACAGCATGTGTCTTTCCACGACGATATAATTGAATATTAATAGCCAGCTTGCGACAATAACGATCATCATCAGTGCCGGTGAGATGAGTCTAATTTTTCTTGGCCGGTTTCTTAGGCCACTGCTATTAGCATAAACAGATAAAAATGCTGTTTACTTTTATTAGAATATTCCACATCTCAATAATTTTTGCAAATATTTAAGTTTAAAAAAAAAAGAATAATCACAAAACACGGAAAAATGATACGATCGAATTGAGATTAAGCACGCATATGACCATTTATAAGACTAACATATGTGCCAAGTTTCATAACATTATCAGCATTTGTTCAATTTCCATTGAATGATTTGTGTACGTTTTTTAAAAATTGTAAAAAATCAAAAAATATTTAATTTAGTTGAAAATTGGTTCAAGTGTATACCTTTACATAATAAATAAGCGTACATTCCTAATACGACAAATATATCCATGACTTTTGTTGGATCATAAAAGTTAAGCATCATTGAGCGTGGTAAGTGCTGTATGGGTGACCGCTGAGAATGAAACGGATGCATTTTCCATCTGAGGACGAGCGAAGCGAATCCGAGGACATGCTGCAGTATAAATTTGGTGAATTCAATATTCTGAAGACGAGCGAAGCGAGTCCGACGCAGGATGAGCATAGTTAATCCGGTGTGATGAGGTACTTAGATTGTGCACCCGATTTTATTACTGTATTTTTATTGCAAAACTTGTTTTAATAAAACAAATAAATATTTTTATTACGAATAAAAAAGTTTTGGAAAATTAATTTTTAACCTATTTTATACTAAGTGGTTTTCAAAATAATGGTACTTGCAAGGTACACTGAAAATTGTCACTGAAAATTTACTTAAAAGAATATAAAACTTTAGGTTGTACTCACTGCGTCTAGCGTAGGATATTAGAAGTCTTCTAAGCAACCTAACTCCGCATATCTCGGAGTTAGGTGTCTCTCTCAGATATGTTACTAGTAGCTTGAATACGGTGCGTGTATTTGATACTATGTGTATTCTCAGTATGATGGCAAAGCATTCATTTCATAGGCTGTACTGACGGGTTTGAAATCCTCAAAACGCTAAGTCATTAATAATTTTAGTAGAGAATTTGACTTGATAATAAGTCAAGTCAATTAATTAGATAAAAAAGTAGAAAGAAGAGGAACAGAGTAACAAGGCCAATTAAACTAAAAGCAGCCAAGGAGAGTTATAATGAAATTTAATTTAATGATATAGATACGCGTTATTGCTGAAATGTTATTTTATTTCTGTTTTTATTAACTGGCATTACGGTTCGTGTGAAGTAGAGACGTCGTGGAGTCTGATAACAAAATGAAATTAGTTTCGTAAGTAAGCCTGAAACTTAATTTCTACTTTTACAATAATGGATATAGTCTATGACCTAGGGAGTGCACCATTCACCAGAAATGCCAGCGCAGGTGACGCTACATGGCACCATTTACCCTTAGCATCATTTATTTATAGCACTATTCAACCATGGCCGCCTCCGTGGCCGAGGTCGTTAATCTTAACACTGACCTTTGACACCCACGGAGGTCTTGGGTTCATATCCCAGGTTACGCTCTCAGCTTATAGAAGATTATTGTTTAGATAAATTATCGCCAACTTTAGAACACACTTAGAGTGTAACGGTTGCTACTACCACCCGAGATGGTTCTCGCAGGGGTTATCCTTGATGAGCCGCAAGGCTCTAAACGGGCTCTAAATTATACTATTCAACCATAGTAATATTAATTTGTAGTACATATCAATCGTAGCACCATTAAACCATATTGCTATTGCTTTGTACCGAAATTCACCTGTAGCACCATCAACCGTAATATTATTAACCTGTAGCACCATCAACCCGTACTATTATTAACCTGTAGCACCATTTACCCGTAGAACTATTCACCTTTATTACAATTACTTTGTACCAGAATTCACCCGTTGCACCATTAACCCTAGCACTATAAAACCACGGAGTACTTAGAACCAGAGGCCCCACCTATATGGGAGATTTTGGTAAGGCTAGTTCTACCCCACCCTCACATTTTTAGAAAATTTTCTTCTGTACAGTGTCGCTCTCAGGTAGCAACATCTTTAACTTTGGATAATAGAAAGAGACAACCAATTTTGCGATATATCCATCTTTGTCTTTAGATGTTTATCACATCAACTACTTTCTTCTACCTGACCCAACCCTAACTTGACAATTTTCACAATAGCATTTAAATGGATTTACTTTTAAAGTTCCACAAACCTAAGAGATGGTGATATTATTTTCTTTTTATCATAATGTTATATATACTATGATATTAATGTTGCAATTAATCCTCCTCCAATATTTATTGTTAAAAAAATCATAATAATAATTTTAAAATAATTCTGGCGCGGTGGTCCGCATGTCGGGCGAATTTCCTTTGGATGCGTGTTTCCGTGCTTAACAACTATAATGGTTGGAATGATCATTTTTATAGTTTCTCACATTATATAAGTTTACAACTACTAAATAAATAATTCCGGCGCGGTGGTCGCTGTCGGGCGAATTTTATTTAGAATGCGTGTTAAACAACCCATTTCTTGTTTATGCAGAACCATGCCCATTGCGTGGTTCCGGTTCATGCTTTAGAACCTAAGTAGTTACTCAATTGTCAAGCACTGCTCGTAACTCATTTTGTCTGTATTTTCCAAAGGAAATGCGCATTATCCAGTTAATTGTAGAAAACTATGCTCTAAAATTAGAAGTACGCACTATTATTTGCACTAGTTTAAAGCTTAGTTACTTATCTTTAAGCTTAGTCAGTTATCTTTAAGGTTTTAGCGCATTTCCTTAAGAAAATACAGACCGAAGAAGAGATAAAGAGAGAAAAATATTCACCCTGAATTTTGCCGATTTTTTCAAAATTTTGCTTACTCAGCAAACCGGGTTAGTGACGCCACAAGAACCTTTTCAATATGATTTTTGTACCAAGTTTGATTAAAAAATATTAATCTGTTCGAAAGATAGAGTGTTTACAAGAAAGTGTCTAAAATATATATATATATATATATATTATATATATATATATATATATATATATATATATATATATATATATATATATATATATTATATAATATATATATATATATAATATATATATATATATAGTTCCTCATATATATATATATAAAGTTTCGCGAACGTATTTTTCGTCATTAGGGACCTCTGAAACAGATTTGTATCGTGGTCCGAGGTTCGAATTCCACCATGACATCTATCCTATTAGCGAATTTTATTCCAAAAGGCAATTCACTAAAATATATGTACATATTGACACTTGTAGTAATAATTTTAAATGTAAATATTCATATTCAAATCGTACTCTGGGTTTAAACTAATTTATGATACGTTTTCAGTACAATCATTACAAGCAGGCCTGGAAAAGATATCGCCCCCCCCCCCCAAAAAAAGTAAATTTCTGTCTAGGATTGGTTTTCGTTTTATTCTCAGTGATTACTTATACAGCACTGCGTAACTGATTCTTAGATTTAATCTAAAATATCCAGTAAATTGTTAGCAAGTTTAAGGTTTACTTATTTTGAATAATTTTTCGCCGTATTTTTTAAATCTGTGTATTTATCTTTGTTTTTTCCGTGTAAAAAAAATACAGGATATATATATATATATAATATATATATATATATATATTTATATATATATATATATATAATATATATATATATATATATATATATATATAATATATATATATATATATATATATATATATATATATATATATATATATATATATATATATATATATATATATATAATATAAATATATATAAATATCACATATAATCGAATCTAGGAAAAAAGTACACAGGAAAAAATACAGTGAAAAAACCCTGTATTTTTTCCTGTGTACTTTTTTTCCTAGATTCAATTATATGTGATATTATGGTTATTCTTAATCATGAAAATTGTGAACCATTGTAAATATTACGTGATCTATACACAATATTAACATGTTCCTCCGAACCGAATATATTTTGTAATTGTTTATTAAATATA
>JACMZG010000002.1:28048657-28076784 GCA_018340805.1 Microvelia longipes | reverse complement strand
AATATTGCGATGTAAGATGTAAGTGTATATTGATTATAAGATGTAAAGTGTGGATTTTTTAAATTTATTTACATACCCTGCATAAATTGCCTGGTACAAGCAATATTTGTAGCCCTGCTAGCAATGAAGACTATTGGCCTGAATGTTAAAAAAATATACTACTATCTATGGTTAACTAAAATACGATGTTAATTTTTATAATCAGTATTAGTTCTAATTTTATTGATTGACATATATAACATAATGTAAACAAATCACGTTTCTTGACTAATACCACGGAGTACTTAGAACCAGAGGCCCCACCTATATGGGAGATTTTGGTAAGGCTAGTTCTACCCCACCCTCACATTTCTAGAAAATTTTCTTCTGTACAGTGTCGCTCTCAGGTAGCAACATGTTTAACTTTGGATAATAGAAAGAGACAACCAATTTCGCGATATATCCATCTTTGTCTTTAGATGTTCATCACATCAACTACTTTCTTCTACCTGACCCAACCCTACCTTGACAATTTTCACAATAGCATTTAAATGGATTTACTTTTAAGTTCCACAAACCTAAGAGATGGTGATATTATTTTCTTTTTATCATAATGTATATGTACAATGATATTAATGTTGCAATTAATCCTCCTCCAATATTTATTGTTAAAAAAATCATAATAATAATTTTAAAATAATTCTGGCGCGGTGGTCCGCATGTCGGGCGAATTTCCTTTGGATGCGTGTTTCCGTGCTTAACAACTATAATGGTTGGAATGATCATTTTTATAGTTTCTCACATTATATAAGTTTACAACTACTAAATAAATAATTCCGGCGCGGTGGTCCGCTGTCGGGCGAATTTTATTTAGAATGCGTGTTAAACAACCCATTTCTTGTTATGCAAGAACCATGCCCATTGCGTGGTTCCGGTTCATGCTTTAGAACCTAAGTAGTTACTCAATTGTCAAGCACTGCTCTTAACTCATTTTGTCTGTATTTTCCAAAGGAAAAGTGCATAATCCAGTTAATTGTAGAAAACTATGCGTCTAAAATTAGAAGTACGCACTATTATTTGCACTAGTTTAAAGCTTAGTTACTTATCTTTAAGCTTAGTCAGTTATCTTTTAAGGTTTTAGCGCATTTCCTTAGGAAAATACAGACCGAAGAAGAGATAAAGAAGAGAAAAATATTACCCTGAATTTTGCCGATTTTTTCAAAATTTTGCTTACTCAGCAAACCGGGTTAGTGACGCCACAAGAACCTTTTAATATGATTTTTGTACCAAGTTTGATTAAAAAATATTAATCTGTTCGAAAGATAGAGTGTTTACAAGAAAGTGTCTATATATATATATATATATATATATATATATATATATATATATATATATATATATATATATATATATATATATATATATAGTTTCGCGAAACGTATTTTTTCGTCATTAGGGACCTCTGAAACAGATTTGTATCGTGGTCCGAGGTTCGAATTCCACCATGACATCTATCCTATTAGCGAATTTTATTCCAAAGGAAATTCACTAAAATATATGTACATATTGACACTTGTAGTAATAATTTTTAAATGTAAATATTCATATTCAAATCGTACTCTGGGTTTAAACTAATTTATGATACGTTTACAGTACAATCATTACAAGCAGGCCTGGAAAAGATATCGCCCCCCCCCTCAAACGAAGTAAATTTCTGTCTAGGATTGGTTTTCGTTTTATTCTCAGTGATTACTTATACAGCACTGCTTACGCTCAATGCTGCTTAACTTTTATGATTTATGGACATACTTAATGTATTTAATCTTATACATAGCTACATGCGTGCATCGAAATTGGGTTAATGACGGTTATAACTGGGAAGTAATGAGACCGAGGTCTTCGATTTTTTTCTTGAATTAATGTCAGTATCCGTTGAAACTAAACGGATGTGATTTCATTTTTTGCGTCAGTCGTTTCTCTTCTGAGGTAACTGATTCCGTATATTTAAACTTATTTGATAATTTTTTCGCCGTATTTTTTTAAATATTTATAGTACTAAAAAATACAGGATATATATATATATATATATATATATATATATATATATATATATATATATATATATATATATATATATATATATATATATATATATATATATATATATATATATATATATATATATATATATATATATATATATATATATATATATATATATATATATATATATATATATATATATATATCACATATAATCGAAATCTAGGAAAAAATACAGTGAAAAACCCTGTATTTTTTCCTGTACTTTTTTCCTAGATTCAATTATATGTGATATTATGGTATTATGGTTATTCTTAATCATGAAAATTGTGAACCATTGTAAATATTACGTGATCTATACACAATATTAACATGTTCCTCCGAACCGAATATATTTTGTAATTGTTTATTAAATATATACACAATCTATAATATAAGTTATAGATTATTAAGATAGCACAGATTTTCGGCAGGGTCTATGAATACATTTTAGTCTATGAGGCAAAAATAGGAGGGTATTGTTTATTTATATGCAAATCGATTATTTTATTTACCATAAAACTACATATTTACCATTTGAAAAACATATACATTGTAGGATTTTGAGAACAAAATCTCTACGCCCTATGGGTAGAGGGAGAGAGAGGTAGAGAACAAGAATTTGAGATATAAAGACAATATTAATAATCGAGATAGAGTGTAATTATAGCAATCCGTGGCTTACTTGATTTCAAAGAAGATGTGACGTGAAGGTGACCAGGCCTGGTGAAGCTGAACGTATCCAAAATTGACCGGAAGCACGGTGTACACAGCACAACAGAGCACGAGCACGAATTGATATTTAGTTTACGCGACCACAACAGCACTGATTTCGGCACACGGAAAGTTAAGAAATGAAAATAATAATCGTTTATAATAAAATAGTAAGATATAATAAAGATAACACTCGGAGAGGAAGAGGTAGAGAGAACGAACGGAACGATATCGAGGTTGGTAAAATACAAGATGGCGAGGAAAAGTGTACGGAAAAAGAGCGGGAAAGGTTAGGAAAATGCGGGAAAACACGAAGTTACATAAATAAGCATAAGAACGCAGCAGCAGACGGGGATACGGTGCACTCTATCGAATTTATATTGAAAATAAAGATCAAATACTTAACATATATATTCACAAAAATTTTACTCTTTTTAATTTATTTTTTGTTAACCTTGAGTCTCTCCCGCTAATCCACTTTAACTTTTTACAGATTTTTACTTTACCAATTGATTTAGCATGTCTCTACAATGATTAGCGCACACACTGTCTTCTTCAATGCCGCAGTTCTTTAAAATTTCAGGAATAACTGCACGAACCACTCTTTCTCTTATTCCTCTTTCAAAAATTACTTCTTCCCAAATGTCTTCCAATTTTCTTAGAGTTTGTCTTGTGGCGTCGACAAGGTTTTGTTTGGGGTACTTCAAAGAACGTGTTGTTCCTCCAAATTCTTTCTCTAATATCAACATATGGTCTTCGTCCATTAAATCGTTTGAATTAGACTCGATAAAACGACGTTCACAATCGACGCAATTGCTTTTTAATAATAGATGATGACTACACAAATTCTAATAATAATTTTTATTTTTTATTTACTTGCATTTTGGCGATGTAATGCTAATATTCCCATTTAACAAGAAAATTTCGTATTTACAATTTAAAAAGTCGGGTTCGGAGTACCTCGGAACTTTCCTCATTACATCGGATTTGCTACGATTATCCTCCCTGCTTCGGACTCGCTTCGCTCGTCCTGAGAAATACACTTCTTCAAATTTATACTGCAATATGCCTTGCTTGCTCGACTTCAGATAGTAAATGCATTTGTATCATTCTGAGCGGTCACCCATACAGCACTGACCACGTTCAATGTCCTTAATTTTTATTTATTATTATTAAGGTGCTTAACAGATAAAATACATATTAATTTTTATGATGCAACAAAAATCATAAATATACTTGTTGTATTGAAACGGAAATATTAGTAGGTAATAATACAAATTTCAACTCAATTAAACCTTTTCCTGATTTTCCATATTTTTAACAAACATACACAAGTGATTAAAAAAATAACTAACGCTGATAATGAGATGACACTTGGATTTATATTAAAATTATGCATAGTCACATGCGTTTATGAAAATTTTTGATTTTCCAAATAAGTCGTTATTGCGGATTAATGACGTCATTAAAAAAAATATTTTCTAAATAGCATAACTACAGCGGTAGACTGACCTTTGTACTCTCTAGCATAAATACACTGGGCTCTACGATGATAACAGACACACACACACATACAGACAGTCAACTTTGCTAAAACCACTCAGGAGGTCTTAAAAGCGCTGAAACGGATAATTCCGGTTTAATCCCGGTTTCAGATTTTTTTGCAAGCACATACTTTTCCTATATACCTACGGTATATATTTGTTACGCGATTCTTCATAATTTCGGACTAAGTGATAAAGTAAGCAATCAATTTTATATTTCATAACATTTTTTAAAAATAGAAACAAGTCATGAGTGTTTTATAAAAGAATAAAGAAGTTACATACAATTAAAAATTTTCAAAAATAATTTAAATTGTCGTACGAATATTAAGAACATCTTAGCACGATGCTGCTTGACACTATCCATCTATCATAAACCCTAGATATACCACTTTTCTTCATTAATTGTCGGGACAATGGCCGATTCAAAGATACATTTGAAATTCTGTTTTGAAATTCTCCAGTGCTCTATAATAAATTGAGAGCTGTAATTAAGGTAATAATATTTTCGAAATTTAACTACATCAGATCAAAAAAACCATAAGATTTTATCAATTTTCCGTGGAGTTATGGTGGTAAAATCAGAATAATATCGTGAAGAAGAAACAATTTTTAGATTGTTTACGTTAAAAAAATGAAATATGGCTCATTTTTAACTTCAAATCCTTTGTTAATGATTTTAAATCGAAAGTAAACTAATAGAAATTAATTTTTAGACAATATACCAAGCTTTGAACTTTAGTTGCAAGAATTTTTTTATATTTGTATTTCTACCAAGATATTAACGAAAATATGAAAAAGGGGATACGTTTTGGTCCACTATGATCACAGCAAATTTAAGGGGCTTTTCTTTGGGTTATCCCTAAATGTCCAAACAGATTCCCAAAATAAAATGTGAACTATATTGATTTTTTGCAAAACAAACCGATCGCTGACTAGACTGTTAAGCGTGTTTTTCAAATATGTTTCTGCTTAATTAACTTATTCAAATAAGTTCTCTAATATTCTGCATATTCATTTTCATTTTTTAAACTCCATTTTCCTACTCTGACCTATAATAATTAATGTAAACCGGGAAAGTATGTTATATTTTCGTAAATTCTTAGAAATAAAGCGCGATGTTTTAAATTTGATAATTAATTATTTTTATTACTGTTTCAAAGAAATGAAATCTGCTTAACTTAAGCACTAAGTAATTGGTTAAATATGAATTTATTAATAGGGTGAATGCAAAGAGGGTTCCTATCAAGTCTAAATTTTACCTAATGTCTGAAAAATTTTATTTGATTTCATTTATCCACCTGAAAGTGTTTCGCAGTCCACTTGAAACGTTTTCAAGGTTGTGAAATACTAACAATTTTAAGCAATGAAACCCCTGATAACACCTTTGATATTAGATATCAAAGTTAAAAAATTATCTTAAAATTAAACGTCACAAAGGATATAAATAGGGAATTTGCATGCATTTATTACCATCAGCAACAGTTGACCTATTTTTAAATACAATCTTGTAGTGAAAAGCTAATGAAGGCCTAAGTTTTTTGTTGGATATAATAATATATAATTACCAGATTTTGTCTGTAATAAAAATATTAGTGTCAACATATTTTTATGAAAATCTATTATTTAACAATAACTTAGCAAATAATATTAACCTAGTAAAAAACAGGTAAGGAAATTATGATTAAAAACTGTTAGAGGGTTAAAAGAAATGCAAGTTATTATTGAAAGTATTAAAATTAGAGATATAAGTTAAAAAGATTAGATCTAACACTTCTTATCTTATATTTTTACAATAATATTTGTGGGAAGGTATTATAGATAAAATTCCCATCCTTAATATAATATAAAAACATATTACCAATATGCAATAATAAATGAATTACAATAGACATAGGTAAGGGGATTAAGAATTAGGGGTATAAGATGTTAACCAGAGAAGTATGGCAGATAAGGGATGGAACCAAGGGTTGTTGACCATTTCAGGAGATATCTCAGTGTGAGGTGTGTAGTTTGCTTGTGTGTGTACGGAGTATGAGTCAGTGGCGCAATCCATCGAAGAAGTACGCAACTACTCCAAAACGACTGTGCTGCATCCTGGTGCCGAGGTACAAATATCGCCTTTAAACTAGACAAAAAAAATCCCATGAGGTGGTTCGTCTCTAATAGTCTCTGATAAAACCTTAGCATTATCATTGAAACCAACAATAACCATACTCATGTCATCTGCATATTATTACTATTTTATTTATTTATGCATGAAATTATTTTATATTATTTATTAGCATTTATGGGGTCACATTATTATTGATGTACATAAGTAACAACAAAGGTCCAAATGCAGACCCTTGTGGCATTCCTCTTTAAACAATATGAGACTCACTCTGACTTTCCCTTTGATATTTATTATGATCTAGTATAATAACTACAGGTCTACAAAAATTATTCTTAAGTAGTTAAAATTTTGTTAAACTTTTCCAGTTTATTACGTTTTCAAATTTAGTATTTTTTTAATCCTGCAAAAATAAACATATTTCCCTTTCATCATAAATACGTTTAATGTATCCATATTTATCTGCCGGTGGACAATATGTATTTGATTTATTAAAGGAAACTGTACTTTTAATGGGGCAGAGTGATCAGACCGTCTATTATGATTAACTATAGCGAAGCTCGTGTTAAGGACTTTTGATTTTATTACCAAGCCATGAAATATTACCAAGCCAAGGACCATTAGCAAACCATGGACTAATACCAAGCCATGGACTATTACCTATCATGGACTAATACCAAGTCATGGACTATTATCAAGCCATGTACTATTACCAATCCATAGACTATTATCAAGATTTAACAGTCTAAGCCAAAACCCTCGCTATTAAAAAGACAAGATAACTTATTAAAAAACTAGGTAACTTCCTTCAAAAGTTTAACTCGTTGGTTGTTTTTTACCAAGAGTAATTTAATACGGATTTCAAGATCATGATTCCTGCTGGATTATCTATTTGAATCGGATTTTCTAATGTATTTCTTGTTCATTTATGAATATGTAATGAATGAATTTATGTTTTTTCTAGCACTGGAATGAGTTTGGACTAACACATCAGTACAAGGATAGACTAAACAATCACCAAGACTTCTGGAGCTTGCATACCCACATAATTTGTGGGATAAATTTTACAAGAAGCATCGAGTTTGATCTGTTGGTGGATAGGTAACCACAGAGATTAAATCTGATTTATATTATCTGAAGGTGAGCACAGCGAGAAGGAATATAGTTTTTCTTATTCTGAAGACATATGAAGCAAGTCCGAAGAGGCAAAGATAAGGGTAGCGTATCCGATAAAGTTAGATTCCAAATTCAATAAGTTACGAAATACCTCGCACCCGGCATTTTCTTATCACAATTCTTATCCTTTCTACTACAGTAGGTAGAGAAGCTATGCCTACTATATAACTTTCTCTTAATTTTAAGTGAATTTAGTATCCATATGTTTTACCATATAAGTAGGTATCGTAATAACCGCGCATATGTATATAACCACGCTGATAGCATCTTGTGTCAGATAGTATTAAAATCCATTTTTTTCGTTGTCTTAATACATATCAGAAAAGATATATGTATTTTATATTTTTGGCTGATCTTGAAAGTGATGGCTTTAAAGGGCCAAATATATGTATGATTTCTGGATGTAATGATGTTTGATCTATCATATATTTAATTTAAGATTTACCTCCATAGTTGTGATTGAATAAGCACTTGATTTTGGCGCCGGAGTTCAAGAGATCGCGGCCCATACTATGATCTTTGCAGGCAAGACGTGAAAAAGCATGTCATCAGCAAAGACAGTGAGTTTAACTTCATTCTATTCTTATTTTAAAATTTTATTTTCTTATTGGTATTTCAGAATGATGAAGATATCGGGGAATGGCAAAGCATATTGCAACCTAGTAGGATGGTGGATCTTAGGAATCAGCACTGATTTTAGTTTCTGGCTGATAAACACGTCTTCCCACGACCTCATTGATCTTCACGAAGAGGATGAGTCGAAATCGGGCAGGATGTGTAATCGGGATTCGGAGGGGTTGATTTTGACCATATCCATCGTACCATCTCTCATGGTCTGCCTATTGCTGCCTTTCTTGCCTCTGTGGATCAATATCAGATACCTGATGATAATGATTTTATCTGTGACTGGCATCGTCTTGATCGGTATAAACGCGTCGTGGGGTGTCACACTAGGAGGTATTGGATTATGCTCTATGACCACCGGCTTAACCATGTCAACTTTCTTAAACTACATCCAAGTTTTTAAATCAAGTACAATCGTGAAAGCGGAATCGTTGATCTTCGCCTGGTCGTCTGGTATCGGGACATCAGGTTTACTGGTGAGTGGTCTCTACCTGGTTTTCACGGAAATTGGAGTCAGTCTACGGACCGTCTTCTTTTCTACGCTAGCAGTCCCCGTTGTCATGACAATGGCTTTCTATATTCTCATATCCAATCCAAATAAAAGTACAAATAATACATGTAAAGAAGAAACTAAAATAGATGAAACAAATAATAAAACAAACTATAGCACAATAATAAATGAAAATATAAGTAAAAATAATTATTTAAAAATAATTAAATGTACAACATCAAGCCTAGAAAATAATGAAGATAAAATGCATGTACAGAATGAGAACAATATGAAAGTTAAAAATCAAAATAAATATAACAAACAAATGAAGACAAACAAAGAAGACAGTGCTAGAGAAGCTCAGAATGGACAAAATAATGGCGATAAAAAAGTGAACGTCCGCGAAGGCATTGGAAATAAAACCACAGATACCATCGAATCTAAAAACTCATTTACTCTGCGTCAAAAGTTGCAAGTTGTTCTTCCAATTATTTTTACATACACGTTGCCATACGCACTTGGGTTTCTCTGCCAATACATGGTCAACCAAGGATTCTTCGAACTGATGAGATTCAGCAGTGTCATGCCTGTCAGCTCCAGTGTCAGGTGGTTCCAGTTCGTATCTATGCTAAGTAACTTTCTGTTGAAATCCTCCGGGAAATGGATTAAAGTGGATAACTTGTGGACACTTGTTGGACTACAGTTGCTTATTCTGATAGTTATCGCGATGCAATCAGTTTATGCATGGATGGGCGATGGTTATTTAGCGTTTTGGATGGTAGTAATACTGGTTTTCATGGAAGGTGCATTCGGTGCGTTAAATTACGTCAACACATTCAGAAGGATAAACAAAGAAAGACCCGACGCTGACACAGGATTCTCGCTCTCAGTCGCCGTATTAGGTGAGCCATCTGGTATACTGACAGCGGCTCTTCTGTCCATTTTTATTCACAATCAAATTTGTCAATTACCACCTGTATAAGACATTAGAAATTTGTTTTACAAAAAGTAATTTACAAAGGATAATTTACTTATATACCGAAACTAATGGTGATGAGTCTATAACAGTTTTATAGACAGAAAATGAAAAGAGGCTAGGACGCGATAGAGCCTAAAAATATCAATCAATGGTGCTCTATACCTTACGTTGGCACTTATCGCAGCGTTTAGGTAGTGTTTTAAAGACTATTAACCTAAATGTTAGCTACAGCAATCGAAAAACACATAAAACCTACCTTAGTAATGTTAAGGATCCGATTTCTTTAGAATCGCGTTGTGGGGTGTATAAAGTCTAATGTGGAGTTGTGCCAGGCTAAGTACTTAGGCCAGACTGGTAGGAAACTTAGCACATGACTTTCAGAACACCTTAAACGTTTTCCCAGAAAGTTCTACACACATATTATCACTGGAAACCTCGTCGTAAGTTGATTTTTTGGAGAACTTAGAAGTGACTTATTGAGTGATATTTAGAAGTCAGGACACTGTTGGTGATCTTAATTTGAACGTACGAGGGCGAAAGACCTCAAATATTTGCAAGTATAATTAAGAACTGTTGATCAGGCTTATTCAATGATTTCACAACTTTTTACGCCTGACTTGACACTTTTTTACACGCATGTGTTTTTATTGGTATTCCATTCCTTTTTGGAAGCTTGAAATTAATACCTTACAAAAATACGCCAAGAAATATTATTAACTTATTAATCAGTTTCAGTATATTACACTATTAATTTATTTCATAACATCACCAATTGTTTTAATTAAACATTAAATAAGTAAATTGTGTAAAATATAGTAATGTTCTGTCAAAACAAAACTCAATATTCTTAGATTTAAAGTTCTCTACTAGGTAGCGCCACTTGTAAAAATATTTTCTTTCCACGTGAAATTGTGGTTAGATTACCTTTCAACTTAGGTAAAACAAAATTTGATTTTTTTTTCAACATTTATCTGCATACCAAATTTCAAGTGTCTACGTTTGCTGGAAGTTCCTCAGAATTTTGATGAGTGAGTGATTGAGTGTCAAAACTGCCTAACTTTGAGCCTCCATATCTTATTACCTTTGTATGGCAAAGAGATGAAATTCAGTAGACAACTAAGATCTTTTAGCTGCTATTAAAATTTCATATTTATGTCCTTAAAAAGAAGATACGAGGGGGTGAAACTAGATTCGATATGCTTCCAGTACAGAATGGTACGAAAGTTACCACTAAACATTGCGGGGGTACTGCTGTGCCCCCAGATAACTTGAGCAGTAGCATTACAACTCGTTACCCATTTTTTCTACATTTCTAAAGAAAGTGTACATTGCTAAAGAAAGCGTTAAATTAGAGTTAATATTGGTGTGAATTGTTTTAAAATAATGGGCATACTTTTGTACGACCAATTATTATACAACTGATCAAGTTATAAAGCATAAACCGGAAACTAAAGAATGAAATGGATCACTAAGCATGGAAGTGGGCATTTCAGAGAAAATTCTCCCGGGTAGTGTACTTACTTATTAGATTTTGTTTTATTTTTTTAATTTATACCCTATAGGTATAGAGAAATTGTGAGGTAATGCCACTAAAAAGAACCATCACCCTAAATTTCCGCAAATGAAATGTTACAGGCGAAGAGCCTTTGGCGAAATAAGCCCTAGAAATTTTAGTGCAAGAATTTAGTATGTAATCATTGCGATTTTGTAATAAGCTTGATACTTGGTGCAAAATCGAACTTAATGGTTTGTTATGCTATTCAAGAAATCATTATTATGACGCCACAAATGACTTAGTTAAAATTGCAACAATTCAATCAAGCAGAATAATGCTGGGATCGATCTGAATTTTATGACGCATGTACTTGTATAGTTGTGCTTTATTAACCGTTCAATTTTTATTGGTAAGCAAGGAAGCATGCATTTTAGCAGTGCATTCCAATGGCTGTTCGATCGGCATGCAGACTATTTACACCAGAGTTATTTATAGTTATAAACTTATATAACGTAAATTAAATTGATAAATCTTTCGACTATACAAAAAAACCTGGGCCCCCTGGCATTCAGGACTGAGCAGAGCCGTAGCCAGCGCTCTGATTGAAGGTAAGACGCCCGGGCTTTCCTGGTCTTGCACCAAGTGCCTAGAGGGGTTAGACCTTTCTGTCATTGACAATTACGAGATGCTGATCTCGTCTGTCGTAACGAGGATGCTCGCCCTGGAAGGCGAGGTTAGAAGCCTAAAAAAGGCTATCAACAGTAAAGTAGTGAAACCAATTGAATCCAATCCCGCTTCTGACGAAGCTTTAGGTGAAAAACATGTAGTAGATGATTCAAAAAATATTGATGAGGGACAGAAGTCACCCGACTCTGTCGAAGTTGACAACCCTGGCCCAGTGCCAGACGACGAAAATGACGAAAAAGATTCTAACTTGAGCTACTCTAGTGCTGTAAAGAGTACAAAGGGTAAAGGAAATCCCCAAAAAGATAATAAGGCTGAGGAAAAGACCTCTAAAAACGGACAGAAAAGTACCACACAACCGACTAAAAGACACAAGAGGACTACCACGATCTATGGAACTGGAGAATCAAAAATTGATTCGCTGTCGGGTGCTCCGAGGACGTGTTGGCTGTATGTGGGCCGAACTAACAAAGATACTACAAAGGAGATGGTATTGAGTTACCTAGAAAAGCAAAATCCTTCACACAAGTTTGACTGTGAAAAACTTGAAAGTAAGAGTGTTTTACCGAGTTTTAAAATTGAAGCTCCGTATGAGCTAAAGGCCTCTCTTCTAGAACCTTCTTTCTGGCCGAAAAACATCAGGGTAAGACCTTTTTTATTCAAGAGACGCTCTGCGGACTTCAAAACAAAATAAATACTCAAGAAAACAATTCAACACTATATAAGCAGACAACAATAGGTAATATTAATAATGTTCTTGACAATTCTAATGTTAGAAGAAATGAGGCTAACGAGAGCAAATTCTTTTTTGCCAATATTTTATCGGTGAGAGAAAAATTTGTTGAACTAGAATCTCTAGTGCATAATAACAAAGAAATAAAAGTAATTGGTTTAGCAGAAACCTGGCTCAAGTCCAGTCAAGTAGAGATGTATCAGCTAGCTGATTTTTATATTTCCTCAAATTTTTGTAGAGAGGATAATACCAGAGGAGGAGGAGTTCTAATATATACTCACAAGGACTTGGGTCAGCCAACTGTCATTAGCCAAATAAACCAACTATCTATTCCTTTCGTATGTGAATTAGCAGCTGTGAAGGTCGGTGACTGCGTTTATATCACTGTATATCGAACGCCTGAACGAGACTTTCCAACCTTTCTCGAAATTCTCTACGAAGCAGTAAACATAGCATATAAGAAAGGAAATAACATCATAGTCGCTGGAGATTTCAATATTGACTTGTTAAACCAAACGAATAAAGATACACTAGCTTTGCTCGATTTAATGAAATCATTTGGTCTTCAAACAAACTTTAAAGACGTCACAAGGCCTAGGAGTAACAAATGTCTCGATAACATCTTTCTTCTTGGGAAGGAAACTGTGAAATTCATCCTTACAGCTTCTCTGATCATCAAAGTTTATGGATCAGCACTCAAAATAAAACCAAGAAGAAAAGACAAAAAAAGGTTATCCGCACTAGACCCATTGACGAGACGAAATTAAAGTTGTTTGAGGACAAATTGAAATCACTAAATCTGCAACCATCATCTTTCGTAGAATGTGAGAAAAGTTGGTCTGAGTTCATTAATATTATAGAATTATGTTTTCCTATAGTGGAAACAACTGCCAAACCCAGAAAGAAAAAACTTTACTTTTTTAATGAGGAATTAAAGCAAATGAGAGAAAAACTCAATACATATAACTCATTCAGTAAAGATTTTCAATCTGGTTGGCTGGAAAATAAAAGAACACAACTTAGAAACGCTTATAGAAAGGCTCTAAAAACATGTAAAAAGAAAAAATATATAGAATATGTAAATAATAATGTAAATAATCCTTCAGCAATTTGGAAAATGGTTAAACAAGAAGGTGGTTTGGAGCAAAACAAGTAGAAATAGATTTAAAGCCAGATGAGATTAATAAACATTTTGCTACTATTGCAGATAAGCTTCATGCTAACCTGGCCAAGCCATCTAACTCTACTCCTAGACAGCATCTACAACCACCTCCTTGTCAAACCAAATCCTTCTATCTTAATTACACAGACAGTGAGGAAGTTAAAAAGATTACATCCTTGTTAAAGAATTCAAATAGTTTTGACATTTATTACTTTAGTAATAATTTTATTAAAAAAATTATCTCTTATATAAGTCCATATTTAAGTCATCTAATTAATAACTGTATCTTCCTAGGTTATTTTCCTTCTTGTCTTAAAGTCAGTAGAGTCATACCAATATATAAAAAAGGTCCTGTGAGTGATCTTAACAATTTTCGGCCCATATCTATCGTTCCAATCTTTTCAAAAATATTCGAAAGAATCATAAAAAATAGACTTTTAAAATTTTTAAACAAAAATAACTTTTTTCATGACCAACAGTTTGGATTCAGAGCGAATCGCTCTACTTATAAGGCACTTCAAACAATAGCAGAAGACATTTATGACGCTTTCGAAACAAAGAAGAATTGCTTGCTCTATCGTGTGACATTTCAAAAGCCTTTGACTGCATTCATTTTCAGACGTTGAAACTTAAGCTGCTGAGTTGTGGATAAGGGGTCTCCCTCTGGAGCTCATTATGTCATATCTCACTAAAAGGATTCAACAGGTACACGTTAACGGAAAACTATCTGACGCGAGAGAATTACAGTATGGAGTTCCCTCAAGGATCTGTTCTAGGCCCTATTCTTTTTCTTATCTACTGTAATGATCTTCCTGACTTCAGCCATAGGTGCATTAGATTTGCAGACGATACAACGTATTTAATCAAGAACGCCAATAGACAGACTCTATTGAATCAGAAAGATGTAGTTATAAGTAGAGCTAAAGACTGGTTTTCAACCAATTCACTGACACTTAATGATGAGAAGAGTCAAGTGTTGATATTTTCGCTGAAATCGCCAGATAGAGAGAATTCGCTGAAGCTCCTTGAGTTACTCTGGATTCTCTACTCACCTGGAGAAGCATACTTCTCAACTGGCAAAGAAGCTATCATCAGTTCTCTTCCTACTCAGGAAATTATCAGAAGTATTGGATGTAAAAACCATGATATCAGTGTACTACGCCTACTTCTTTTCAAGAATGTCTTATTGTGCTGCCTTGTGGGAACCAGTACCAGTGCTCTAAATATTTTCTACTCCAAAAAAAGGCCCTGCGTATAATTTTTAACTTACAATATTTCTGAATCGTGTAAGCCCTATTTTAAGAAATTCTCTCTTATGACTCTACCATCTTTGTTATTTATAACTTGCTTTTATTTATTCACTCGGAAAGTAACCACCATAGAAATATTGATAATCATAACTATAATACTAGATATAACCATATGCTAATAGTACCTCACTGTAGACTTCATAAAACTTTTAATTCGCCTAAAATAGTTGCCATTAAAATGTATAACTGCCTGAAGCCTAAAACTCAAAACTTAGAGTTAACAGCATTCGCTAAGCAAATAAAAAACATATTTGATTACGGAAGCTTTTATTCTATAAACGATTTATAAATAATTGTTCTTTGTAATTAAGTTAAGATTTTGACTCAGAGACACAATTGTAATTTTACTTTTGTAATTTTATGTATTTGTATTAACTCTTAGAAAAATAAATAAATAAATAAATAAATAAATAAATAAATAAATTCAGTACATAGAGTACTCAAATTGATTCACAGTCCCAAAAACAAAAAACTGCGCCTTAAGATTAGTTGTTCACAGATGGTATTATGGGTTTTCCGGTTATTTACTATCCTGTGTCCGATGTCGACACGGGCATATGGTCACTTTACATGCCCGTGTCGATATCGGAACGGTTTTATACGACTAAGTCAAATGAGTCTACTCATTTGTTTTATAAATTTATGTACCTAATTATTATATAATAAAGGTATTTATGAAAAACCTTCATAAATACCTTTTTAATTTTACTTCGCAATTCTTAATTTTATAGCTTAAAAAATACTGTTTTAGCAGACTGTGTTAATGAAACAACATAACCTGTTTTTCAATATCGTAGAGGACATGATCCACAGTTTGATTTTTGTACCAAATGTTAGAACTAAGGACTTCTCCTGACATTTGTTTGAATTTATTAATGTTTCTTCAATTTTAGTCAATCTACCTAATATAAATACCATGAGACTTTACTTAAAATCGTATTAATTCATTTACTAGGTTCCCTGGTATTAATGTATTATGCTAATCCCACAACACACCTATGTCTTACAGAATGCTAGCCAGGATTTATAATGCAATGTAAACTCAATAGATCTACATTTAGAGTAAGTTGTGGCTGTTCTAAGCTGATAAATTGTGATCCAGCAACCTTTGGTAATTTTCGTTGGAGATAAGGCTTGATGCTACAAGTGATAAATTTCGAATTAATTTTAAATACCAATTTGAACCATCTCTGGCACTATTATTGTAATTTAACGACATTTCATGGAAGTTGCATAGTTGAGAAAGTGTTAACATCACCTTTTCTTGGACATTACCACTTCTAGACAACTTAAAGAACAGATCAGCACCTAGTGGCGTATTAATGGGCCCGCATTGCGGGGGGCCAGCAGATAAGGGCCCCCAACTAGTTGGCGAAGAAAATGTTGTTGTGCTATATTATTTTATTGAATGGAGCTCATACCCATATTTTGTATGAATAAGGGTTGTGTGTGTTACCTATAAAAAGGTCCGTATAAAATCAAAGTTAAAGTTTAGTAATTTTAACATCAATAAATCAGAAGGCCCTCAGTCTTAGTTGTGTTGTATCAAATTTGGTATGATTGAGCCCCATTGAAACATAGTTTAGTCTATCTTTACATCATCAAGTCCCGAGGCCCCCAGTTAAACTTGGCAGTGAATTTTATCTATGAATGGGGACAAATTAGACAATAGTATTGTCTTTTTTAACATCATCAAATCGTGGGGCCCCCAGTTGGAGGTGTGCTGTATCTATAACTCACATTGAAAGAAAAGAAGAGAGGAAGAAACTCAATATATATAGGGGTCATAGGGGTTTTATTGCTCGCTAAAGACATAGACAATAATAACCAAAATGATTTCGATAAGATGTTTTTACTATCCATATGAATCATAATTTCAAAAGAAAAATACGTCCCCAGAATATGAATGTCAACTGATTTATTCAGCGATACTTCATTGAACTTGCTTCGCTCGTCCCCAGGCTCAGACAGTAAAAACGTCTCTTTAACGAACCTTTGAAAGAATTCTCTTATGGGATGGTCGGAGTCGAGTGATTATGTGTAGTAAGTACAGACCATTTCTTGTAAACGCTATATCTTACGAACGGATTGATATTTTTTAATCAAATTTGGTGCTAGAGTAAATTGGTCGAACCAGGACTCACCTCACCACCTATGAGCTGGTTTAGCATAAAATGTATTTATCAAACTGTAAAAGATTCTATGACACAAATCCCTCTCTATTTTTCCTACTGTTGGATTAAGTCAGTGAGCCAATTTTTAAATTAATGATCTAATAGCACGGATCCTTCTATACTTTTCCTACTCTACGATTGAATCAGTCTGGCAATTTTTTATGTAACGATTTTTAAAATAAATCATCACATTAGCTACGTACGTATCTTAAATAAATATTCCTAGCATATGTTGTGAAATTCCCACATCGTCAAGTCATTAACTTTAATTTAAATTAATGGAATTAATTTTCGATTTGATAGAATAATTCAAACTCTAATTAAACAATAATTGGGAAAGAAGTGCAGGGAATTAACAAGGTTAATTAAACAATGAAGAGGAGTTATGACATTTAACGTAATAAAATAGATACGCGATATTGTTGAAATGTTGTTTCATTTCTTTTTTTATTTATTTGTATTTCGTGAATGAGTTAGAGACATCGTAGGGTCTCGTAAACAGAATGAATTAAGTCTGGTAAGCCTAAATCTTACAGTCTACCTTCACAATATTCGATATAGTCTAAGACCAGGAAGTGCACCATTTACCCGTTACACTATTCACCTGTAGAGCTATTCACCCATAGCGTTATTCAGCCTTACAAACAATCACCCATAGCGTTATTCATCTTTATAAACATTCACCCATAGCGTTATTCATTCTTACAAACAATCACTCGTTAGCGTTATTCATCCTTACAAACATTATATTTACATTCCTTACAAACAATCACTCGTTAGCGTTATTCATCCTTACAAACATTACCCTTATCGTTTTTCATCCTTACAAACAATCACTCGTTAGCGTTATTCATCCTTACAAACATTACCCTTATCGTTATTCATCCTTACAAACAATCACACCCATCCTTACAAACATTACGCGTTATTCATTCTTACAAACAATCACTCGTTAGCGTTATTCATCCAAACATTACCCTTATCGTTTCATCATTACAAACAATCACTCGTTAGCGTTTCATCCTTACAACATTACCCTTAATTTACAAACCTACATCGTAGCGTTATTCATCCCTTAAACATTACAATCTCATATTCATCGTTAGGTTATTCATCCTTACAAACATTACCCTTAGCGTTATTCATCCTTACAAAAATTCACCCATAGCGTTATTCATCCTTACAAACAATCCATCCTAACAATAAACTTCAACTATATAAATTATTGATCAGTAAGTTCCCCCATCAAAAAACCCAGATTGTTGTGACGTCAGGATATATGAGGTCTGGTTTAATTTATAAAGCAAAATTTCGCAGACATTATGTTCCCTAATAACACAACACAACCTCAGGCGAATTCCTTCGCCAACACTCGTTTCACGTGTTTTTATGGCCTCCAAAGTGATTTCCATAAAGTTCTATAATGTAGTCAACTTTATTGAAAGTCATCATAATTTATTCAGCAATTAATGCTTTAATTATCAACTTAGCATTCGGTGCAACCTGAATCCTATATAATTGCGAGTTTATCCAAGTTAATATCATTTTTTACTTTATAATTAACCGATAAAAATGATAATATATAGTTAATATTTTATATCTCTCCCCTGAGCTATTTTCATTATAAGCTTAGTTTGTTGTCAGTTATTTTATTGTTGGTTTATTACTATTCTGTTTTTACTTTTATTGTTACTTTTCTTCATTTATACCGCTTTTCTATGAAGATATATAGAAAAGCAATGTGTTTTCACTAAAAATCTAAAAAAGACCAAGACAAAAAAAATTAATTATAAAGGTAAATACACCCTGTTTAATTTTTTATTTACGACTTAGAGTCACCCGTGGTGTAGTGGTTAAGGTATGCGGCCAATACACAGAATGAATGGGCTTTAAACCACCGAGTTTATTTAGTCATGGGTTCAATCCCAGCACGGGCCTCTGGGATTTTTATGAGAGGGATAAAAATTCTGCCTACCACGTCCTCAGAAGGACGTAAAGCCGGTGTCTCGAGCCTGTGCGTTGTCAGGTACTCGTTAAAGATCCCTTACCCTAAATGAAACTGGGTATAGGCAAAATTTAGGACCCTCATAGTGGATTCACTATAATACTATAGTGTGCCTGCCTTGTAGTTTAAAGTTTATGGAGGTTTGGTTTAACTGCGAGGGCACGTGTTGTTCTTAGTTTACACTAGACTATATGAGGCAGTGAAAATATGTATGATTGCTTGAAAAAGCATGAAAGGAATCGTAGAAATTCATGGCTCTTCTGTCTAGATTAGATTAAATATACCTACACTTGAAATTAAAAGAAGAAAAACACTCTTTAGCAGCTGGCAAAAAGGGCCCAACAGCGTGGCAAACTTGACTGATAGTTACTACCACCCCCCCCCTATTACTCCTACTACCTACGACTTAAGTTGTAAATCAGGGTTTCATATGTAGCGACCAGCCCCCGTAAACGTGTTTTACGTCCCAAGGACGGAAAACTCATATTTACGTCCCTAGGGACGTAAAAAGTGTAATACTAACTTAACCAACATTTTTACGGGGTTATTTCTTAATATTTTTAGGTAATTATTTGAATGTTGTGTTGGTAGCTTAGAATAATACTATATTATTAAGTACTTAGCAAGGTCTCTAAGTTATTATATTTGTTACTTAATTTTTTTTCATTAGTAGATATTTATAACTAATTTATAAAATAATTGTTTGCTTCTTCTATATTAGTATTATATAGCAGTATTAGTATTAGTAATATATTAGTATAATCATAAAAGTTAAGTATAGCATTGACCGTGGTCAGTGTTGAATGGATGATCGCTGAGAATGAAACGGATGCATTTACTATCTGAGGACGAGCAAAGCGAGCCCGAAAACATTCTGGAGTTTAAATTTTGCGAATTGTATACTCTAAGGACGAGCGAAGCGAGTCCGAAGCTAAGATTATGAGCGTAGAAAATCCGATGTGATGAGGAAAAGTTTCGAGGTACCCTGTACCTGATTTGTTTATTAAAGTTAGTACATATTAATTGAAGCATAACTATTTTCTTAAATTATTATAATTTCATATATTAATCGAAAAGTAGGGTTATCAAAACAAGCATTTAAAAATATATCACTGATAGTTTATTATGTGCACAAAACATTTATGTCGTTTTAATTATTTAAAATAGTATAAATATAATTATAATATTGATAAAATATTATAATTAAAAAGTTGAAAATCATTGATAACACATAAATCATTGTTATCACATGTGATAACAATAATTATAGTGATTCTCCACTAGAACTTGAGTTTACTAAAAAAATGTAAAGCGGTTTTACTATAGAATAAAGCAGCTAGGAGTCTAAAAGGATCTAGGAAACTAAAAGGTACGTTAAGCAACAAATGATAACCACCAAAAGTTTTAAATAAATCCGCTGTGGGTGCGATACGGTCTCGCCATGAACAACACGCCCCAACAACAACAGTAAATTTTAAAAATTAATTAAAAATAATTGGAACACTCTAAAAACATTTTGCAAGTGCTATTATTCAATAAATGTAGTATAGTTTTAAATAAAACTATATTTGGAAAACATGCATCTTCCTCATTGCTACAACTTTATTCTTCTTTAACATTGCAACTATTTTTAATTTTTTTTTTTTTCGGTTGATATTTCAGAATTATGATAATACCAGGGAATTACAAAGTATTTTGCAACCTTTTTGGATGGTGGATCTTAGGAATTAGCGCTGATTTTAGTTTCTGGCTGGTAATCACGGCTGCACACGACCTTATTGATCTTCACGAAAAGGATGATACAAAATCAGGTAGGATGTGCAATCAAGACTCGGAAGGATTGATTCTGACCATATCAATTTTACCGTCTCTCATAGTGTGCCTAGTGCTCCCTTTCTTGCCACTCTGGATCAATATAAGGTATCTGATAATGATGATAGTCTATGTGGCTAGCATTGTCATGATCGGAATAAACACGTCGTGGGGCGTCACGCTGGGGGGTATCGGCTTAGTGTCAGTATTCACCGGCTTTACCACATCCACACTTTTGAACTACGTCCAAGTTTTTAAATCGAGAGGGATCGTAAAATCAGAATCTTTGATTTTCGCATGGTCATCTGGTATCGGGACATCGGGTCTATTGGCAAGCGGAATTTACCTGATCGCCATTGAGAATGGGGTCAGTCTAAAGGTTGTTGTCTTGTCCACGCTAGCAGTACCTGTCTTCATGACAGCAGCTTTCTATCTCCTCATTTCCAATCCAAAAAAGAATCCTGATGATGCATGCAAAGAAGAAATAAGATTGGATGAAGAAAATAATAAAATTAACAGCACAATTATGAAAGAAATCAAAAGGGATAGTAACATAAATAATTTAAAATGTAAAACACCAAACCAAGGGAATAATGAAGATAAAATACTTGATGTACAGAAAAAGAACAACATAAAAAATGAAAATGAATATAACGAACAAATAAAGAAAAATAATGAAAACAGTGCTAAAGTAGCACAGGATGGACAAGACAATGAAGATGCGAAAGTGGACGTCCGCGAATGTACTAGAAAGCAAAGAACAGATACTGTCAACTCTGAAAGCTCTTTTACTCTGCGTCAGAAGTTGCGACTTTTTATTCCGATCATGCTGACCTACTCGGTGCCTTATGCACTTGGGTTTTTCTGCCAATATACGATAAACCAGGGATTTTTCGAACTGATGAGCTTTACTAGTGTCATGCCTGTCAGCTCTAGCGTCAGGTGGTTCCAGTTTGTGTTTATGTTAAGCACCTTTATTTTCAAATCCTTAGGGAGATGGATAAAAGTGGATTACTTGTGGACAATAGTCGGGATCCAATCACTAATTTTAATAGGTATTGCGATGCAATCAGTATATGTATGGATGGGCGATGGTTATCTCGCGTTTTGGATGGTAGTGATATTAATTTTCTTGGAAGGATCATTAGGCGCGTTGAATTACGTTAACACGTACAGGAGGATAAACAAAGAAAGACCCGAAGTTGACAGAGGGTTCTCGCTGTCAATCACCGTGTTAGGTGAACCGTCTGGTATATTGTCAGCAGCTCTTGTCTCCATGTGGATTCACAGCCAAGTCTGTCGATTACCACCAGCGTAATGATGAAGAAAACGTTGCGAAGGATCATCTCGTAGATATACCTGAGATAATGGTTTGATGAGTCTGTTTCAGTTTTATAGATAGAAAATACAAATAAAGTTAAATTTTGATTCTGACATTCTTGGATTTATGCATCAGGTGCATAGGGTTAAGTCAACACTTATAGAAGGATTAACACCGTGTAGGTGAGACCATCAAGTCCACATCAACAACCAAGTCATTTAGCTTTCATCAAGATGCAGCTTTTTTGGCGAGAAATTGGCATCAAACACAAACAGATCGCATGCTAAAAAGTTTAATTTCGACCATACTAAATTTAGGGCTTTGAATGGCATAATCATCTTAAAACAATACAAGATTTGAGTGGGCACGGTAAAATTAAACTTATTTGTATCCAGGGCTATAGCCAATCAAAACTTATTGGCAGGGGGACCAATCGCAGAAGAGATGATGTTTCACAACCTGTAAAAGATGCTGAAAACTTTTAGTCAGAGGGTGCGACAGTTTTCTAAGGGGGGGGGGGGTAACGAGGCAATACTGGCTTCTCCTTGACACAGGTCTATTTGTATTGCTTTCGTCTTGCTGACAACAAAGCTTATTCTAGTGGCCTCCCGTCTAGTAGGATTTTTCAGACTTAGGAGCGAGGATCTCATTCACGTCGGTGAACAATTTGAGCCTCAAAGATTCAGTTTAATAAGAACAGCTGCCATCGTAAACAGTTGTAAAATAAATTATCTAGATTTTGTTAAGCTCTAATTTTAAATTTTGTAAATAAATCAAATTTTTTAATACTACCATTTTTTCTTACACTTAAAATTTTACTCCAGGAGCTGGACCTGATAAAACATGACTGAATTTTTCTAACCCTAGTATAGATAAGATTAGAAAGGTCAAGTACAAGTATTGACAATACTTTCCTCTAAAGGGAAAATGTTGGCAAATCAATACTATCAATATACTTTCCTCATAACAGAAGGTATTATGGTATAATAGGTACCCTATTGTTGCGGTTAAGTATCGGCTTGACCCTAAAAATCCCAATTAGGGATCGAAGTGGTCATAGTAGGAGTAGCGAATCGGAGAAGATAGCCCGACATAATTACTTTATGAAAAAATAGTTAAATAAAAAAATAGATAAATTTATTAAATTGTATATGCAAAAAAATATATAAATAAAATAAATACGATCAATGGTGTTTTTCGTAGGTAAATCTAACGTTTTGGATGGTAGTATTACTGGTTTTTATGGAAGGTGCAATAGGCGCGTTGGAATATGTCAACGCGTACAGGAGGATAAACAAAGAGAGACCCGATGTTGACAGAGGATTCTCGCTATCAATTACCGTGTTGGGTGAACCGTTCGGAACACTGGTTGCAGCACTAGTGTCTATGTGGATTCACAACCAAGTCTGTAATTTACCTTCACCGCAGGACTTTACGGACAAAAAAATTAACGTTTTACACTTTTGATATTTTTTGGACACTCTTTGAATTTTTTTTTTGAAGAGCTCAGAAGTAACTTTAGAAATGTAATGGAAAAACTTGATGTTCATAGTACTTTTACAGACCCTAACCACTCTAAAGAACACCCAATTTAATCTTGAAACATTTGAATGTAACATCTGAAGAGATGACTTTATGGTTTGCAAGGGAGTCAGTCAACAATGTAAACGAACAAATACTGTTTTCGTTATAGACCTCTCTATCGAACACCAAGTTCGTTTTCATCCCACACCTCTGTACCGAACACCAATTTCGAACCCACATTTTGTTTACTCCCAAAATCTCTGTATCGTACACACATTTTGTGGGTCTGTATTTAACAGATGCCGCTTATTAGGAATGGTATCAGTACCCTTCCAGAGCTTATTTTTTTAACAAAAAAAGAAAACTTACTCTTTTTGGCGACGTCATTCGAGTCGTTATATAACGAAAAATTGAAAAATGATTTTTAGTTATTAGATGTTCATCGTATTACTAAAAATATTAAATAAATATAAGTTCATATTAAAAGATAATGTATTATTTATCAAATATTTTAGTACATATTTTGTATAATAAGTTGTTTACGAATAAAGAACTTTTTAATATTGTTAGTTGGGATGCATTTTAAAATAAATCCAACACTAAGTTGGTAATAAAGTTATAGCCCAGAAGCCGGACTTGAAAAAATGTGACTTATTTTGTACTACTTTAATTTAAACTAAATGTTTCTGAAAATATATCTTAAATTATGAAGAAAAAAACGTAGTCTGCCGATACCCCAGAGTGGAGCCCTTCATATGATTGCGCATGCTCAAAATTTTAGAAAATCGCCCAAATTTCAGTTTTCTTGAAATAAGTGGTTTTCTGTGGGTCGTGTGCAAAACATGAATAGAACATTTTTTAAAGCTGATAAACTTTTAAATAAAACGAGTGTTTAATCGTCAAAAACGGATAACTTCAACTAAAGTTATGGCTCTTTCAAAACACCGAAAAAATTGTGAATTTATGCAAATTTCACGATTTTTTTAAACTAATATTGGCTTTTTATGCATTTTTTTGGCTATTTAACAAATGTCATAACTTTAGTGGTAGTTATCCGATATGGATGAAAAAACTTCACTCAAGTAGGTAGGATGAGCAAAGTGAATCCGATGTGATGTTGAAAAGTTCCGAGGTACCCCGTACTTGATTTTTCCATTTTGCTAAATTAACTAAGAAACTTTCATTGGTGTTTTGTATATTTTGTTAACAGTGTAGATACAATTTTTATATAATAGTGAATAATAGTTTAGTATTACCTAGTTTTTGCTTCCGTATAATTAAATACACACTTCTAAAGATCTACCCCAGCATCGAGAGCCCCCCACGAACCAAAAAAACATTTTTAAATCCAATTAAAACAATAAACCTTTCAATACATCGAAACAACACGATGGTGATACATTGCCGTCATATCAATCATTATAAATCTTGGCTAATCAGGGATTAGTTGAATTAACTTGACAGAATCAAGAATTATCTCTCTCTCTCTTCAATAATCACGACAATCACTGCTGAGATAGGCTCTTCAAAAAACTCGTCAGTAGAATCACTTTGATCTTTTACCACAATAATTATGTTGACTCAGTGCAATACAACATAGTTACAAATACATGAAATAGCAAATATGGCGATGAAAATATGTTGGATAGTTTTTCTGTGTTGTTTTATCTGCTGTACAGCCTCACCTGTTCTAGTACAAGGTAAGTCACATGTCGTATTTTAGAGGTGAAAGGTTACTGAAATTGGTTATTTATTAAAGAATCCATTTTAGCGAATTTCGGCGCCAATTTTAGCGGATAGGCGTCATGGCGGGAGTGAACCGGAGTGGTTCCCTTATGACCAGTTTGCTGGGACAGCCAAAATTTCGGAAAAAATAGCAAAACTCAGGGTTAATATTTATCGCCACAAAAAAGGTCATTATTTATGTTTTTGGGACGTTTAATCGAATAAAATTGGTTCAAATTCGATATGACCACTCTAAGTGACCAAAAATTCGAAAAAACTATACTAAATTACCGGAAACCGAAATTTCAGGTGTATTTTGGTAAAATTTTGAGTAAGGTTTCGTTTTCTATGAATCTTAGGGTGCTGAATCGAATAAAACCGGTGCGAACTCGATACAGCCACTTTAAGTGAACAAAAAGTCGAAAAAACTGTGGCCAATACCAAAAAACCTAAAATATACACTCCCTCCCCCATATGGCCCCTAAAAAACACATTTTAAGGGTGGGTTTTTGGGCTGTGAGTTGAATACGACAATGGTCTGGAGTCGATCCGAGCAGTCAAACCCTGGATACCTGGGTTCGAATCTTGGTAGGGACGATATGTGAAGTGACTTGTTAGAGGACACTAACCAATATGTGTTGCAGATTGTTTAAGGCGAGTATGACATTTAAATCGTGTAGACTAGAATATTATTTTTAGTCTTAGAGAATTCGCAAAAAAGACCCAATGACGTGGCAAACTTTCTATAGATGATATAACCCTTCTATAGGTAATATAACCTTTCTTTTATTATCATTACCATTGTAATGTACCATGAATATTGCAGATAAGGTATCAGATAACGTAACCTTATCAGATGAGACAGTGAAGCTAGCTATCGAGTTCATACAGATGTTCCTGAGTTCTTCCTACTCAATACCAGACCAGAACATTACTTACACCAAGTCCGACACGTAAGTCATTCTATTAATTATTATCAATAAAAGCAATTATAGGTTGTTGAAAAATTATTTGTATCGATCCTCCTAGTTGTAATTTGCAGTAATACATACTTGAGTATTTACTTCTAAAAACATTACTCTGAACTACAGACTATAGATACTTAAACAGTAAGACTGTTAAATAAATGGTAGGAAAACTTAGATTCAGGTCGACGCTAGCGCGGCGGCAGGTCTTCATTCCAACTAAGTGGTGTGACATAATTTCCCCCTTTTGCATTCATATTGCAATTGAGATGTTATACTTGTATTGCCATACTTCAGCCCTATTCGTCTTTAAACATTCAAAGAATAGATCTGATAGGGTAGGATAGGTAAGTATTCATTTTTACTTTTCCTCATTTATAACGTAGGGATATGGGACTTTTCCCATTATGAAAAAAATTGTATTTGCAAAAAAATCCGAAACCGGAATGTCACCAGAATTATCAGTTTCAGGTGATTTAAAGGCCTCTTGAGTGGTTTTAACCAAGTTATCTGTATGTATGTATGTGTGTGTGTTTGTCTGATACCATTGTAGCTCCTTGTTTATTTATGCTATTAAATAAGTATATCCATGATTTTTATTGGATCATAAAAGTTAAGCAGCATTGAGCGAGGTCAATGCTGATTGGTCAACGAATGCAATTACAATCTGAGGACAAGTGAAACGAGTCCGAAGACATGTTGCAGTATAAATTTGACGAATTGTATATTTTGAGGACGATCGAAGCGAGTCCGAAGCTGGGAGGATGAGCTTAACGAATCCGATGTGATGAGGAAAAGTTCCGAGGTACCCCGTACCTCTGACTTTGTACCTAGTACCTTTTTTCAATTAGTTTAATCGATTTGATCATTTTATTGAATTTAGTCACTTTTGTTCAATATTACTTCATAATGAACAATAGTGACTGAATTATCCACGTATTAGAGGATAGGTTTTTAAATTTGATGCAGCCTAAACATCAAATTGAATTAAATTACATCGTCCAGATGCACCGCACATGTAAATAAATGTAATTAAAAAAATCGAAAAAAAAATTCGATTAAATTAAAAAACTACATTGAATGAAAACTAAATAATCTGTTTTCAATAGGCTTCTGTAGAAGTTTTAAGATTTTTTTTACTTTTAGCTTCTAAATTTTTGCAATACACAACTCTACATATCAACGACGAACCATTTTTTCAGGTATAGTAAAAAATAAAAGAAACAAAAATAATTGTATTTTTCATTTTAAGGCCTTCAGATAACATAAGCATAAGATGTTATCTATGTTATGTTATCTATATAGCTAACATAGGATGTTAACATATATAACATAAATAACATAGCTTGTTTGTTTCAGGAGGATTCAAGTTAATATATCAAATTGTGAATTTGGAGACGTGAGTAACTTCAGCATAGACAAGTCACACGTTATCATGTCTCCTGGTAGTATTGGTTTCCAGCTCCATCTTACCGTCCCCAGTGTTAATATCACGGGTTACTACGACTTAAACGCA
>JACMZG010000002.1:27912501-28048647 GCA_018340805.1 Microvelia longipes | reverse complement strand
GTTGCTAGTCCTTTCAAGTCGTCAGTAGAGAGACCATCTACTGACACTTCGGGCAAGCTACTGGTCGAGGTTTCATCGCCAGTAGGGAGGGGTCATAGCAAGGGTTTTTCCGTCTCGGTTGGAAGGAATGACTTCCAGCCCTTTTTTCATTGATCGGTAAGGACACCACTTTCCGATCCTTTCGTGTGGGACTGGTAGGACATCACTGCCAGAAGGGGTATCCTTTACTTAGCCGTTGACCAAGCTATCATTGGCGACGTATACTCCCAGGCTGACACTCTGTGTCTGAGCCAGTCCACTTTCAGTCCAAAATAGCAGCGGTGAAGTGATCATTTGCCGCCGTACCACACTGCTATCACATTAATCCATCCGCTGTGCAAGTTATCATTGCCAGCGCCGTACTTTATCAGCCGCCAGTACGATATCATTACTGGTCGTTTAGGTTAGAGCTCTTAGTTCAGATTAGGCTTAGTGTAGCTTCGATGTTGCAGCGATTTGTCTCTTTATCGCTTAGTATTTCTAAAGAGACTGGCGACCGTGTATTCTTTCTCTTTGTCCCCGAGGCTGGACCAGGGTCAAGTGACTGAGGTCCCCCTCGGTGGTACGTGGTGCTGAGTAGCGCCCGTACGCCGGTGTCGATGTGACGCCGGTCGTCCCGGTCAGTGTCTCCGTGAGAGTAAGGGGCACAGGACCGGTTGGCAAATTGGCGACCGTGACAGGACCTGTCGTCTTGTGTGATAGTTTCAGATGTTAAAGCTTTTATTTATTGTTTTAATTATGTGAAGATCGAAGACCCCATATTCCCTTATTCTGATTAGGTAGGTAGGTTAGGTAATAGGCCGCTGCTTAATTCTTTTAACCCCGATATAATTATTGAGTATTCTATTGTGTAAAGTTCAGTGATAGTGACTGTGATAACTGTTAGTGTTACGTCGAAACTGTTAAACGTACTTGATAGTTTTTAGTGTTTAGTGTTAGTATATGGTTGTAAACTTAGTGCGCGAGTGTTTAGATAACTTAATTAAGTGTTTTGTTATTTTTATACACGATGTTTTCGAAACGGTTAAATGAACTAACGATTGCCGAGGTTAAGCTCGAACTGCAGAAGCGTGAGTTAAGCACCACGGGGACAGCTAGCGATGTGCGTATCCGACTTGAAGATGCGTTACGCCGCTCGGGAGTAGGAAATCCTCTTGATTACACGTTCTGGATTCGTGATGCGAGTAGAGAGTCCTCTAACCTAGAGTTAGGCTCACCGCTTTTTACTGATTTGTTAACGGGAGACGAACCTGTAACTTGCAGTCAGCAACCCTGATACCGCTTTCTGAGGGTATCCCTAGTACCAGTAGAGGTTTTAACGATCCTGTAACCCGTTTATTGGAGTTTACCGGAACCGGACGAGTCTCTAAATTGTTAGTTTGCACGTGTTCAGATAAGGAACAACGAACTGCTGAACCTCAATATATAAGTTCTGTCGGAGCAGAGCCGAAAAGCACTCAGTGTTTTATTGATCCTCGAGTCTCAACGCGTATTTATGATACGGTTCAACCGCCTTTAGTTAGTTCAAGTGTAACCGCATCCCAAATTCCGACCAATCAAATATTTGTCGAAAATCCTCAATATCCTCGCATGAGTGAAATAGGATTAAACGAGATGCAATTAGCTTATGGTCCTCAATCCGCAGAACACAATGTCTTTCCTGCGCGTAAATCATCAGTTAATTATAGCAGTAATCCTACAAAGGCTTACGAACCCAGAGGGAATAGCACGCAACTAGATGGTGCTTCCCGAGCTATAGAAACTAATGACAATTATCCCTTAATTGATGCACCAATTTACGGTGCCCGAGAGAATGTAATACGTCAGCCTGTAGTTGGATTTTCTTCACCGATTGTAGACGACTACCATCGCGAGAATAATTATAAAGAATATAATACGGCTCCTCGTTATCAAAACCAAGGTTCTAGTCAACCACCGAGACGTTATTCATCGCCTCCGACGCATTCCTTTCCGCGAGAACCGACTCCGTTACCGTCGCGAAGATTTATGAAGGATAGTACTTTTACGAATCCGCATTTCTCGACCGAAGAACCACGCATTGTACCTCAAGCCGTTCCGTTATGCTCTCCACCTCCAGTTGAAACGAATAGCCTATTAATCCTAATGACATTTCTGCTCTTATTCAAGCTTTTCTTCAGCAGTCATCGGACAATCGAACTATTTTACAAAGTTTTATTCAACGCATGGATGAGCCTAAAAATAGAGCCGACTGGGACCCAGCACTCCTTGATTACGTGATGCTACCGTTTGAAGGACGCGTACATGAAGACCCCGTAAAAGTCATAGCGAAATGGGAGACCGGATTAAAGGAAAATAAAGTGCCCAGATCATGTTGGGTAGAAGTAGCCGTGAAATATCTAGGAAAGAAGTTTAAGTACGTGGCGATCGCAGTGTATACTCGACGCGTCGTGGGAAGAATTTGTTGATTTCATTAAAACCCGCTATTCAGCGCCTAGTGATGTTTCACAACTCCGTGCTAATTATCATGGCATCAAGCAGAAGAAAGATGAAAAGGTCGAAATCTTTCTGCGTGAGAAGTTTGCTATATTCAAAAGAATATATCCCTCAGATCCCGATTCTAGTTTTATTGAAACCGTTACGGAACTGGTAATCACAGAACTCCGTCAACTCCTGCGTTTAAGAGAGTCTAAAACCGTCAATGATTTTATTGCTCTAGCTCGTCGTTTAGAGGAAGACCAAACTACTCAAGGAATAACGACAACGCCATTCGTGAGTTGCAGTTTGCCTAGCACTTCAAACCAAGCAAACCACGCTACGGTTGATCATAAGAGTAGTCAACCCGTCTATAAATCTCATCAGGAACCTTCAGCCAAACCAGATGCAATTAGAAGAGAGAACAACTACAATCATTTGAATCGTAATAACAGATGGCCTCCAAATTTTAGGGATAGAAGAAATCAACAGCAAGGTTATCAACCTGCTAGAGTAATCAGGGTACCAGTAACCCTAGATCGAGCCAATGTTCAACTTACCCATCTAACGATGTTAGGCGAAGACACTAGTCCACGACTAGCCTGTAGGCTTGCCGACGGTAGTGAAATCATGGCATTAGTTGATACTCAAGCTTCCAGATCCTTTATAAGCGAAGAGTTAGCCACGCACCCGGATGTGAAGGTTGTTTCACGCTTAAAACGGAAGGTGAATTTTGGTGCGTATACTACAAGCGGAAGATCGGTAGGGCAAGCCACCTTCGATATTGATGTACAAGGGCGAATTTATTCGGGAGGCGGAAATATTGAAAGATTCGATGTACCCTCTTTTGTTAGGAGAGACTTGGCTCCGTCATCATGCAGTTGTGATTGACTATGGTAATGGTACTTGCTCTATAGGCAAGATGCAACGCACTACAGTTTGCTGGCGTTCGGAACCTCAAGAAGTAGTTAATGTAACCATTCCGGAAGAAATTATCGACCCAGTAAATAAGGAAGGAAAGAAGCCATGCTGATATCGAAAACCCGCCTTGTCACTTAAATTCCGGTGATATGCGTTTATGTGCTACACGTGACGCAGCTGATGATATTTAGATCGTGCTGCCGCCGAGCAGAATCATGATCCCGAATTGAAGAAAATATTGTCTTAATTTGAAGGATGGGTTACTTCCCAAGCACGCTCGAAAGAGAAGGGCCTGGGTTAGGCAAAGGCACAATTTTCAGCTCATCAGAAATAATATATATTATAAGGATGACTGTGGGCCACGTTTGTTTGCTCCTTCACATTAAGAGGAGAACTGATGATGCGTTACCACGACCATTATTTATCAGGCCATCCTGGGTTTGAAGAGACTATTAATGCGATCAGACGAAGAGTCTATTGGCCAAGAATGACAAGCGAAGTCAGACGTTATGTCCGATCTGTCGTGTTTGTACTGCTAAAACCTCTTACGGGACAACCGCGTACGCCTTTGGTTCCTCGTAGAACCACGACTACGTGGAGGTAGGAGCAGTCGACTTAATGGGTCCTTATCGCGTTCACGATCTGGAAAAACCAATTTGTTGGTATACACTGACCTGCATAGTCGTTGGTAGAAGCTTTTCCCATGGCGAAGGTTACTACAGGGAAAATCATAAAAATTTTAGAAAAGGAAGTCTTCTCTCGCTTTGGATATCCGAAGGCACTGTTAAGTGACAACGGACCCCAGTTTACGTCTAAGGAATGGTCCGATACTGTCATGCGACGATGAGATGCGAGCTTTGGACCACCGCTATATATCAACCTCGTGAAATCCGACCGAAAGGAGAACCAAGAAATCAAGAAAGGGATTCGGATAGCATTAGATGGAGAAAATCACAACAAATGGGACGAGGCAGTGCCCGAAATATTGTTTTCAGCTTAGGCAGAGAAGAAACACAAATTTAGAGCTTCTCCGGCAACGTCATGTTAGGGCGTCCATACGACAGCCAGGAGACTGGTCAGATGTCATTAACCCCACTGAGGAACTCCCGAAGAACGATGAGGTTAGTGACGATGGTATGGAAGGAACAACAACTGGTATTCGGAAACCCACCTTGTACCTGGTGATCTTGTAATGACACGGAATCATTCCTCAATCAGATAAAATTAAAGGATTTCACGCAGTTTTGCCCAAAATACAAAGGGCCTTATAAGGTGTTACAGAAAGTTGGTAGAAACATCTTTATCATCGATATTGGTGGAGGACGCACTGCTAAATTGTGTAGAGACGATTTAAGGAGATTCGTTCTACGCTCTTAAAGTTTATAACCTATTTAATTATTTTTCTTTTCGTTTATTGAAATTTATTTATCTAGTTTCGTTTTGAAGTTTGTTAAGTTTCGTGACTTATTTAATCATTATAATCGATAGTTAGTTGATAAGAATTGTTTCTGTAGTGTAGACTATAATTGTAATAATTGTGTTATTTATAATAATGTTATTTATGAGTTTGGTAGTTTGATAATTGATAAATAGTGTAAAGAGTTATGGACCTACAATTCCTGGGGTAATCCTCTTTGAAAGTACACCTGGGTGAGCTGAGTTATAGTTTTATATTCTACTGTGTAATTGGATTACGTTAGATCCCTGCGGTCAACCTTTTTTTTGTATAGTGTTATCGCGAGTGTCAGTGATTAGTTGTAGAGTCAGTAGTTTTAGTGGTTAGTAGTTTCTGTGGTTCTTGTCAGGTGTCGCTTGTAGGTGAGATGCCTAAGTGTAAGAAGATAAAGTTAGCCGAGGAGGAAAGGAAGATTCATTCTTCAGTGGAAAAGGCGCGGGCCTCATATCAGGTCCTGCGAGCCCAGGCTAGGAAAGCGATTTTGCTTCCGCCTGAGAGAGATCCTCTTCTCCTTAAGTATGGTTCTGCAACTGAGGGGAAAACTAGGAATGTAGAGGTTCCACTTAAGGCTGGGAGGAAAGAATCCCCGGAGTTGACGGTGGAGTTGCCGGCCTGTTGGGTCGTCCGGAGTCTCCTCTTTAGAGGGTCCTTCCTCTTCAGGGGTGGTCTGGCGACCCGCATTCCGCTAATCCACGTCTCCCCGGGTCGTCCGAAGGTTAAGGTTGGGGTAACTTCTTCAGTCAGCGGGATCCAAGGCTTAATCGCCCACGCGAGGAGCCGCGGCCGTGCTGAAGGGTAATGCTCTGTCACCCATTCCTGCGCCAGTGGTGAAGAACCCGGAAAAGAGGAGTGCTCCCATAGCTGATTGGGGTCCAAGCCCCTTTTAGGAGGAATGCCCCACCGTTCGTAATTGGCAGTCCAAACAAACAAATTGGAATATGAAGAAATTCCGCCTTAAAGTATTCAGCCGCTGCAACCCAGCCAGTCGAAGGATCAGCTCTAGGAACGTCAGAGGCACCCTCACGGATTCTAGCTCTCAGACTGAGAAGTGCTTGGTCACTAAGGAGGCCTGGGAACTTTACGTTAGCAATGTCAGGGAAAACCCAGTAAGGCCTGGAGGGCCATTTTTGTTCATCCGAGCCAGTAAGAGGAAAATTGGTGCTTAGGCCGGCCCGTCAAGGGCTGAGCCTTTCTCCTAGACAAAGCCTATGGAGGTCGAGGAGAGCCGTGAGGGTGCGACAGAACCTGAGTCGGCAGCGACTGACAACAGCAGCAATAGAGGGGACTCAAAGAGCATGCCACTACTGACAGAAGAGGTAAGGAGGAGCTACTTCGTTCACCGTTCCAGATGAGGTTCCTGGGACAGAGCAGAACTGATTCAGCGACTACGAGAGAATATGAAGGAGGGCCCTGAGCTCGCGAGACTGCGTCTGGAGGCGGAGCTGGAGGACATCTTCGGAAAGGACTTCAGTTCCAACTCGGATTCGGATCTCTAGAAAGGATGAAAAGTGGACTCATCATCTGTCACCGCGTCAAGAACAGCACCTCCCTAGGACCAAACTGCTCTTTTGCTCATAAGTTTTTTACTTTTGTATTTTTTTTTAAATAATTTTATGTGTGTATGGTTGTGTGTGTGTGTGTGGATGAGTAGATGATTGTGATATAAATATATGAAGTTAATAAATAGATAATGTTTTGTTTTCTTTAATTCTGAATGGATGGTATCCTGGCTTAGAAGTGGAGATATTGACATCGCCACTTGGTAAGCCAGGTTACCATACTTCCAGAATTAGTTCTTTAAATATTAAAGATTAATAAATAATTATAAATAATAATATGAATAAGTAGATGTTATATGTCAATCAATATGATTTATTATTATGATAATTAATTAATTTGTGAGTAATAGTTTCTAAGACAAGTTGAATATTTTTTATTGAATTTTATTTAATGTAATTTGTATTGCATGTAATGGCCGTGTGTATAAACACTGAGGTGAGGAATAGTGAGGGCTGGTGGGGATGCCAGAAAAGTATAAAAGGCAGTTTCGCATAGCCTCCACAGTCAGTCGTGGGAACTGACTCCTTGGGGTTGGAGCTCTTCCTTTATAGCCGACGGGGCCTTCTTCATACTCTGGGTTTTTCTATACACTGGCAGGTATGGCACATTGCAATACAGTGTTAGTTGAACTGATGGAGTAGTTATTTATTGGCCTCCTTTTCCTGCCTCCTGCTTAGTTAGCGTAGGTAGTATGGGGTACAGAGGAGATCCGTGTGGGACTCCCTTTCGACCACACCCGGCTTCAAATTGGAGCCTCTTTTTTCTTCTCGCCGTGGAAGGCATCATTCCCGGCTTGATCTTTAGACCGCCGCCGAGTAGTCATCATGCTCGGCCCTTTGGGACCTGGGTTTTCTTTTCACTCCCGCTAGCGCTAATATCAACGCTAGCCTTCTTGATCGCCGCTGGTAAGAGACCATTGCCAGCCCCGCGTTTGACCCCGCCGTAGTCATCATAGGCCTCTGACCTAACATGCGTCCATTACCCAGGCCTTTTGCCGTGTCCGCTAGCAAAGTCATCATTGCTAGCCATTCAATCTGTCGGTAGAGAATCCATCTACCGATACTTTTTCGGTAACTGGTCGAGACTCCATCGCCAGTGCCCGGCTCCCTAGCAAGGGTTTCATGCGTCTCAGCTGGGAGTTATCACTCCAGCCCTTTAATAAGCTGGTAGAGAATTCATCTACCAGCGTTTCGGCTTTACTGGCGAGGTATCATCGCCAGCCTTTAGGCTCTTGTCTACACCGCTGTCCAAGTTATCATTGGCAGCCAGGGAAGGGTTAGCGCCTCGTTAGGAAGTTACCATTCCTAGCGCTATAGGTTCCTTCGTTTGACAAGTTTACTAGTATCATTCCGCTTGCCTTTTGCCCGCTGCTCTAGTTGTCATAGACAGCCCCTTCTCCTACTGGTAAGCTATCATTACCAGTGAGGCCAAGTCTTCTGCCGTATCCACTAGCAAGAGATCATTGCTAGTCTTTCAAGTCGTCAGTAGAGAGACCATCTACTGACACTTCGGGCAAGCTACTGGTCGAGGTTTCATCGCCAGTAGGGGGGGTCATAGCAAGGGTTTTTCCGTCTCGGTTGGAAGGAATGACTTCCAGCCCTTTTTTCATTGATCGGTAAGGACACACTTTCCGATCCTTTCGTGTGGACTGTAGGACATCACTGCCAGAAGGGTATCCTTATTTAGCCGTCGACCAAGCTATCATTGGCGACGTATACTCCAGGCTGACACTCTGTGTCTGAGCCAGTCCACTTTCAGTCCAAAATAGCAGCGGTGAAGTGATCATTTGCCGCCGTACCACACTGCTATCACATTAATCCATCCGCTGTGCAAGTTATCATTGCCAGCGCCGTACTTTATCAGCCGCCAGTACGATATCATTACTGGTCGTTTAGGTTAGAGCTCTTAGTTCAGATTAGGCTTAGTGTAGCTTCGAGTTGCAGCGATTTTGTCTCTTTAATCGCTTAGTATTTCTAAAGAGACTGGCGACCGTGTATTCTTCTCTCTTTGTCCCCGAGCTGGACCAGGGTCAAGTGACTGAGGTCCCCTCGGTGGTACTGGGTAGTTAGCTATCGATGTGACGCCGGTCGTCCCGGTCAGTGTCTCGTGAGTCTAGGGGCACAGGACCGGTAAAGGTCACATCAGTGCCGAAAGGAACTAGGTTTTGGTCTTTCTTATTGTTGACTGGTATAAAGACTCTTATACCAGAGACTATATAAGAGAGTCTTATACCAGTCAACAATTAGAAAAGACTCAAAACCTAGCTTCCTAACATCTCACCGGCACTGATGATGACCTTTACTTAATACAACCTCTTTACTTAGGAGAAATATCGGTTTTGAGTTTTTAGAGCAAGTACAATATGTTTTTAAATAATTTGCTGTATAAATGAGAAAAAGCTCATTTTTTGTTCAAATGATGTTACTGATAATAGTGTGTGGGCCTGGTTTGATTGTGGGAGTATGGACATTGTAGATAGCCTATATTCAATGGTTTAATAGCCATGGCAACGTGGTTGCCCATGTACGAACAGTGGTTTGAGTCTAGTTTTCGGAGGTCTACACTTATTATTTATTTGTTTAATATTATAATTTAAATTATCCTCTGTTGATTTTTAATTACCTTAGCTTGTGTTTTGTTTTTGTACACCAATATTCACTAACACGAACACATAAATAAACTCAATATTGTTTCCAGGTTAAATACATCTGGAATAGAGCTGGAGATAGACATGCAATTAAACGAATTGGAGAACAAGACGCTGAACCTGCAGCATGTTTACTTTGACTACAACATCTCCTACACTAACGTGAGTTCCTTGCACTATCTCACATTAACTTGAGTACTTTTTGGTCTATCTCACACAAATGTCAGTACTTCTTGATCTATATCACACCAACGTGAGTACATCTTACTCAATATCACACAAACGTGAGTACTTCTTGCTCTATCTCACACAAACGTGAATACTTCTTGCTCTATATCACACCAACGTGAGTACATCTTACTCAATATCACACCAAAGTGAGTACTTCTTGCTCTATCTCACACAAACGTGAGTACTTATTGCTCTTTCTCACACCAACGTTATTACTTCTTGCTCTATCTCACATAAACGTAAGTATTTGCATTAAATTTCCTCCATTTATACTCATCCTAGAACTTTTCCTTAATATATCAAATTCGCTACACTGTTCCTCACTACTTCGGACTAGCTTTGCTCGTCCTCAAAAGATACAAATTGGCAAATTTTAACCATAATACGTCTTTGGATTCGCTTCGAATGTCCCCAGAGAATAAATACATTCCTTTTATTCCCAGCGGTCACTTATTCAGACACTGACCTCACTTGATACTTCTTAACGTTTATAATCCAACAAAACCTTATACATATTTGCCGTATTGAAACATAACTAGTTATAACCTATTTGCAATCATTTATTAAAATTGACAAAGTGCTGATATAGCACATAAGTTGGTCTTATCTATGCCTACACGCATGTCAAATGTCCAATTTTATGGATGTTTCTATGATTCAAGAATTTTCGCTTAGTCAATATGCCGGGTTAATGACGTCATAGAAATATATTTTCTAGATGACGCAACTGGATTAGTATTTTTGTACTGTGTTTGATTACTATAGCATAAATACACCGGAAGATATATACATATACACACACTCACACACTTACATTATTATTAAGAAAAAGAAAACCAGATTTATGTTCTTTTGTTTTTATAATGTATGTAATACAATTGTGGAACGTGCTAAAAATAAACGAACTCTGAAAGTAATAACTAGAGAAAAAAAACACACACACGCAGACGGAGAACTTAGTGAAATCCATTTAAGAGGTCTTAAAACACCTGAAACGAATAATTCAAGTGACAACCTGGTTACGGTTTTTGTTGCAAACACAATACATTTCCTATATTCCTGCGGTATAAATGAGGAAAAATAAAAAGTAAGTAGTACAATATGGGTGAAAGAAAAGAGTCACTCCACAAAATCGTTTTATTGGCAAAGCGCTTTCAACTTAGCACTAGGCCATCATCAGTGCCTTAGAGTAAAGATGAAATTAATTAACTATAAGACAAATAAAATGAATAAAACCACAAATAACTACTTCTTCTTCTTCGATGGTAAAAGCACGGTGAGCCGTGTCTTACACGGCTCACCGTGCTTTTACCATCTAACAAGAAGTAGTTATTTGTGGTTTTATTCATTTTATTTGTCTCATCTTTATTGTAAAGCACTGATGATGGCCTCATGCTAGGTTGAAAGTGCTTTGTCAATAAAATAATTTTATGGAGAGACTCTTTTCTTTCACCCATAATGAATGACTCCACTGGTGCTCAATTTCATCTATGTAGTACAATACGAGAAGACAGAGTTTAAACACTAACAGCAGTGTTTATTGCAGGCTAGACTGGAAGGACTGCTGAACGATACGGATCTGTGCAATTGGGCGAACGACGCCATCAATTACTTTATACACGACTCTATCCACGACTTCAAGCCGGATGTGGACAGTCTCCTCCCAAACCTGGCCATGCAGCACTTGGGCTACTTGTTTAACAATGTTACAATGACTCAGCTGGTCAACTTCATCAAGGGATTCGGCTGGACTTTCCCTACAGCCTCTCTTTTGCCAAATAAATCTTAATACTAAAACGATTCCCGTAAATTAATACTTTAAAATAACAGAGTTAATTTAATCTTTCTCGAATCTTAAGTGAAGAGGAATAATATTTTAGCTTCTTAAAGCTGTGCTTTCTGGACCATGTTTGAATTTCCCAAATTGCTTTGTCGCTATTTGTTGCATGGATTTAAAATTTTGTACGCACGTCTAGGAAATAATGTTGATTAGTCTTGCGTCTTTCGAATGCGATATAATGCTCAGAAACTCACTTGTTACTCAATTTTAAAAAATCTAATGATGCTAGACGCATTCTACAGGTTCCTGATACTGTGGCCATAGCTTTGAAATAAAATTGAATACTCACATGATAAAATAAGTATCGTCACAAAGTCATAAGTTAAATATTATAAGACAAAATAAAAAACAAGCTTGATGATCAATTTGAAAAATAAATACCAATTATATTATAAAATATTTGTTTTGTATTTTTTTCTGCTAGAGGTAGTAGACCCTTAAATAAGGTTGCTGACAATTAAAAGCCAAAAAAACAACACCGACATCAGACGAAGCATATCTTGGGGGAGGGGGGATTAAAAATACGCTCTGTAAGTCTTCAAATACAATTACGTCTTTGGTTGATGTTAAAGATATCAGGATCTCATAATCTTTTAAATCGACTACTTCCTTTTCTATCTATATTAGTTGAAAATTCTTCACTAGATAGAGCAATAATTAAATTATGACCATTAATAAATAAATGATAACGTGGTTAAAATACTCCAGTACACCCGCACTAGAATCTGAGTTATAATCTTAAGGTATAGCTGACAGTTCAAGTTCATGAATATCTATTTTAAGACCTTGATTATCAATAGGTGACTGAACTACTTCAGCTCAACGCTTACGCTCAAGGAGCACTACTGATAACACGAAAGGCGGTTCACTGGTGGTCTTAAAAAATGCTGCCACCCTAACAATAAAGAATTTTCTTATAAAAGAAGTAGGCAATACTTCCGGTTGCTGAATTATTATGTTCTATTATTAATGAATGACTGATTATTCATAAAATACTAATATGAATACCGGTGCATTACAATATTTTAAGCATTTTAAATTGTAGTTTAACGTTTTTAATTAAAATTATATTAAAAGTAGGTTGTTAACTAAAAGTAGATTCTTGTATTCCGCTACCCTTTTGTCATACTCAGTAGGTGTTTTAAGTTATTATATTTGTTCTTCACGATCTTTCTTCATTAATGGATATTTATGACACATATATAAAATAATGTTTTGTTGTTAGGGTGGTACCCCTACTTATGACCACCAGTCAACCGGCTTTCGTGTTATCAGTAGAATTACATTGTCTTTCCTGTCATAAGCTCCTTCTATATACCAGAAAAACACTTTTGACCTTTCGATATAATGATATACAGCCTGGGACCAAGTCTGGGCAAAAGTTATGTTGATTTCCAACAAAACAATTTGTACACACATTTAATTGACATAATTATCTTTTAGCTTTGTTCCTGGGATTATTTGCTTTTTCTTCGACTCTTAATTTTTATTTTTAGGTAGCGCGAGAACAAACCTAATAAAAACTATATGTAAATTGCCTGCGCCTAATAATACCTTTTTTCCAACAATTAGATATTTGAACCATATTGCACCTAGTCTGAAATATTCGTGAAACACCTTTTAAATGATCAAATAATGCTAACTATCACATTCGAATCCGCGTCTTAATATCCATGTTTTAGTGCATTCATAAACAGTTTTAGTTAAAAAAAGGTTTACGAACATGTTGTGGTCTGTGGATGATGGAGGTATGTTTTAAATTGACTGATGGTTATAAATTGGCATGGGGGCCATCATGAGACCACCATTCTTGGACTAACATCGCGTTAGTCCAACAAGGGTTGAAATAAATATAATAAAATTTGAATCAACGAAATTGTATACATTTTTTATTTCATGTTTGTTTAGTTTGAGGATGTCTTGCAATTAGCCTCATATCTTTTAAATAAATGAATTCTAAAAAGTAATGTTTTATTATAAAGATATTTTACAATTGTGGTAACCCAGCAACGATTTCTGACTCAATGCCGCACTCGTCGGATCCCCTGAGGATCTTGAAGTATCCTTTGTCACCCCAGTCGTTGTTCCAGGAGTTAGCGACTAGCCAGTAGGGTGTACCGTTTTCTTCTCCCCAGCCAAGGATCCTGATTGCGTGACCACCCAAGAAGTCACCAGTGACGTGTTGGTACACACCTAGAAAGCAATAACATTCTAGATTACATCTGTTTGTAGATTGAGATCAACCAGTCAGGAATCATAAACTTCAGCTTAAGAAAACTCGAATTTGCAACAACGTCCGTGTCAGCATACCTTAGTGCTGAACTTAAAATAATACTATATATAGAAGGAGCTTAGGACCGTAAACACAATGTAATTCTACTGATAACACGAAAGCCGGTTGACTGTGGTAGTAGGGGTAAGTAACACCTAACAACAAATTATTTAAATATATGTCATAAATATCCATTAACGAAGGATATTTATAACATGCTGAGTATTTAATAAACCGGTTAGATGGCAAAAGGGTAGCAAAATACAAGAATCCACATTTAGTCGACGAAGACAACTTTTAATATAATTTTAATTAAAAACCTTGAATTACAATTTAAAATGCTTAAAACATTATAATGCACCGATATTTATATTAGTATTTTATTAATAATCAGTCATTGATTAATAATAGAACATAATAATTCACTAACCGAAAGTACTGCCAACTTTTTTATAAGAAAATTGTATATTGTTAAGGTTACAGCATTACTTAAGACCACCAGTGAAACGCCTTTCGTGTTATCAGTAGTGCTCTGATACCGGCAGCCTTGCTGTTGCCAGAAACCCATTTTCTTGATATTTATAGACTATGCTCATACAGTTACCAATTGTAAGATGTCTACTTCTCTTTCTGTCCCCCAATTGGAGCGGACATTTTTAATTCATATCTTTCGAATCGGCCAATCATAGGCCTCCAAAATATCCCAATAGGATATAAGACGCTCGAAATCGAGCAAATGGATCAGAAAATCAGGATCCATCAGAAGAGCAAATCAACCCGAAGATCGATCAACCTGAAACGATCCAGCAAGAAATCTCGAAGCGATCCAGAGATTGCCGAGAACCACCAACGAAGAGCCTTCGCAAGCTTCTTGTAGACATCTGCTGCTGATGACTGACATGGAGTGCCAACGGTGGAGTTGAACTGACTGGATGTGTTTCTACTCACCCTCTCATCTCTTCTACTCCACGGCCTATACGCTGACCCTCGGGAATTTTTGCGGTGGCTCATCCTTCAAAGTCAGACGCTGTCCCCAAGGGGTTCTTGCGTCTGGCTCGTCATAACGGTGCTTGGTTGCCCTAACGCTGTCCCTCCTGGGAATTCTTGCGTTGGGCTTGTTGGTTGGCTTCCGCTGTCTTCTCAGACGTGCAGGTCGCAGCCAAGTCCTCGCTGTCGTTAACACGAACTTGCGACAGGACTTGGTACCAACGGTCCTTGTCAGGACCACCCAGCACCGTCAACGAGGCGGCAGGAAACATCGCTCCAGAAGACGCCAAGAACGATGGGCACGACTGGCAGAAGCAGACTACCATCTACCATCATTACTAGACCCTCCACCACCCGTCACCTACACTCTGGAGAACTTCCTCAGCAGTAACCTCAGAGACCCGAGGCTCACGAAGTTCAATCCCTGCAACACTGCCGTTGTGTGGGATTACACCGAACAAGATCCTTTGGTAGACGACAGTACAAGCCAGCAGCTCTTCCCATACTTCCCGTCGAGGCCTGGTATGGAACCAGAAGGCTACCTACCCCATTAAGTCGGGACCACCGCACTACAAACGGTCCTTGTCAGGACCACCACGAATATCGAGATCCGCTACCACAAGAAAGTATACCGCACGCCGTATCAGCTCCTTCTATATATAATATTATTCTAAGATGCTGAATTCTGAGCGTGAAAGCAACTTTACACGAGGCTGCCACACGAAGTGAACCCCACGCTTTGTATTCGTATACTTAGTAAATGGGCCTTAGCTCCGTAATCTATTTGTTTATTAGATAAGAATGGAGACAAGGTATGAAGTTAAGCAAATAATTATGGGTGTATTACCAGAAGAATAACAATCAACTTATGAGCCTTAACGTAAGAATTGAGCCAAGCGTTCCACGAAATGATAAAACTAAAGACTACAGGTGTATTGACAGAAGAACATCCGTTGTCTTTGTTTCTCTTTGCCAATGGAATTATGTTACAATAATTTGTCATGTAGATAATTTTTGCTTTTCTAGAAAGATCTTATTAAAATTTTGAACTAATCATTTAACATGTATGTTAATTATATAAAACATTGAAAAACGCTAGCACTACACGAAACTACACACTTTGTAGTTCGCACTGCACTAGCACTACACCTCCTTTCTGAGATCGAGATGTACTAATCGTATTTATCATATAGTGATCTCTAATATCAACCTAAAACTTAATTTACGTATTACTTTCTATAGTGAAACCAAGAAAAATATTCATTAAGACGTTATTACTAGAGGGGCTCTATGTGTTAAATTTTGAAACATCCAAAAAGTAACCTGACCACCTTCGCTTTTAAATATTTTAAATAACCACTACAAAACTACAGAAACTTATTTAATATAACGTTAAAAACACAGACCAAAACACAAATAATGTGCGGGAAGCCAAAACAAATTGAGTTATTATAACCTTAACTCGCTCTTTAAGGAGGTTTCAATGATGTTACACAGAGCCTCTGAGAGCCCCTAAATGATGTTTCAGGCACTCTATATGCATAGTACGCCCCTATACATGTACTATGCCCCTATATATATGCCCTATATACATGTAGTATGCTTCTATATATGTACCCCCTATAGTATGCCCCCTCTATGTATTTATCAATTCTATATGGCAACTTTAAACTCATTTGAGCTAAAGATATATAAAGAGAGAAACACAGATAATAAGAGAGCACAAAACACGGCAAGAGACGTATAACACGGTAAAAGATACTGACCGGATTTGTAGCTGACAAAGTCAGCGTAAACAGAGAAAGCTCCTTCTACAGGTCCGTTAGTGTAGATTTCTTGTCTGATGAGCTCCTCGTCAGATGGAACTGAGTAGGATTTGGAACCTGAAACAAGACAAGTTAGTCCGTTACACAGCAAATATAAGGTTCATATTAACACTGAGATAGGTTATACACACCTATATAATAACGCTTGTAATTTTTTACGGAACTTAAAGTGCACATTATTGCCAGTGAGCACCCACTAATGTAAAAAGTAACATTTTATGGTTAGATTATGTTATTTACAAATTCAGTATTAAGCTTTGTATTATCTATCCAAGGTGTCATTCATTCCCGGAGATGTACAGTATTTGATATGTACTGTGACTATATTTGGAAATTTAATGATCATAAACCATACCGTAATGAAGATCAGATTGATAGTCTGTGTTGTAACTGTTCTGACATGTGTTGGAGCAGTCGGGTGTTGGTCCGTCTCCAGTGCAGGCAGGCCTGTCTCCACTGATGTGATGTTCACATGGTACGAAACTGTAAGGTTGGCAACCCTATCAAAAATAAACACACTGTGTAAATTAACCATTTAAAAAAAAACACAATGAAAAGAAGATATTTTTTACCCTTCAGATGATTGAGGCACGTATGTTGTCCATAAATACATTGTTTCCTTCAGAACATCACTTTAACTATAAAATTGACAGTCACTCCAAAAAAACTGCTATTGCGCTATTGGCGGTTAAAAGCCTTCACCAGTGATGGCTTAGTAGCCATACTTTAAGACTTTTAAGACAGAGGTTAAAATCCACCTGAGGTTGGAGTTAAATGTAATAGCTGTAAAATTCAAATATGTAAAACTCTCCAAAGAAATACCTTTATATTCTATTTTATTCCTTTCTTGCTTTTCAACCACTCTAAGGATGGCTCTAAACATTTAAAAGCTGGCTTGGTTTAAATCGTTTTTTTGTGAAGGGATTGTCGTCTTTTAAGACTTTGAGGAGAGATCAAATTTTTCCCTCGAATTCTTCATTTGATTGACAAGATTTTAGAGGATGAAAAAATAGATTCTATCACTGATGTAGCACATCAGTGCTACATCATTAAACTAATAGCAACTAATAACATATTAAACTAAGAGCAACAAATTAGAGGTAATTTACTTTACTGACCTCTACATTAAGACATAAACAAGCTTGCTTAATACACGGTTGTAATAATCTATTAATAATTCCTAACTCTAACCATGAATAAACGAAATACTCACCTCTCCACCGTATAATCCACCACTGACAATACCCTGTTGGACCCAGTATTGCCAAGCAGCTCCAGGGAATCCACCGTTACATCCATCACCACATGACGAGCAACAGGTCAACAAGTTCTCAGCTGAAAATTCAAATTTCTCTTGACCCTTGGAGTGGATGCACCAACGATCTGACATTGCTTCAACAGCGCCAAAAGCCTAAAATACAATGAATGGAGTGATAAAGGAGCAGTTCTGATTTTAATGATGGTCATTAACAAGAGATTGTCTGCTATCTGCTATCAAGACTAGCTATCAATAATTGTGTCTCGAAGGAATCAAGTGTTGACCTAAAGAAACCAAAAATTAAAGATTTAAATGTCTAATTTGGAAAAGAGAGAGAAGAATGTTTCAAAGGTTTTTGGCTAGGGACTTATTTAGTTTAGTATTTCTTTTATACTTTTTAAGTATTCATAAAACCAATACAACGGGAGTTATCTTTTTCTATGAGCCATAAGTTTTGAATGAATTTAAGTTTATCTTGAATTTGAGTTTAGCATTTCTACTTGTTATATTGAGATGGTTTTAAGTAACCATGTCAAGTAAAGAGATCAATGTCAAATACAGAGAGCTGAAGCCTACCCAGCAGGAGCCGCAGGCGGCCTGGTCTCTGATTTGCGAGACGGAGGGACACTCCTTCCACTGCTCCCTGGCGTCGAAGTTATCCGGTAAATCTCCATTGAAGGTCATCTCCTCTTTAGTTAGTTTGCGAGGCAGGAACATCTTGCTTCCTGGGAGGACTCCGAGGAGGGTCTTGACTTGCTTCACAGATGTGTTTTCAGGGAAGTTACGTCCAGCCTGTAAGAAAATAAGGAGCGAAATTAGGTATGTCTCAATGCATCAGCTACCTAGTTAAGCATGTGATATAGCAGCATCTACCGCACTACAGACAGGAAAGTATCTGTACTATAAAATTCTATCATGACTTAAAGTATAAAAACTTATAAAAGGTGTACTATAAAAGACTTAAATATTTTAAACCATAATATTAATACATAATTAATTGAGCAAGAGACACTTGTAATAGTAATAAGTAGAATTCTGTGCTTCATCTAACCAAATAAAACTGATTATATCGTATCATCAATAATGAGAAATGTCGAATGATTGGAACAGTTTTCAAAAGTATAGCACATTTTAAATATTATCTTCCTAGACGTCTCTCGCATTATTCTGTGTTAACTTTTTATTTTGCAAAAAAAGCTATCCGTATCATGAATTATGCTAAACATGACGTTAAGTGCAAACAATATTTTATTGAAAATAAAATTTTTACTCTTCATTCAGCCTATATTTTTTCATTGTTGTTGTTCGTTAAAGCAAAGTATGATGAGGGGGAGTTCAATTATATTAAGAACCACAATAATGGCACTAGATACATTGCTAACATCAATATTCCTACTTGTAGGCTCAACAAATCATATAAGTCAGGTGCTTTAATAAATTACCCGGTTCAATAGTTGAACTTCCACCCAAAACTTTCAAAAAAACTTTAAAGCATTGTTAATTGAGAAAGCCTACTATAATAGTGTTAACGAGTTTTTAGCTGATAACTTAGTATTCCCACCTTAAATGTTTAGTGTTTCTCATATAATGTTATGCTTTTTTTTGGTTTTTTTTAATCAAGTTTGTTATTCAAGTTATGCTGTCTATGTTTATGCAGTCTATGTAATAATTTACAATCAATTTTTTATATTGTTATTTCATTTCATTGTAAAATATTTACAATTGAGAAACTTTGTAATAAAGTAACCTCAAGTACGTAAATAAATTAACTATTTATTAATTGCAAAACTCGGTAGTATCAAATGTTCTATGTTTGCATGCCAAGCATGATGGCAGTGAGAATACGTCGCTTTTCTCAACTGAATACTTCATATAATATTCTTCGCCATTTTAAGGGAAGGGCAAAGTGAGTTATGGTTCGTAGGTGTCCTAATATATTAAACTTAACGAAACAAAGAGGGACATGACATTATGTCGAACCATCAATAATGGCGAATGTAGAATGATAGAACTGTTAGCAGATGTTGCATAGCATTTTATTATATTTCTAAATTTTTCTCATCCATTTATATTGCATTATCTATTCATGTTTAGCTACACTTGATAGTATCGAATGATACTTACTATCTAGTTTGGTGCCTCAAACAATGCATTTTGATTGATTTCAGACACCACCAGCTTCAGTCGCTTAAAACCGAAAGGTTTATTGTAACTTTTGATAAATTATTAACTACAGATAGAAACTGTTTTTATGCATCAACGAGTGACTTACGGTCCAGGTAGAAGCCACTGAGTTAATGTGGTTGATGAAGTCATCAGAAAAAGGATCATTGTGGGAGCTGCTCACCACGCACAGCAGACCTAGTATACTCACAAACTTCAACATTTCCTGCAACACACGTATCAAGAAAATCAATTTATCCATTTTTCTCAATTTCAATATACCAATTTAGAGAGTAAAAGATAGATTAAGGTCTGTATTCTACAGGAAAACATCAGCAAAAGACCGCGTTATTCCTTCCTACTCCCACCATCCGACGATCCACAAATTGGCTGCTTTCTACACCTTAATTCATAGACATATCATTTGTCCCAAAAAACATAGAGAAGACTTTTTCCGCGGTGAAAAAAATCACCTTGTATTCTGACTCAGCAAACCGGGTTAATGACGTCACAATAACCTGGTTTTTAATAGGGTTCGTGCCCTTCTCAAGGTAGATTTTTGTACCAAGTTTGATTAAAAAAGATTATGAAGTGTCTAGAATTACACACACACACACACACACACACACACACACACATATATATATATATATATATATATATATATATATATTATATTATATATAGTTTCGCGAAAGCTGATTTTTCGTTATCAGGTTATCAGGGAGCTCTGAACGGATTTGTGTCGTGGTCCAAGGTTCGACTCCCGGTATGACGCCTATCCTACATATGCGATTTTTTCACTAAGAAACTTAAAAGTAAATAAAATTAAAATTAAAAATATACAATAAAATTATAAATATACTTACTTTAAAGCATGTACACACACAATTAAAACTAAGTGTGTAATGGTGGCACTATATATACGCCACCTCAGCCTTATCACAAAAATCTCACACCACTTCATTTTGACATCATTCTTTAAAATAGTAAATTCAAAAATATTGAATTTCTAATTAAAAAAAGTATATAAAATTTAATAAAAAAAATCAATTGTTTAATCAAGTATGTAAAAATAAATAACAAAAAATGCATCAGAATCAGGCGTGCCAACTTATTCTTTTAACTATTTTAAGGGCCATAAAAATTATTTACGTGATGGAAAGTTTTTCGTCATTTTTTATGTTATTATCTATGTAAATAACTTCTTTACCAACTTAAAAAGAAATATATTACAGGATGACATACATATTTTAAACAATATACATATATTTATAAAATCAAATATGACTAAAAAAATATTTATTATGTAAATTGGTTTATTTTAGTAGTCCACATTAATGTAAATTATTAACAATGATTGTTAATAATTAAATTGGTTCCTTAATAGGTAGTGAAATATTTGTTGCAGTTTGTTTCTAGTCACTTTGAACTGAATGAAAGATTGACATAAATATTCATTTTTCACATTTTAATTTTAAAAAAATTGTTAATCAATACGTTAAATTTCATTATAAAATTGTTTTCCTGGCGAATTCTTAAAATTATCATTTTGATCGTAATTTGAGATTAACAGCGTTAATTAATTATTATTTGATATGAATTATAATTCTTAACATATAATTATTAATTGTAAGATACGATAAGAATAAAAGGCTATTGTTCATAGGGGCACTTGAAAAAACGAGTAGACAGTGGACCAACCTGAGTACCTTGATACACGGCGAACTGGATTCCCATTGACATGACAATGTACCTAAATAGTATCTGAACTAGAATTTTTTCTAAACATGTAAAACTCAAGTTTCAATAATTTATAAATTCTATTTTACGTATAATTTAATATGTTTACTAATTATGAGAAATATGCATGTTTTCTAAATACATCATTATTTAAATTTATACTCCATTTAATGAATAATGGCACTTGCAAAAATTCGTTAAAGTGTTTCAATTAATTTTAATTAATTTTTAAAGTTACTGTTGCTGCTGTTAGGGTGTGTTGTTCACGGCGGGACAAGTATCGCACCACAGCGGATATATTTAGAACTATTTGTGGGTTATGTTATGTAAATATTTGTTGCTTAACGTACCTTTTACTTTCAGATTCTTAGCTGCTTTTGTCTGTAGCAAAACCGCTTCACAGTTTTATTAGTAAAATAAAGTTGTGGCGGGAATCACTCAACTTAAAGGCAATATTAAGGTTAAACAATATAAGGCATATTAGGTTAACCATAAAGGCAATATTATGGTTAAACAATATAAAGGCAATATTAAGGTTAACATAGAAAGGCAATATAATAATATAAAGCAATATAAGGCAATAAGGTTAAACAATGTAAGGCAATATTAAGGTTAACAATAGAAAGGCAATATTAAGGTTAAACAACATAAAGGCAATATTAAGGTTACATTAAAAATTAAATTATAATTTTATTAAAAATAAAAAAAAACATCTGAACTAGAGAGTTTCGCAAACATATAATAAGTACTAGATACTTTCATTCAATTAATGCTCTCAAATATAATTGCATTTTATGAAAGGAAAGGTACCTAGTAATCATCAGTCACCACAGGAAAAAAAATACAATCATAAAATAACATTTTATTTCAATAAAATAAAAAATAATTCAATTTGTAAAATAATAGTAAATAAAATGTTAAAATTTAAATATAAACAAAAATTTATACTTAAAGAACAACAAAACATAAAAATATAGATCGCAGAATTAAAAAAAAATGTTATTTAATGTTTAATTTATTTATTTATAAGACAAAAGTTTAGCTTTTCGTTTAATTTTTTTTTATACAATTTATTAAAGATAGTTCGATTTTAAGAGAGGTTAAATTTCGACCAGATTATAGAAAATTAAACTTTAGGGAGTCCTGCTACGATTTCTGACTCAATGCCACACTCGTTGGATCCCCTGAGGATCTTGAAGTATCCGTTGTCTCCCCAGTCGGTGTTCCATGAGTTAGCGATAAGCCAATAAGGTGTACCGTTTTCTTCTCCCCAGCCGAGAACCCTGATAGCGTGGCCGCCTAAGAACTTGCCAGCAACATGCTGGTACACACCTGTAAAATCACAATCGGAGAATAATAGAAAGCAGTAACCATGTGTCATGGCATAAGGCTTTTCTACTTAGCAAAGTCATATCCTGGACGGTATAGGACTTTACTACTTAGTAAAGTCTTATCCTAGAACGGTATTGGACTTTGCTAGTTAGCAAAGTCCTATACATTGTTATTGTATGGTACTTTGAAACTTACTAAAGTCCTATACTATGATGGTATAGGACTTTACTGCTTAGCAAAGTCCTTTACGATGACAGTATAGGACTTGCTACTTTAGTGAAGTCCTACCCCAGAACAATATAGGACTTTGCTAGTCAGCAAACTCCTTTACAATGGTATACGATTTTACAACTTCAAAAAGTCTCTTTTGTTAAATATTAGCTTTGACAATGTACTATACCCTTAGAATAATACTATATATAGAAGGAGCACAGGGCCGTAAACGCAATGTAATTCCACTGATAACACGAAAGCCGGTTGACAGGGGCACCTAAGTATTCCTATAATAACTTTACAAGGAACAGGCAATGAGACAATGCTAGCCGAGGTAAGCTGTTACTTACCAGACTTGTACTGGAGAAGATCTTCGTAGACCTCGAAGGCTCCCTCTACCGGTCCGTTGCTGAAGATCTCCTGCATGATCTGCTTGGGGTCGTTCTCCACAGAATAAGACTTGACACCTAAATAAGAACCAATGACTTTATACTTGACACCACACTCTGTGAAACACAGGCTAACTGAAAAACTAGTAGTCACCTGGTGTTTAAGAAACTATTTACAAACGTAGAATAATGAGATGAGCGGTCATAGTGACTCCTACGCGGATAAGTACTTCAGTTAATATTTATATTTCTTAGCTCCAAAATAAAGTTTTATTAGCGTACTTCACCTGAGTCGTAATGATAAAAATCTTCGATATAATCTATACTACTGAAGCTGATAAAATAAATATAATAATCAGTCTCTATATGAAATCAATCTTATTAGTACAATAATTAATCATAATTAATTAATAATATAATTAATTTATAATATTAATTATAAGTGTTAAGAATTTATTCAAAATCGAATCTGAGATAAAGATATGTTTTGCGTGCTTTAGTTTATTTTTCAATAGAGACCTCATTTTGAATACAACTGGTGAAGATAAGTGATATTGATTACCGTAATGCAAATCCTGGGTATAGTCTAGCTTGTACTGTTTAATACACTTCCTAGTACACTTGGGAGTTCTTCCACCAGGTGTACAAGCAGGTCTGGAACCATTGACGTGGTGCTCGCAAGGTGCTATCTGGTACGGTTGGCAACCCTGCAAAAGATTAACATACGATGCTGATAGCCGTCGTCCAAACTAAAGTAAACCCAAAAATCCTAAATGCTTTTCGATATTTCAAATTAACATTAATTAACATCATAATTCGAATAAGATAATAAATCATTAGAAACTAGAAGTTGTCCTGGTTAAAAATTAAAACTTTCAACAAAATCTATATCGTAACAAATATTTAATCATTTTAACAATATTATATTTCTTTATTGATTTCTTGAAGAAACAGTTCGATATCGCTACTTGAATAATAACGACTAGTCAGTCCACAGAGTGACATGGTACCAGCACGCTGAACTGACATGAACGCGGACTGCAAGTCTACTTTACTTCTGTAGATTTTTTTAATATCGTAGTCCATTGTTGTGGTTTATTTTCTATACATTAGGTTACCATTGCATAATACCATGTGCTAATTGCACACAAAAACAATAAGCACAAATGGTAGCATGTTTGACCACCTTCTCCTCTCACTGATTTCTCTGACCAATGACCTTTTAACACACCTAAAATGATATTATATACTGCTATAATGATATACTGATTTATACTGTTATATACTGATATATTATATACGAGAAATAGTTTCATTAGACATTATGTATAGAATTATCTTTGCATGAATTAGCTTCATTAAACTTTAAATCATTTTTTATTGTTTACGTTATACTTGTTTAATAAACAGCGTCATACTTAGTGGCATTAGAAAACTTTCGACAATCGTCGAATCCAGTGCACTGGATTTTAGATGTAGTTACGTAAACCAGTTTCAATTTCAGTTCTTTGTAATGGTTTTTAAAAATGACACAGTCTCTAGTTCTTAAAGCGAAAAGCGATTCTTGGCGGAATTTCCGGAAGATCCCAGGCTCTTACCTGGTTTGAGCCGTAAGCTCCTCCACTGACAATTCCCTTGGTGACCCAATGTTTCCAAGCAGATCCGGGGAATCCTCCGCTGCATCCAAAGCCACAGGTGATGCCGCAACACGACACCAAGTCCTCAGCCGAGAACCTGACGTTAATATTGCCCTTGGAATGAATGCAGGTTCTATCCGACATTGCTTCTACAGCCCCAAATGCCTGTAATAACAATGTAAACAATGTAAATAAAATAACACGCTTGAAAAAACTAATGTTGATTATTTTTTATTACAGAAGGGAGAAGTGCATTATCAGTAGATAATGCACAATTGTACCTCTTCAATGGTAAACTAAAGTTAAACTATTCCGCTATGTTCGATATTGGCCTCTAGTCAGCAACTAGCGCCACGAAAGCTGCTAAGCGAACAGCACCACCTTGCTCGTGACTGTTCTTGCTTCTAATATAGAACCGACCATATTGATACTACACCTAGACAGAGTATAAAGCTATGGCTTTTTACTTCAAACTGTATAATCACTACCGGTAGTAGCATCTACTATTGATTGTGGACAAAGTAGTAGCTAACTCAAAGTTAGCTACTACTTTGAACTTTCAGTTCAGTTTGAAATCGAGACAAAGGTGTGCATCTTAAAGTTTCCTGCGCCAGAGACCAAAAAGCATACACCTCTTTCTGAATTTTGTTATTTTTACAAACTTAATAAATACTCGATTGTAGACAATTGAGTATTTATTAAGTTTGTAAAAAGTAATAACCTAATGTTAAAGGTTTTATGGAGCTATTTAGAAATAGCTCCATAAAACCTTTAACATTTAATCAATTTTAACCATTTTATCGTAACTTCAAGTGTTCATATCTTGCAAAGCTTGAAAGGTAATGCGATAAACTTTTAAAGGACAATCAACTTGGTTAAAATATTTTTTCTCTAAATCTTATAAAATATATAATAAAAAATTTGGCGCAAAGGTCAACGAGCTGGGCGAACTCCCTTTGGAATTTTAGGTTTGTTGGTGTACATTCCATTAGTTCTTCCTCAGGCTTTTTCTTACGTAAAGGGGTCGCATCGACTTTGGACCGATTTTATTCAACTAAGGACGCCGAAATATATTGAAAACATCAACTTAATAAAAATTTTCTTATTGCCGATCGGGGCATTCCGATAGTGTGGAAATTAACTATAAGAAATGTAAGGGTCAATTTTATCGTGTGGTTCCTCTAAAGAATGGTATGCCCGTGAGTTTCATTATTTATTAGCGAAATATTACGACTAGTACTACCCAGCAAGGCCGTCTCCATGGCCGAGGTTGTTAAGGCGTTAGTCTTTACACTGACCTTTGACACCCACGGAGGTCTGGGGTTCGCATCCCAGGTTACGCTCTCAGTTTATAAAAGATTTTTGTTTAGATTAATTATCGCCAGCTTTAGAATACACTTTGGGTTGCTACGCACCCGAGGTGGTTCCCCCAGGGGTTATCCCTGATGAGCCACAAGGCTCTATTATTATTATTATTATTACCCAGCAAGAACCGCAGGAGCCTTGGTCCCTGATTTCTTTGATAGTGGGACAGTCAGGCCACTGTTCCCTGGAGTCGAACTCTTTAGGTAGAGGTGCATTGATGCCAAGAAGTGCCAACTCATCACTGTCAAGGACGGGAGGTAGGTGTTTCTTCGATCCTGGAAACACTCCCATCAAGCGGCGCACTGTCACGATGCTGCTGTCGTGGGCGAAGTTACGCCCCGCCTGCAACGATAAATATACATGCCTTCTTTTCCCAACTCTAATAACTCAATGTAATTTTGTGATTCAGGCCTATATTTAAAACTTAAAAAACTCTCAATGGTTTTATCTAGGTTTTTCCTAGTTTTTGTGTTCACTTTAGGACATTTTAAACCGTTCATAGAGCTAGGAGAAGAATTTTTTATCTCCCGTATTCTTTTCCAAGGTTTGCAGTTAAAGAAACTAAAAAATCTTAGGTATATCTTAGGAAGATACGAATGAGGTACCCTAAATCTTTTGCAAGGTGTCATTACCTTTTTTTTATGATAGTATATCATAAAAAAATTTTGCTACTGGGCAGCAAAATGGAATAGCGTTGAAGAGTTATATAAATTAGCCCCTTCGCCTAAGGCGAAGGAAGGTTACGTACTGCTATGTCTATACTGAGCCCACAGCTCTTGTTGTTCCAAATATTACTTATATTAATAATTATTCCAACGACATACTAAATTATATAGTTTATAGGTTAGGACACTGAAAAGAATTTTTTCTACTTGTTACATTATTTTATTATTATTAATTCCATACAATATTTCGCTTATGATCTCCAAGCATATTTATGTATTACAATAGTTAAGATGAGTTAAGAGTATTCTAACTACGTCAAAAGTTTAAAAAAATAAGTTCTACTTTACTCTACAATGTCTGACCCATTCTTTCTGACCGATTGAAGAATAAATGTGAATCTATTTTTTTTTTAATTGTTGAGTATGTTAAGTATTGTGTTACATGAATATGCTTGGAGATCACAAGCGAAATATTGAATGAAATTAATAAAATAATTTAACAACTTGATAAAAATCTCTTCAGTGTCCTAACCTATAAAATATAGAACTATCATGGAGACCAAAAATTTAAATTTATGCTAAATTATATATTTGACATTTTTGAAAAGATTATGAATAATAATATATTGAAATATTTTATAACTTTAAAGTTGACATAAATTCCAGCAGTAACTGGCGTTTGTAATAACACGACCATAAGATTACTTGTATAACAATAATGGGGCTCAAAGAAGGTCAGAGTGAGTTCAGGCCAGACCTCTAACAGATCAGTGCCCTGATGAATTAGACGTAACGAAACAGTGGGACATGACATTATGTTGAGCCATCAATGAAGACAAATGTCGAATGATGGAATAGTTCCCAGATGTAGCATTGCATTTTGCTTGTTTCATTTCCTAGGTGTCTCTCGCACAATTATATTGTGGGGTTATAAACACAATTATTACCTTCCACGTGGTTTTCATAGAGTTAATATGTTGGATGAACTCATCTGAGAAGGGATTGTGGTCAGCTCGGCAGAGAGATACCACCAGTATCACTCCTAGTGCCTTCAGCATCCTAAAACATACAATATAATTTGAAAAATTGTCTCAGCAAAGAGATATAGCACGATTTAGGTATCTTATGGTCATCCATGTCATTATTTGTAGGAAAGACTTGTCAGAGAAATAATTCACTGGTTAAAACCAATAAGCGGGAGTATCTTAGAGGAAGTTAGCGTCATAATCTTTTCTGATTGTTTTTAACTAAACACAATTAGAAATAAATAAATAAATAATTAATAAATAAATAAATAACGTAACTAAATAAATCCACCGTGGTGCGATACCAGTCCTGCCTTGAACAACATGCCCCAACAACAACAGTAAACTTCAAATTAATCAAAATTAATTGGAACACTTTAAAACAAATTTGCAAGTTCTATTATACATTAAATGTAGCAAACTTTAAACAAAATATATTTTGCAAACATGCATCTTCCTCATTCTGAGGGCGAATGTGGCGAGACCGCTCAAATATGAGCTTAAAGATTGAGTAATCATGGCATTCTGAGGAACAGCAGAGCGAGTCCGAAGCTGTGCAATGTACCGAGGTACACCCTGTACATGATTTTTTTTAAATTTAATTTATGGGATTTTATGTGATATTATAGGAGCATTGAGCTTGGCCAACGCTGAGAAAGATACGGATGCATTTACTATCTAAAGACGAGTCCTAAGGCATGTCGCAGTATAAATTTGGCGAACTGTATTTCTGAGGACAAGTGAAGCGATTCCGAAGCAGGGAGGCTGAGCTTAGCAAATCCGATGTAATGAGGAAAAGTTTCGAGGTACCCCGTACCCGAATTTTTTCTTTCGATGGAGATTATCTTCAAGGCATTTAAACGTTTTATATGCGGGTCCATTGTGCCCGGTCCGGAGAGGTTATTATATAGGATTAGATATACTAATAAATACATAAATAAATAAAATAAATAAAATGCCCGTTTTAGGGCCTTTCGGCCCATCAGGGTATTCACCCTGCGGGAACCACCTCAGGTGGGTTGCATCTACTACACTCTAAGAATTAATTAAAGTTGGCGAAATCTTTTTAATTCAAATACTATTCATAAAATCTTAGAGCAAAGATTCCGGGCTGCGAACCCCGGACCTCCGGTGCCGAAACCGAACGCCTTTACGATCACGGCCACGGAGGCAGATATAAATACATAAATATATGAAGTAAATAAAAAAAGGTAGACGATTATAATTACTAATAATATATAAATAATTAAATTATATAAATAATAGCAATATAAAATAATTAAAGCTACTACAAGGTATCCCCCATTCGTTTAAAAATTAAAGTGGATTGGCAAAATTTTATTTACTTATTGATCTTTATTTCTTGATATGAGAGAACTAGAGATAAATGTTAAAATCGCATGGGTTAAAGGCCACTCAGGTATCACAGGTAATGAACGAGCTGACAGTCTAGCCAAGACAGCTGCTGCTGATGTAGGAATAAATGAAGAAATATTGAAGCCCCAATTAACCTTTATAAAACAACAATTGCGAAATATGAGTATTGTAAAGTGGGACAATCAGTATACAAAATTCTGAAAATGCTCATGGACGAAATTATTCTTCCAACAGTTAAATCAAGGCTGGAGTGTGATTTAAATTAGACCATAAGCTCACCATGGCATTAACAAATCATGGATCTCATAAAGCTTACCTACATAGATTTCATATTGCACATGCGATGGAATATCTATCCATACAGGAGTCACCTTATTCTCCATTGTCCGCGATACAAAAAAGAGAGACGGAATTTAATTAATGAGGTATCAACTAGAAGTTTAAATTGGCCAACAAACTGGAATTTGTGAATGAAAAGTGATCTCTTGCCTCACATAAAAGCCTTTGTCTGCAGTCTGGATACAACTGCGTTGTAGAATATTACAACTCTAATTTTATTTTTTTTAAATTTAATAACTAAACAAGTTAATAATTTGTAATTATTTATTTATGTTCATTTGTTATTATTATTGTTGTTTTTGTATTTGATTCTTTTCTCAAGTTTTTATATTTTCTTCTTTTCTTTTGTAAATATAAATAAAATAACTTGTTTCTTGAAATGTAAAAAAAGGAAAATAAAGCAGTAATAATAATAATAATTGTAACTCTATTTAACGTTGTACAATATGTGTATTTAAATGGAAAATGAGATAAATAATGGAATGCTGTAATTAGATTGAATTAGGATTAAAATTTTTGCTAGTATTTTAACCATATGTTTGCTAATGCAGTAAGAGGTTTTCCAGTCATTAAAATCTGAGTGACCTGGTTTAAGTGACCTGGTTTAATCCTGAATTTTTAACTCTTATGGCCTAAACCTAAGAAAGAATATAATAATATAATCATAGAAATGTTAATAAGAATAGTACAGTTTAAACAATTCTCTTCAATATCTTAAGTAACAATAGAGGAAAAAAAAATAAAGGCTAGAAAACCTCATAATAGGATAAAATCATATACATTTTAATTGTATTTTAATGATTAATAAAAGTTAATACTAATATCATAGCCACCTGAGCGCATGGAATACTCAATGAAACATGCGCTTTAAAATGAAAACAAAATCTCAATTTCTTCAAGTTGATTAGGTGTAACAGTAAATACATTAAAGATTAGTCAACGTTAGGAGTTCAAAACGAGACACAACCCAATCAGTTTTGATGGCGTTTCATCTTCTTTATTGCAATATCTGCAGATTGGGCTGATCACTAGACCTATTAGATGCAATGCCTTTTGAGTCTGCAGTGACTAGTAAGAACTCCCGTTATGTCATGACAAGTTCCCTTGCATAGGGATAATAAATTCATTGCTCGTTTTTGAGAAGGACCGTATGCGACTGGCTTTCCTCCGCGTAGTACATACAGCGTATTTAACTAGTGTACCTAATACAATGATTCGATACGCTGTGTTTATATGTCTAATTTAAAATTACAATAATTAACCTGAATGAGTCGCGGACACCTTTAAATTCTTGCTAAAAACAATAACTATATCCGACACCACAAGGCAACTAAATGTTAGGCTGTTATCAAACTAAATCATACAAACATTATCAAAAAAATAATCAAACGCAGCAGGAGATAAGCCAGTCAGGATTAGGAGACTCGGGCGAATTTCCTTCCTTTAGCGCATGAGAAAACATATTGATTTACAATATATTTAAAATAGACGTAAAGATAGGTTCCTACTACGGTGATAGTTTCAAAAAAGGCTTGTAAAAAAAAGACTTGGTTTTATAATGTACACATTTCGGCTGCTGTGGTAGATTAGATAAACTCATAGACGCATATTGATGGTTTTAAATTCGTGGGTAAATATTAGGTACATTGAGCTAGGAGTTATCTAGAGGGGTCAATATAAACACGGGCTGCCCCCCTCTCATATGAATCTATGAGATATCATATTATCAGACAATAAGCAAACTACGACAATACAAGGGTACATTGCTTCCGAGTATGGACACTTACAAACACTACTAGGCACATTTCAAATTAGATAACTCGTCAATAGAAATAAAACAAGAGACCTTCGGCATCTAGACGATCAGCAACCTCGGCGCTTCGCGCCTAGGCGTCAGCGCTGTGAGCTGCACCGGGCCCCGCGGCCACATGGTTAATGTTCTGTATCTGTTCGTCATATTACTAGTTTATATAAGTGGCATAACGCCACGATATAAGCTAATTTTTAATTTTTTAGTTAACCAATTCTGGCCCGGTGGTCTGCATGTCGGACGAATTTCCTTTGGAATGCGTGATTCCGTTCGTAACAATCTATTTCTTGCTTAAGGATCCGATTTATGCTTTATAAGTTGAGCAGTTACTCCATTATCAAGTACTCCTCTATGAATGCAATATTTTATTTTTATTATTATAGTCTTGTCAATTTTTCTATTTTAATATATTATATTAATTTATACTGTAACTTATTTTATTTTTTATCTTAATTTTGTAAATTTTTGTTTCTTGATTTATGTATAATGGCTGACGCCGTAAATTATAAATACATTAATTTAAATTAAGAACCTCTAAAAAGGATTCCCGTCACACTTCTAACATGACTTGCGGCTTTCCAAGCATTCCGATGGCGTTTAAGTTCGAGCAGCTCAAGCTAAATTATTTTTTTACGGTACCCGGTACCTCGCTTCATTCGTATAATTTTTTGCTACCGTCTAAACTGAGATTAATAGTATAATGATTAGTCATTGACAAACAATGCCAAGCTTTTCTCTAGCTCTCTCTAAATATTTAAACAGGCCTATCTTTCAACTCACTTATCTTGACTTATATATGTCCACTGATAACTTCATCCCACATTCGCAAATATTTCACACTAAGGGTTTAATATAAAACTTTAGTGATAGTATGTATGAATGTAGATGAAAAAGCTGTTATATGATCAGACATGGCTAGAATTAAGATACTAGTGAGGCAGAAACAAGTGTTTATGACCAAGGTTATGTAATGGTGCATTAATGGTGGTCTGATGTTACTGTTTATTTGATTCTAGTTTAAAATTTAGCTGGGAGGTTGAGATGTAAGGTTAGTGATTAGAACTAAACCATAGTCTTGTTAGTCCAGTAGCTTTTTACAAGGTTTAATTGAGAAAGGTAAGTAACACTTTTACTAGTACCTTGTGCGTAAAACCTATTTCCGTACTTTCCGTTTGCGTTTTACGCTTTATACTTGGTGGAAACAACTTACCCAATTTTACTACTAATTACTTTTCCAATTTAAATGAAATTTCGTACAAGTATATATCTTTACGTGTTATATAAGTACACTAAGTTTCGTTTCAATACGACAAGTATAACCCTGGTTTTTGTTGGATCATAAAAGTTAAGCAATATTGATTTTGGTGAGTGTTGTAAGGGTGACCGCTGAGAATGAAACGGATGTATTTACTGTCTGAGGTCGAGCAAAGCGAGTCCGAAGACATGCTGCAGTATAAATTTGGTAAATTGAGTACTATGAGCTTATTGAAGGATGAGCTTAGCGAATTCGATGTGATGAGGAAAAGTTCCGAGGTACCACGTACCAGATTTTTTTATCGAGAAAATATAATAATATCGTGTATTCAATAACATTTGGGAGGCTCCACGAAGTATAGCTTATTTAGTTGATACAAATTTTTGCTTCTTTGCTGAAAAAGGTTCCCGATTTCCGTTACATCTTCTCAGCTCCACCCCAACAAATCAACTTCGCATTGTAAATCTCTATTTAGGTTCTAAGAAGAAAGGCTTGTTTTTTACACTTTTAAGTTGGTGTTGCTTGAAACCCCGCGAAATGTTATCAATGTGTTATCATTTATCATATAAATATTAATTTCTTTTTAATTTTCAAAATTAAAAGAGAAACTAAGGAAAAAATAGTTTTAAAATTAATTTTGTAGCTTAGTATAATTGAATAAAGTTAATTGTTTTTCATTTTAATTCGTATCATTATATAATTGGTGAAGTGATTTGTATAAGTAAGTAAGAAATAAACTATTAAAATGGGGGTTTAATTTGAATAAGTGATTTGCTGATTACTAAGTTGGATTGTATTTGTTAAACAAAATTTCCACCTGAAAGTCGCATCTCATGCCTTCCCGTAACTGCCTTCATCGATACTTTCATTCTTATGTAATTTAAACCAATTAAAATCAAATCGTAAGTATGAAGGTGTGCAATAAAGCATTTTGTGTTTTCTATAGTAACACACATGGTTATAATCAGTTGACATCCTGGGAAAATAATGCGATAGAGCCAATGAGGTTAATCCTGAATGTTAAACAACGCCCAGAATTTCATTTCAGTCCATTCTCATCAGTTCCTTAACACTTAAGACATTCACAGGCTAGTTAAATACGCTGTAAGAACCATGTGAATGTAATTCAGTCGGATATGCCCAATGATCTTGAATAAAGGGATGACGCACTAAGTCGATTGCCAAACAAAAAGTGACCCCATCGAAAACCAAAAAATTAGAGAGAATTCAACAAGAAACACTCGTCATATACTAACTGCACATGCTTGGTACGAACTGCGCATAACAGCTTGGTATAACAGCGCAGGTCTTAAATTTTAGAGGCAAACTTACCTCTTAATGGTTTCCCATTATTTTTTTCTTTGAGAAGGTTATAAAAAACACGCTTAAATTATCTCTCACTGAAGTGGCAAAGTATAGTCCAAAATTTAAAATTAAATATGCACAAATGACTTAACAAGCATCACAAATGTAACAATCACGTGAAGCATAGAAGAAAGTTGGGGTCAGTACACAAGCGTCGAAAAGCCCTTCCGTCGAAAGGCCATTCCGTCGAAAAAAATGGAACTTATCGTCGAAAGGCCCTTCCGTCGAAAAACCATTCCGTCGAAAAGCCATTCCGTCGAATTTATATTTTTCGACGGAATGGCTTGACTTTTAAAATAAAACCATTCCGTCGAAAGGCCTTTCCGTCGAAAGACCATTCCGTCGAAAGTCCCGTCCGTCAAAAAACTATTCCGTCGAAAAGCCATTCCGTCGAATTTATATTTTTCGACGGAATGGTCTGACTTTTTAGTTTTAAACCGTTCCGTCGAAAATATATTAATTTCGACGAATGGCTTGACCATACCGTCGAAAGGCCTTTCCGTCGAAAGACCATTCCGTCGAAAATCCTATATTATCGGATTACTTTTTAGGTTACATGTGAGTATTGATGGTTTTGCATACTTAAAAATCTAAAGGCGTTTTAATAAAAGATTATTAAAACTGAAAATCAAGCTTATAAGTTAAGTCATATACATGGGTGGGTGGGTAGAGCATATATTCGTTGTACTTTAGAGCTATATATATATATATATATATATATATATATATATATATATATATATATATATATATATTATATATATATATATATACTATATATATATATATATATATATATATATATATATATATATATATATATATATATATATATATATATATATATATATATATATATATATATTCTCAATCTTACAAGATCATTTTCTCCTTGGTAATTCACTAATATAAACAGGAGTGAACTATTTTTGATTACATAAACTTTTTTTAATCTTTAGGCGCTTAAAATGATCTTTAATCATGGTCAAATCAATACATTATTAATTAGTTATTGCCATTTGGCGGCAAAGATCCATTTGTTAGCAGATCTTATTAAAAAAGATTTATGTTAAACTTTATTTTGAAAGTAAACCGTAAATACTTTAAGACTTTGTAGCGCCTTACGTCTGTGGGGTATGCAATTAACAATACAATACTGTATAGCTGGCTAACTTTTCTATAAGACTATATTCTGCAGGCGTTGTTAATTTCGACGGAACGGTCTGTCGGGTAGAGACGAGCCACTCCGTCGAAAAGCCCAATCGTCGAAAGCCATTCCGTCGAAAATTAATATTTTCGACGGAACGGCCTAACTTTACGTTTTAAAACCGTTCCGTCGAAAATATATTAATTTCGACGGACGGGCTTTTCGACGGAATGGCTTGACCATACCGTCGAAAAACCCAATCGTCGAAATGTTGACAAAAAGAGGCTTTTCGACGGAATGGTTTTCGACGGAGTGGTCCAAGTTTTCTATTTGAAACCGTTCCGTCGAAAACAACTTCTTTTTCGACGGACGGGCTTTCGACGGAAAGGCCTGACCACTCCGTCGAAAAACCCTTCCGTCGAATTTCGACGGAAGGGACTTTCGACGGAATGGTCATTCGACGGAAAGGACCTGACCCAGAAAGTTGAAAAGCAAATTCGACAACCTTGCTACATAACCTGCCTTTGGCACCTTTTTTTCATTATAACCAAGGGGAAGGTAAGTTTGCTCCTGTTTCTCTATCTCATATAACTTCCATAGGGTCAGAAATGTTCCTTAATGCGTCATCCCCTTTATTCAAGATCCTTGGATAAGCTAGAACTAGGGAGACGGGATGTAGATTGATTCTCCGATACACTTTATGTTCCTTCAGATTGATTGAATTTAAAATACCTTCTTGAGGAACTATTATTTCACTTAAATATATTGCTATTTTCCACCACAAGTTTCAAACTATTTTTTTAATGTATCTTTTTTATATTGCAAAAAATCACAATTTTATTAAATATATTTTTTGTTTAGAACTTCCGTATAACCTAAGTGAAAAGACTGTTTTAGTGATATTAGTTATGATGTGTTATCGGACTTGCTCAACTAATCAAATTTTGGTGCCAGAACCAGATCGTATTAAATGCGTGTGGAATACAATCTCCTATTAAATTAATTTAAATGCTGTGTTTACGTAGTAATTATTATCCCACGCTGTCAACTATTTATAGCTGTGTATGGCCCTGAATTTTAAAAGGAGATTAAAAACATACCAGAAAAAAGCTGCCTCCATGGTTGAGTTTGTTGACATCACTCAGGTCTGGGGTTCCTGTTAATTCTCTTAGTTGATCTAATATTATTTTTAAAATAAATCTTGCACCATCTTTAGAGGATTCTTAAAGGAAAACGGTTGCTCAGTCCCAGAGTGTCAATTAGATATGCTAGAACAAGAAATAAAAAAATCTGTACAGTTGAGAGGCTATTTAACTTAACCTTATGGTAAAACTATAATTTTACTTTACATATTTTATTTAAGTAACAATTTTTCACTGAATAACATTCAAAAATCAAGAACCAGAGCATATTAAATGTGTGAGTATGGGAAGCAATTACCTGTTAAATACGCCATGTAATTATTGTATATTACATTACAAGACTGTGAAGAAGGTCTTTTTTACTATGGCAACTATATTTACTGTTGAGCGAAGGGAGATAGTGAAAGGAGGTAAGGTAAAAAAAGCCAATTTTAGTTGTGTAACATATGATATTTTTCTTTAGATGTAGTAGTAATAGTAAACAACTATTTAGAATAAAAAACAGTATAATGTATACAAATTTGCTGGTATACATCTGTGGATCGCCTTGTTGACCAAAAGTTTCAATTCTGGTGGCACGTTTTCAATGTCTGAATCACTATCCACAATTATTAAATTCTTGATAAAAATAATTAATAACTCACTTTCCTAAAATAACAAAACTTTGTTAACAAAAACGTTCGATTATTTATTTGATAAACAAAGAAAAAATAAGAAGAACAAGGAAGGTAATATTATAACCTTGTAGTGATCTACTAGCGCCTACCTAGTGAATGTATGAGAAACTTCACCAGCGATAGTAAAAAACTCATTTACTGTCGCAGACGATAAAAACGCATTTCACCTACTTTTTGAGGTTGTAAACGCTCAAAAAAGAAGTTTATTACTAAAAACAATGTGCTTGTTTTAAGTGACTCTCACCATGGCCCGAGTCCATTCCATGGAGATATATTACTAGAGGGGGTATACCTTATCTCATTACATTGAGAGGCTTGAAACATCATTTTGGGGGTGTAATCTTCTCCAAGAGTGTGTTAAGGTTATAATTAATCAATTTTTGTCAGTGTTCCGCACATTGTTTGTGTTTTGTCTTGTATCGTAAATACTATTATATGAGTTATTACTCTCTAGTAATAACTTCTCTATGTTACAGACCTTATGCAAAGTTAGCACTATTTGTTTTTATTAGTTGACATTGCTATATAGGAAACGTTTGTTCAGCTCTGTGGAACTGGAGGTAGAAATCATCCTATAGATATGTGCTGAGCATTTAGCTCTTAAGTTCTTACTGCTAAACACATAATGTAATATTACACTATGAATGTAATGCATAGTTGATACATTACTGCTGGCTTGCCTTATAATTCTCCTCAAGCTCACCAGTGGGAGGAATTCTGTCTTATAATCCAACTGTAGATTTTAGAGCACCTCTTGGGACTTGATTTGCAGAGTTCCTTCCCTACAAAATTGGTGAGAAGAACTTAGGGACTTCACTAATTTCACTCATCTCTCTGGCATGGTGGAACTTAGGGTCTTCACTAATTTCACTCACCTCTCTGGCATGGTGGATCTTTGGTGACAAAAATATTGAAACTCTCACATACCATGGCCAATCCCTTGTCTACTTAGGCTTGTGTATTTTTCTCCAATTTTTTACCAACCACAGACCCACCTGAGTCCAACCAACCAGTGCCAGTGGTTTCCCTGGTGAAATCAAATGAAATTTATATTTATTTAGCAAGGCTACTTACAAAATACATAAAAAATTCAATTTTTACATTTATAAAACTTAATTTTAACACTAATAGGCTTCTTACATTTCTAAATAGAGGTGTTCAAATAATACATTTTTAAATTACTTTATTACTTGACATCTTTTATTGTTTTATCTTAATTTATTAAATTTTTTTATACCATCTTATAAATACAGTATTGTTTCTGGCTGAACTATTTTTCCTAGGAGTATCTATTTCTTTAGATAACCTAATATTATAAGGGTTTCTTTAGTTCTTGGTAACTATCTTTTCGTTAAAGTAACTTGGTGTAAATTCTTTACATCAGAACATAACTATCAATTTATTGCGGTAGGGGATAATATAAAAAAATTAGTATTGTTTCTCAATCAGGCTCTCAGATATAGATGGCAACTTATAAAAGAATTTAATTTTTAATAAATCAATTCATTTGATTTTTTAAAGACATTATTTATATTAAATATAAATTACAATTAACTAAATTGAATCATTTAAATTATAAAAGTACATATAAATTACACAGCAATATTGATTTAGTAAATTTATCATTATTATTGATTCTGAAATATTTTTTTTTTAATAAATTAAATATAAATTTTAAATTAATAGTTTATACAGTAAATTTAAATTTATAATTTATACAGTTGTAGTGATGATTCCCTATTTCAATTTAGAAATTTTTAAGTGTATAATTTTTTATTACTTTTCCTTGTTGCTAAGTATCACAATTTCAGGTGATTTCGATGCAGAATCTTAACCAGTTCTCACTCTTAAAAAATTATGGTATAATGCCAGTTAAATAAATTAATATTAAACACTAATAAAATAAAATATTTAAAAGAAAATATAATTATAAAAGATTTATAAAGTATATATATATTTTTTTCTAACAATCCATTTATTTAATTTAAATACAATAGTTATAGTAATGCACATTATAATTTAAAAAACAAAACATATAATAGTATAAATAAGAAAACATTTATATGGTAAGGATACCTACCACTATAGGTCTGAGAGACCTGTGACGTGGTAGTTTTATATAAATTGTATTAATATTTATATTAATTACAACAAATATTTATATAGTTGTATTGTATATAATAAATATAATAAGAATAATCAAGACCGACGGACTCAGACCATGGTCATAACATTTGTTTTGTTATTAACGTTTAAATGTTATTGTTAAGATATATTATATATATATATATATATATATATATATATATTATATATATATATATATATATATTATATATATATATATATATATATATATATATATATATATATATATATATATATATATATATATATATATATATATATATTATATATATATTAATAATATATATTTATAAATTATTTTGTTTTCATTATTATTGTAAAAATAAACATTTTTTCTTTTCTATTCTAAAGTAACTTGGTAACATGATATTGACTAGTTTAATAATAAAAGTCATAGAGTAATACTTGATCAAGTAACGGACGTCTAACCAATGAAGCTCTTTGAGCATACTTAAGGTACTAGCTCTCGCTGGACGACACAATATAACTCTCATACATGGGTGAATTAAAAGACAAGATATATTTTCCTTGGTGTTGGGTGAGCATATTACCTCTATGATCTCAACTGATGTTATGAATAACGTAATAGTTATAGATAAAATGGAAGAAAAAACTATTGAAGCCAAGAGATGAATTTAAAATCATCCAAATTCATTCTGTAGGTCACTTTCCTGGTGAATTTAAAAGAAATGAAACATTGCATTCACATTTTTGTACCAGTCAAATTTTGTTGGTATTTAAACTAATAGTATTATTGTGTTTGTGTGTAACAACTTGCTAACTTTGGTTATGACTTTTAACAAGTTGTATCATGTGTTCTAGATGGGAGAGATAAGACTGCTGGATGCAGGCTATTCATTGCAGCTACAGCAGCATGTGGAGGAGGTAGTGGAGGGTCATCCACTCTGGACTGCTAGGTTCCTGCTAGATAACCCTGTGGCAGTCGTTCTGGCTCACAGGGACTTCATTAGAGGTCAATATAAAAATTAATTATTTAAATTAATTATATAGTTTATAGAGTGTAGAACTATGACAGTAAGAGATGCAGCTAAGTTATGTTTACTTTTGTCAAATTTAAATAAAATGCGCCTCTAAATCAACGGAATGTAAAGGAACTAAATCTGACATTGGCCAATAGAAACACAGGATTGAATTATATTATGCATGGCTAATATATGCTGCATATATTATGCAGCATGGCTCTATTCCTTACAATTTAATTGGCTCTACAATTATAATCTTTATTTTTTGATAAATTTTATAGTTGATTTTTTTTGTTTTTGCTATAATCAAACTCATAACCTAATGTTATTAAAATGTATCATACCCCACATACTGCTCTATATGGACCTTGTGGCATTACTAATTGGTTTATGTTCCACCCTCTAATTATGAATTATAGCAATAGTTTTAAGTTTATTTTCATTTAAATGTCTTTCTTTTATGTACTTTTTATATTGGCTATAAAGTATTTTTTTTAATTGAAAATATTGAATTGGAATTCGATACAGACACAATTTGTTACAGATACTATGTATTTTAACAATATTTAACTCATGTTTACAATTTATATATTAAAACTTAAAAATAAAAAAGTGCATTTGTTTAATCAAATTTTGATTGATATTATTTAAGGGCCATTCATAATGATATCATTTAAAGCAGGGGAGGTGTCAGGTCACCCTCGCCGATTTTCTTGAAAATTTGGTATAATGTTCTATTCAGAAGTGAAACTAAGTTGCCGAAACGGTTTTGCTGAAAAAAAATTGTTGGGAGTTACGGGGGGTCAAAGTTTTGGTCCCTTAATAAAGAGCTGAAACTTTATATGAGTGCTAATGTTTATCTTCTATAATAGTAGTATTCACCTAATTTTTTTCAATGCTCTAGGAAAAACGGAATGGCTTTGAGAGTCTCTTAAAATTACATTTTTTACTTTTAGAGGTGTTTTTGAAGCAAAGTTATGAAAAAGACAATCTTTAAAATTGGCTAAAATGTCCTTCTTATAGTCTACTTTAAGAATCTCTATTAATATTTGTACATATATTTTCCCAAAAGTCCCTAGATGCATATATATATATATATATATATATATATATATATAATATATATATATATATATATATATATATATATATATATATATATATATATATATATATATATATATAATACACTGATTAGGTTTGATAACGGTGAAAAAATAAAAAAGGAGGCTTATTCTCATTTTAAAGATGACAACTCAAAAATAAAATTAGGGATGTCAAAGTTTTTCTCATTGAGACCCAAATGGGTTAAATATCAACCCTTATATTGCACTTGTCTATATTGCTGTAATTTAAAAACTGATTTCTGCTTCAATAAAATCTGAAGGATTTGATTTGAAGCATTTACGACATGATAGCTTTATGACGATTTAATTCAAGCTGAAGCAATAATCGGATAATCTCAAGGAATTAAACTTTGAAAAATAATCTGGTCGAATAGTTCATTATGTTTGGCATGATATAAGTTTTTAGGTACAATTTGTTGTTCATAATTTAATGATACAAGGTATGAAAAAAATTATGAAATTATTGATAATTTGATAATCATAAACAAATTATTAACAGTTATTTATCAATGTATAAATCAAATTTATGACTAGATTTGTAAATTTACAGTTAGCTAGCGGGCTAAAAACATTAAATGAAATAGAGAAACATATTACAAAGGGAAATGATGTGAACAAATAGACACAAATGAAATTGTAAATACATTCATATTTTTTTCTTTCTTATTTAACATTTCAACTACAAGTGACATCAAATTGCGTTCTTAATGTCATATCGACTGCCTCACTCCAAAATGTATGATAAAATATCGACTGAGAGGCGATAAGGCCTTTATTATAAAAATATGTGGCAACTGACTCTAATGACCGGAGCAACGCTTGTAATTATACATAGGCAACTGCTTACATTGATTTTTTTAAGTGTAGCTCATAGTTTGTTTAGTTTGTTTCTTTTTGAATATGTACACAACTTTGTTGTTGGTCTAAATATTGTTTTGTGCTGAGTGGCAAGTGTTTGTTGTTTCAGCTGGAAGTCGTATAATTAGATGCAACAGCTACCAGGCCACAGTTGATGGTTTTATAAAGCATATGGGTCTCACTAAACCCCAGGCATTGGAGCTTATAACAAAATCAGTACAGCTGGCCAGGGAGGCAATAACCATAGAGAATAAAGGTAATAAGACAGGATAATGTAGTGATAGATGGAGGCACTAATATATACTTTTTGGAGAAAAATTATGTCTGTTTTAAATGGAAACAGACAAAAGTAAAACTGCCTTAGGCTTTATACTATACCACAAGGTTATAATCAGTTGACAGCGTGGAAAAATAGTGTTGAGAAACCAATGAGCCAACCAATGAGATTGATACAATATGAAATTGTGGGTGTGGTTTAACATTCAGAATTATTCCCCCTCCCCATCAACTGTTTATAACAGCTTGTTATAATAAATAACACCAACAACCACGTCTCTCCACTAAACATTATCTATTTAAAATAAATTGACAGAGCCGGCTTTCGGCAAATAGCCATCAACAGTGCCTAAAACAAGCGAAAATCATAAACTTAAAAGTATACAAAATTACAAGGTTACAGATTAAAAACTAAAATTCACAAACAAAAATGAATAGTTAAAATTAACAAAATAAAAAGTCACGGAAAAGGGAGACACAAGGTCGGTTTCCTTCATTTTGAGAATAAAGGTGCCAAACTTAATTCTTTAGAGAATTTAGAAATTAGAAGAGCCCTCAAAGAAGACGGTGATGATTTTCTTAATGATAAGACTGACGATGGGGGATCAGTGATTATCCAAGCCCTGATCACTTCTACCCGCCCTCAACCAGTCCGCTACTAGTCACAGGACGAGATCGTCCCTTCTACATCTCACCGGTAATTTTTTGTTTTATTTTTTCGAATTGTTTCTTTTTATTTTGTTAATTTTTACTATTTATTTTCGTCTGTAAATTTTTTAAGTTTTTTTTCTGTAACCTTTTTATTTTGTATACTTTTAAGTTAATGATTTTTGCTTGTTGATGACTATTTGTCGAAAGCCGGCTCTGTGGATTTATTTTAAATAGATAAAAAAAATATCTCCCTATTTTACTTTTTGCGCTATGCCCCAATTTCCATTTTTTTACCAATGGATTTTTTTCAGTAGACATTAGGGGATAGAAATTTGACTCACAAATAAAATATTTGATGTTATTTTTTAACAACGAACTCAGTAGCTTACGTAACTCCATTTATTGTCTAGCTTTTCTTCTATTAACACCTTTAAAAATTATGTCAAAGTTGCTAATAAAAAAAAAATCGTTTTTTTGTCATAAATTGGTGAAAAATGGCTTAATTTTGATGCGGTTTTCGTATGGCTTCTTTAATTTAAAAGCTTTTCAAAATAAAAATAAAACTTCCCTATACCTAACTAGAAAACTTCAAAAGTTAGCCCCTGAAACCCGCAATACACCAAAAAATTTGATTTTTCCTAAAGTCTTTTTTGACCCTAAAACAACCCGAAGACTGCATCTCAAAATATTTTGTAGTTTTCGAGAAAAATGTAGAGGGACTTTCTGGTGAAACACCCTGTATATTTATGTGTAACGACATTTTATTCCTAGACGTCCATAAAAAGTTATAACTTTCCAAGGCTTTGTAGGATCGAAATGAAACAAAAATCAGCCTTTAAATGTCCCTAAACCTTTTGTTTACGAAATGCATAAGAAGTAATAAACTTAAATAACAACTGCAAAATTCCTAAAATCACTCAACCTCAAACGTAATTGCATTGGGCTGAAATTTAATACGGACATTCTACTATATAAGTTTAATACATAAGCGTTAAACTGTTATCAAGTTTATTATCAGCATTAGTTCTGATGTTTTGTTAGATAAACGAGTAATAGATTTGGAAATTCCCTAATATCATTGCAATATGTCATGAACAATACTTTTAATAAGTAAAGCAGGTAAAAAACGACATAATGTCGTTTTTTACTATAATAATAGTAATAATGTACCCGCAAAATAGCAACAGGGAGGCATTGTGCCATAGAGGTCGAAAGCCTCTTTTTTGTACTGTTTTCATAAAATAAAGATAGTTATTACTCTAACTTATTTGATTTTAACTAATTAATGAACAGAAGTTAAACCTAAAATGATCAAAATATTAATAGTAAGAGCTCTCTATATAATTTATAATTTTATATTAATTTTTAATATAATATAAATATAATATTTTTTTATTATAATTTAATATTTTATAATTGTGTTAATTAATTTTTACTGTATCTCTGAGATCCCCTTCAAATATGTTGCGATCTCCCCGGGGGTCGCGACCCCCACTTTAAGAACCACTGCTTTAGATAATCATTACGTTCTGAGGACAAGCAAAGCAAGTCCCAAGTCATAACACCCTAGTTTTATAGTAAAAATTAAATAAAAATAGTAAAAAATAGTAAATAGTATTTTTAGTAGTAAAAAATAGTAACTAGTAATAACTATAGTAACTAATACTAGTTTAATAGTAAAAATTAAATAAAAATATAGTAAATAGTATTTTTAGTTGTAAAAAATAGTTACTATAATAACTAGTATTAGTTACTATAGTAATAACTATAGTAACTAATACTAGTTTAATAGTAAAAAATAAAAATACAATTCAATCAATTTGAAATTTGGTACAAGTGTATCCCTTTATGTAATAAATAAGTACACTAAGTGTATTTCAATAAAGCTAGTATATTTACAGTTTTGTATCGAGTAGCATCAAGTGAGTTCAATTTACTACTTGTAATTCATTTTTTCCAACTTTTTTCAAAGGAAATGAACTAAAATAAGTTAATGATTAGCAAAAAAAAAGTCAGCTTGTAATGTGTGTACAAAATAGTGCTAAATATTAACTAGCACATTTGAGAAATGGTGGCATTACTACTTGAGTTGCAAGTAGACATGCTAATTCTCAGCCTATAAATCAAAACCTGAAAACTTAAACAATGATGTTTCTTTAAGCTAGGAAGCAAGCGCCAAAGGAAATTCGCTTGGCATACAGATATCCATGCCAGTATGTTTAAATAAAGGTTTTATACAAAAAGACAAGCCAGTTCCATGTTTTGGCTGTTTTTTTTTCTTTCTCTGAAATATTTAAATTATTTTGGTGTAGTAGGTGAAGTAATGGTAGCAGGCTCTGTAGGACCCTACGGGGCTTCTCTACACGATGGCTCAGAATACTCTGGTACGTACGAGGGCAGTGTGACCATAGAGCAACTGGTGGCTTGGCATAGCGAGAAGATACAAACACTTGTTGATGCTGGTGTGGATATTCTGGCTTTTGAAACTATTCCTATCAGCAAAGAAGCTGTGGCTCTCCTCCGTGTACTAGCCTCTCATCCTAAAATTCCCGCTTGGATCTCTTTCTCTGTTAAGGTAATTCTTAGAATAATACTTTATATAGAAGGAGCACTACTGATAACAAGAAAGCCGGTTGACTGGTGCAACTAAGTAATGCTGCCACCCTAACAAAATACAATTTTCTAAAACAAAAGTTGGCAATACTTCCGGTTGCTGAATTTATGTTCTAATGATTGATTATTCGTATAGTATATAAATATCGGTGCATTACAATATTTAAAGCATTTTAAATTGTAGTTCAACGTATTTATTAAAATTGTATATAATAAGTAGTCCTCGTCAACTAAATGTAGATTCTTGTATTCCGCCACCCTTTTGCCATCTAAGACCAGTTTTATTAAATACTCAGCAGGTGTTTTAAGTTATTATATTTGTTCTTTACGATCTTTCTTCATTAATAGATGTTTATGACAAATATTTAAAATAATGTTTTCTTGTCAGGTTGGCAGCATTACTTAGTTGCACCAGTCAACTGGCTTTCGTGTTATCAGTGGAATTACATTGTGTTTACGGCCCTGTGCTCCTTCTATATATAGTATTATTCTAAGAGGTAATTGTTATTACTTTTTAGTACAACTTACTTACAGGTTACTACATTAGTAGGTAAGGAAAAGAAAAAATGAAAAGAAAAAAATTAAAGCGATATTAAAAATATAGCGCTATTAAAATATTGTAGTAATTTCTAATAAAGTTTAAGAGACAAGTGTTCTCATATGACTAAGAGACCAAAACTGACTCTGGAGGAAAACGAATGTTTCATTAGTTTTCTGAATGATGAAGAAGCAATAAGTTGAATGGTTGATTTTGCAGGACTCGGAGCATATCAGCAATGGAGAGAGGTTTGTGGACGCTGTGACTGCTGTCTTGGAGGAAGCCAAAGCCCTGGGCATTGCTGATAGACTGATAGCTGTGGGGGTCAACTGTTGTAAACCTAAATATGTGACTTCCCTGCTCACTAGTGCTAGAGCTAAGTTCCACAACCAGACTTTCATTGTGTATCCAAACAGCGGGGAGCATTATAATACTCAACAACATAGGTACTGAACCTCTGTTAATATTGATTTGATTTGTGCTTATGATAAAACTGTTTAAGAATAGTATATTCAGCATAAATAATCTGATACTAGGCTGGTTTCGCCAAACCTTCTGGTGAGGTGGTGCCAAACTGGATTTGTTTTATTCAAGTTCTGTTTTTGTTGGTGTAAAAGAGTGAAGGAAAATAAGAAGAATTTAGGAATAAAAAAAAGTATTAATTCTTCTTAAGAAATAGCAACAAACCACTGATCATTATTTCCCTTCAGACAAAGCGTTTGTCCGATATTGTTAGGATTAGAGTTTTAATACTTGTATATTTATTTTATTTATTAATTAGACACGTTAAATTGTCATTATAAGACTTTATAATCACTATATAACGTGTTATTACTAACAGATATCAACAATATGGTTAATCCATATCAAGTTGTCCAAAAAAAATTGCTCAAAAAAAAATTGCTGACATTTCAATTTTTGTAGTGATTTAACCACCTATGGGTAGGTGAAAACAAGTAACATTTTTTTGGGATGACTTTATTTTTTATCAGCACATTTTTGTGCCTAATCGTAGCTATTTTTGAGTATTTTATTACCGTAAATATCTCCATTTTATTACGGTAAATATCTCCACACTGAGTTTGGTTACCTAATCAGTTTTACCTTAAGTTAATTAATATAATATAAAATAAAATTATAAATATAAATGTATGTTGATTGAAATAAGTAATTTTAAAAATAGTTTCAGATAAAAAAAAGTTTAGTTTAGTTTAAAGATTATGAATACATTGCATGTTATTTTTGTTAAATTTTCTAGCTATGTTCTTTTATCTATTGGCAATATAGTAATAATTTGTTTAAATAATTAATTTAAAATAACTACAATAAAATTAGTATTACGAAAATGAGGAAAAATATGATGTGTTATTTTAAATATAATAATTCATAAATGTTGATCGCAACATTTTTCTTATAATTTTTCAGACATATTTCAAAAAATTTTGCTGAGTCATTTTTGTTGGTTAATGAAGTCATCAAAAATTATTTTCCAGATATCACAATAGAGTATTTGCATTTTTCCAAAAAAAAATTATTTTGCTCATAAAATGATTAAATCTGTTTAAAAAAATATATTAAGCTGTAAAAAATTAATTTAATTTTAAATAGTTGAAATAAGCAGTTAAAGAAGAGAAGAGAGGGAATAGGTGAGAGAGTGGGGTGAAAATGGAACGTTCTAAAGGTTGGGTCGTTTAAGGTACAGATGGGAGTTTTACTTAGAAATATCGTAAGGTCAACAGTTGCTTACAGTTCAATAGAATGTAAAGAAGACCGAAACAAAACGATTCCGTGCCTAAGTAACAAAACAAACAATGCCTAAGTAACGTGATGACTACAGTTGTCAGTATCATCTTGTTGATAGTATAGAATAAACTCTTATGAGAGTTGCTCTAGTGAATATTGTACGGCGGTATTCTTACGTCTGATGTCACACAAGCAGTCAATGCCGTTTTCCCTCGAAAAGAACATGTTTAAAAATATTTTTCGTTATTTTGCTGTATCATCAAAAGTATAAGTTTTTTCATTCTAATATTTTACAGTGTGCTCTTTTATATAACATACTTAAAGATAATGCGATAAAAAAATTGTGCAAATACTCTATTTACACCACATTTTTTTAAACAAAGTTTCAACTCTCTAGCTTAAATACACTGATAAAGAACACATACGATGATAAAGACATACACACACACATACTAACAGACAACTTTGTGAAAACCATTTAGGCCTTAAAAACGTCTAAAACAGATAATTCTGGAGTCATCCCAGTTTTGGATTTTTTTTTTCAAACCCAATAATTTTCCTATATACCTACAGTATAAATGGAAAAAAGTATTATGACTGCTTATGATAGTATAAGACTTGTAAAGTATGGCTCGTAGTTTTAGTCTTGATAAGAACTTGTGATTTGTGTCCTGACAACATGAATGTTTGAACATGGTGATACAGCATTACCTCATTCTGTTAATCTTATCTTTTAAGAAGAGCATGCTGTATTATTTTACTTTAATTTATGTTAAAACTAATATTAATAGCTTTAAGAAACCTAGTCATAAGTACCAGACTAAAAGTGTAAATAACTTAGTAATAGATCAACATAGGTTAAGTAAATCAGAGACAGGTTACTATAACTTAGGCATAAAATTGTACAATAGATTAGATAAGAATACCAAAAAATTAGAAATATGTGAGTTTAAAAAAAATATTAAAGATAAGCTTACCAAAAATATATTTTATAGTGTTAAAGAATATTTGGATAAAGGAATGTTAAACTGTGATATTAGTTTTTTTAGCTTTGTGTTTCAGTTTTATGTCCTTTGTGTTGTCCGTGAGTTTTTAATGTCCTAAAATGTTTTTATATTAGCAATGACGAATTTCTTATGTTTTAAAGCTGTAAACTTTGTAAAATAATAAAAAAATTGAAAAAACAAGTAAAAATATTTTAATCAATCGAAAGAATATATTAATCACAGTCACAGCACTAGAAACAAAACTAACAGAAAAGTAAAAAGTTTAAAATGTAGAACATCAATGATGCAACAACATGCTGCTACTAGAGGTCTAATTTTATTTAATATGCTACCAGATGAGATAAAAACTAACCTGTATTTTAAAGATTTTAAAAAGGAAATAATCCTGTGGTTAAAACCACCTCCAAATTAACCTTTAATTAAATAATATTTTTATTTTTATTATAATTTATTTATTATTATTTACTAACTTTTTAATTAATAATTCTCTTCCTTATATTTAAGAAATCTTATTTTAAATTATTTTATCAAAAACTAACCTAGTCATATAAAAATACTAATTAAGTAAACATATTTTAAGAAAACTACTTACTGAAACTAAACTATTTATAAGAAACACAAAACTTGTTTGTGAGCTTGTGCATGACCACAATCTCATGCTTTTGCGGCTTAATGTTTATTTTTTCTCTTAAAGAGTTTGATAGTTGCTCTATTATAAAATTATTTTGTAACATATTTATCTTGCATCTAATTTTGTATTTATAATAAATAAACATTTTTTATTTATTTATTATTTATGTATTATTTATTATACCTTGTTTACAGATGGGAGGCGGTGGAGGGCATGAGAAGGGTGAGTGAGTACGTTAGTGATTGGCTAGACCTGGGAGTCACGTATGTGGGGGGCTGCTGCAGGACCACTGACAAGGATCTACCTGCTATTTTCCAATCTGTGCTCAAGTGGCAGTCTTCCCACTGAACCCTGAACAGAATTTACTTGTTTTCTGTCCATCTGTACTCTGCTCCCACCAAAACTTCTACAAGATTTACCTGCTTTTGGTCAATCTGTACTCAAGTGGCAATCATTCCACCGAAACTTCTTCAGGATTTACCTGCTATCTGATAAACTGATTTATATTATATTTTGGTTGTTTTATCAAGTTTATTCCTAAGTATTTTCTCATTCGTCTCAGTTTTAAGTTTATGTGGCCATCTTCACCATTGATAACTAAAACTGCATTAAAAACATTTATAGTGAAATAAGATGAAAACACAAAAACATAATTAACCAATAAAAAAAAATAATGACTTAGTTTTTGTGCTTTTATTTATTTGTTTTCTTATAAATGTTTTTTAAAGTATATTATCCTGAAGATGGCCACAGTGATGGGCAAAATGTCATACACTATTTGTTGGCTAGTCATTAGATTATTTATAGAACTAAAATCTTTTATTCATTTATTTAACTAAAAAAAAGTGTATTCCCTCAGTCAGCATGTATACTAAATATTGTATGGAATATGGCAAGAAAGGAAATATTATTGACTTATAGCATTTTTGTCTGCATCGGGAGTAAAATTGTAAATTATCTGATTGGCTTTGCCTCTGCAGTAATTTTTATAGCCCAGTTATGTTTCCAGCTCAGTGCTAAATTAACTGCCTTGATGCAAAAAAGAGATATTTAAAAATCTGAAGGAATGTGACCTGATTTTAAATAATATAATATTATAAATATAATATTACTTTACCTCTGGGGGCTTAGGAGTTTCACTAATTCCTCTCACCTCTCTGATGCTGTGGATTTCATGTCTTAATTCAATGGTGGAATTTAGAGGCTTTACCTCTGGGGTGCTTAGAGGATTCACTAATTCCTCTCAACCCTCTGTTGTGATGGTTCTGTGGTGTCAACAATTCTTAAACCTTCCCACTCACCACCAAGGATCTTGAATTAAGGGGATGACGTATTAAGGAACATTTCTGACCCCATGGAAGTTGTATGAGATAGAGAAGTTGGAGCAAACTTACCTTCCCCTTGGTTATAATGAAAAAAAGGTGCCAAAGGCAGTTTATGTAACAAGATTGTCTAGTTTGCTTCTCAACTTTCTTCTGTGCTTCTCGTGATTGTTACATTTGTGGTGCTTGTTAAGTCATTTGTGCTGATTTAATTTTAAATTTTGGTCTATACTCAGCAACTTCAGTGAGTGATAATTAATATAATAATTTATATATAACCTTCTCCAGCAATAAAAAGTGGGAAACTATTGAGAGGTTTATAAAAAGTTTGCCTCTAAAATTTAAGACCTGCGCTGTTATAAGAATTGTGTACATGCGCAGTTTGTACCAAACATGTGCAGTTGGTTTTTGACGTGTGTTTCGTGTTGAATTCTCTCTATTTTTTGGTTTTCGGTGGGGTCACTTTTTTGCATGGCAAATCGACTTAGTGTGTCCTGTTTATTCAAGATCCTTGCTCACCACACCACAAGCCCTGCTTGCCCAGGGATTTTCCTTTCTTTTTTTACTTATCACAGACTTCCTTAAGTCCAAATAACTGGTTGATTCTCAGGTGAATTTAAAATACCACTACTGAAACATATCTGGATTACTGACTGTGTTGCTTTCTTAACCACACCATTCTTAATATTTATTTTCCCTAATAGTTATCCTGTTAAGGGATGTTGGGGAAAATATTTTCCTCAGAATTTACATTAATTGTTGTTTTACTTTTGTAGAAATTATTTACTGTTTGTGTTGTTGTAGCTTATAAATATATAATTCGTTATTTTCCTAATTTATTGAATTATCATTTTGAAGTTTGAGACCCTAAGTTAGTTTTTTAAGGCAATGGAACTGATTTCATGGTGATATGGAGCGCTGTGTAATAAATTTATGAATATTTTATGGCAACTCTGACAATACGGTGTGAGGAAACATCTCCCAACGCTTACCCGGGGGACCATCCATACTAAAGTTTTGATTGATCTCTATGTACTGTTATCAATTTTGTTTACATTTTTTACATTACATTTATTGATGATTTTTTCCCCGACTTATCGTTTTCATTTACAGAGAAATAAAGGTTTATTATTAATGAGTGGGGCTGGAGTCAAGAATAGAATCCTCAATTTGTCCAGGTCAGGGAAATCCTTTTCCCCACGGTAATCAGTGTTCCATTGGTAGAGTCAAACTTAGTAAAGTGCTGCTATTTAAGTTGGAGAACCTGTTAATGGCTTGGGCCTCACATTCAGAAGTACTTGTGCAACGTTTTAGGTATCTGATTCGCGAAGGCTACAGTTGGGTTATCTTTATAGATAAACCTAACGATACCAATGTTATGAACATAACAGTATCCAGATAATAAACCATTTACTCTTCTGAGATTCATTTTACTTAAGCTGAGGAGATATTTTGTTAGATTAGGATGAGTTTGCTGTGCTACTTGCCAGATGAGGTGCAGGTGATTGGTTAAGAGCCAATCTTTGATTACACTCTTTTTACTATGGGCCCAAGGCCCACAGGAGTGGTCTGCTAGGGTGTCTACTTGGTCAATGCCCTAATGGCTGGGCACCATTATGGAGTGACAGGGATACTACATCATTATTGGGGATCAGTGTTTTGTAAATTTTCCCAGAAAACTTAGAGTTGATTTTTTATGAGCCAAAAGCTTTAATGGCAGCTTGGCTATATTAATAGAATTCAGATTAGGATTCTTTTTAATATTTTTCTATTAACCAGGCATTAATTGCAGATATTTCTGCCTTGGTATTGCCATACTTTCATATAGGAAATGTGGTATTGAGATTATTATTAGCCTCATACATGCCACTACTAGAGCCACAGTCCATCTTGGATCCATCTGTGTACTATACAGTGTCACCAGAAGATTAAGATGGGTACCCATTAGCAGTTTTTCTTAAGGGGGAGTAATCATGTAATCAGATTTCATATCAAGTATATGAAAAGGGGGAGTTGCAATATGGCGGCGTTTAGATCAACACGCTTTACTTTCTAGCTTATCGTGTTTTAATTATTTTAAAAGAATTAATACAGTAATCACCGTCAATTTAGTATCAGTATATAGTATTGTTCGTTGTGTGTATTTTTTATTATATTTGGACATTTCATCGATTATTTTACATTTATTTTATGCCAAAATAAAATGTTTGTTGGATATTCATAACCTTATAAAAGAGGTACGTTTTACATTATTATCAGTAGTTTTATTTCAATCAAGATAGAGTTCATTGATTAAAACTAGATTTATTGAATGAATACCCCTCCTCAAATAATAGTTATATCTGTGCAGAAGCGCATGCGTATTGATGATTAGTTGCACTCTACTGGACAATCAATAAATTAAATCATTAATTTAGGAGAAAGGAAGAGTAGAGAGATTACTTGTATCTAAGTATTGTTCTCTAAATAAAAACAATAATATTTTGTTTAATTTACAGTAACGACTGTTAATCTTAATCATATTTCTTTTAAAACTTTGCATACCTTTTTACAAACTATTTAAGAAGAATGGATGAGAAAAATAACAGTATTGCAAGTATGTTAGAAACAGTATTCAAGACGCTATGGCAACCATTAACAATAACCTTACATTAAGATTTGACCAGCTTGAAAATAAGTTTACTGCAGTCGGTGAATTACAAAGAGAATTTAATTCTGTTAAAAAATCGGTTGAATACTTACTGAGAGAAGCTAGAAAAAGAAACTTAATTTTCGTAGGTATAGATAAAGTTGACACCGTAGAGGAAAGATACAAAGCCGTGATCGCTCTATTGAGGAACGTCATGAAAATTGATTGTCAATCTTATGATATAGATTTCGTCAGAAATTTAAACAAACACAAGAGTAATAATGAAAGTAACGGCAAAACAACTCTTCTAGCAGCCTTCACAACATGTAGAAAAAAGTTAGAAGTCCTGTTTCTAGGAAAACGTTTAAAAAATTTGAATATTATGATGTTTGAGGACCACGACGAAGAAACAAGAAATATTAGAAAGACACTACTGCCTATAATGAAAAGTGAGAGGAATAAAGGAAATCATGCTGTAATTAAAGCAGATAAACTGTTTGTAAATGGCAAAGAATGGCGAAATGATGCGTATTTATCCAATGAAGAGTCTAAACAGTCTGATCTGTCAGATAATAGCTCAATAGAGAGGGAAACCATTAATGAATCTACTAATGGTTTTGAGGAAGATGAGGATGACATGAATAAAGAAGAAAAATTTGACCAATTAGAGAAAAGCTATAAACAACCAATAAATAAGCATTCTAAAAATAAAATTAAAAAACTAAATAAAAAAATTAAACAGAAAGAAGATAAAAAAGAAAATATAAAAGTAAATAAAAATAACAATATATCCAATAAAGAACCTTGCAAAAAGAAAGAAAGTAGTGATACTCAAACAATAGGCAATAAAATAGTGAAAGAAACGCCAGATTATTTTTTTTTTTTTTTTTTACGCTTTAACCCGTAGGGTCATTTAGCGTTTTCCCCTCACTCAACATTAGCCCCTGAGTTTGTGCACATCCGCCAGATTATTGTTTTAATAAAAATATAAATAAACAATATCAATCTACACAAAATTTTTCTCAATATATTCCTAATAAATCAAGAAAAAATAAGATTGTTGCAACTTGTTAAAAGTTCCCTAGTTTGTAAATTCATTATTCACTTATTGTAATTTTAGTTCAAAGAAATAAACTAAATAATTCAAATATTATGGTAAAATAATATGAATGTGTTATGATTTAATTATAAATATTAAAACAGCAATAATGTAAAGATTACAAAAAATAAAAATATTAAAATTTACACTTAAAAATATCCATATTGTAAGATTTAAAAAATAGTAGATCAAAACTAAAATAAACAATATAATAATAAAAACATGATCAGAAAACATACAATAAAAGAAGATGAAATCTAGATTTAAATACATAAAATATATAGAAGTATTATAAATATAAGTATAAATAGTTATAAAATAAGTTACAGCTAGTAGGTACTATCAAAAGGTTGCATTCTTAATTTATTAAATTTTATTGCACCTCATTTTAAAATACTTTGTATCAACCTTAGAATTAAGGATGTGACTACAGCACTTATGTGCTCCATGGCTTAACAGCCGATTTGCATAAAATGTATTTGTCATAAAATGTATTTGTAATTATTTCCTATGTAATTATTCTTTTATGCAATAAATGGAATTGATTGATTGATATGAAATCACTCTGAATCACATTCACTATTTCAGAGTGACCTCTAACAATAGAAATGTTCCAATTCCCACTGATCTGTAGTCTGTAAGCTGCCAACCTAGCCTCCCTTTTTATAACTAAATCAGAAGGTGGAAGGCTCAAATTGACTTCTAGAGCAGTAGTTGGTGCTGAGATCATGGACCCTGTTATGGATAAACAGACTAGGCATAAAGTTCAGTTTGTTACTTGCAGTGGCTTGGTTGATTTTGAGCCTCCACACAAGAGCGCTATATATAATTTGAGGTCTAACCACAATTAAGTATAGCCAACGCAATACTTTTAATTCTGATAATAAAAAAATAGAGTTGTGGAGTCCAGATATAAGGAAAAATAAAAAACAAGTCTCTCCACTGATGAACGAGTTGGACGACTCAATCACTTCCGTTTCTTAACACTTTCTTCGCATCTCGCCGGCACTGATAATGGACTGTCAAGTCTGAAAGCTGGCTTTGTCATTATACTTAAACATCAGTGAAGAGACTTGTTTTTTATTTTTCCTTATAATTCTGAGGTTTGTGACTCCAGATTTTGCCTACTATAGCGTTACACATAGTTTAAATCAGTGTGAGTGTCTGTTACCATCTCGGAAAAGAAAATAGTTTAATGTATTTTTAACTTTTATCTTTATGGCACTAATGATGGCCGCCTAACATGAAACTAAATTTAATGTGTACTCTACGGTCAACTCAAAGCAGCTTCATCGATTGACGATAAATTAGTAGTTTCCGAATGATTGAATAGATCTCTGAAACATTTAATTTACTTCTTTTCACAAACAATATTGCTGCTCCTAGAATTTTTTCGCTCCCCCCCCCCCCCGAATAAGAACCACCCATCGATCTATACGGTTCTACAGTCTAAAAATAGAATTCTAGTCCTACTCATGAGTTTACACATTTGGCTTCATGTAGCTAAAGTATAACCTTCTCTCAAACAGCTGTTATCTTCCCTGTAAAATTTTCATTTCAATAATGTTATTATTTTTCTTTTAAAAGTTTATTTTATTGTTTGTGAAGTTGATTAGAAAGTTTAGTTTTAAAATTTGGAAATGGGTAGTGGACAGAGCGTCCGTAAGATAACGATTGATAACAGTTCTGCGGACGTTATCAAAGTCAGTCAGTCAGTCGTTGAGCGTTTGAAGTCCGGTAGTAGGACCGAAATCAATCGTGAAAATCAAGAGACATATGCCGAGCAGAGCCAGGTGAGACAAAATTTTGGTAATTTCGCTCAACCTACGTACGTTTACCCCCTAGGTTCTATTCCAATACAAGAAGAAATACAAAAAGAAGTTGAGAAAACAAACGAATACTGGAAACGAAGGATTGATAAGATGGAAAAATCTCAGGAGCAGATTGATAAGAGGATGAAATCAGAGTATGAGAAAACAATTCAGCAGTACGACAAGCTGATGCCGGAGCTTGAGGTTGGTAAGAAACAAAACAAGTCTGACATGAAGGATCTAAACCAGGTTCGAGAGAAGCTAATTGAGTGTTACAAGAACAATAAGGACCGAACTCTCAACTGTGCTGCCGAGGTTGAGATGTTTAACAGGTGTTTCGAAGCCAAGCGCAACGAAGTGCAGAGACTGCATGCTTAGACATCAAAGCTCTTTCTTGTCAACAGAATAGCATTATAGGGTGTGTGTAGGTAAACAAGTATATTTAAAAAACATGAAGGTTTATCAAATATTTTAATTAACGATGGACAACTTAGAGTGGCTTCCTACCTCTATAGTCTCAGTCTATCTTTTTATTATCACTGCCTTGATAATATTAAATGTAAGCCTCATAAAGGGCTGCGATTGATGGATCAGATTCACGCTAGCTGCTATTAGTTGCTTGTTTCCGGATTTTCTCTGTCATAAATCAGACTTAGTGGCGAGACAAATACCAAAACAACCTGTTGCTAGTGCTTTTCTGTTGTCAAATATTGTAAATATTAAAAACTATCCGAAGAATAAAATAACTGTAGAGTTGTAAAAAAAATTGTTTTGTTTGTTAATATATGAAAAATTATCTTCTCCTTTTGTCTTTATTTATTTGATTTTATTTGTTTTATTGACTGAGTTAAGTTACAGAGAATAATGCACAGTTACATAATTTAAACCAAATAAATAATTTTCTCCCTCAAATGAGTAGGTAGGGGCGAAAAACGTTAATATTTAATAAATGTGTTGGTTAAAGTGATGTAGAATTTCATACACAGTGGTCCAACTCCCCCGGAATAACCTGTTTTAGATGGGCCTTTTTTAAGTTCATCGTTTCTCCACTAGAGGCAGGTCGGTTCACCTTGTACAGCATTTATAAAATAATTAGTTCTTCCTTTTTAGGATTTAAATTATTTTAGGGGATCTTTAACAATATTAAAAATCTTATTAATTATTTTCTATGTATAATTTTCATAAAATGTTATAAAAATATAAACACTGTATTATTTTTAACTAGATTTGATATCATGATGACCATGACGTGCAGAAATAGAAATTAATTTACGTGTTTATTGCTTTTTTATTTGTTCTTTTAATGGAAAAATGCTAAATTTATATTATTTTCTAAACAAATAATCTTATTAACATCTAAAAATGTCCAGAAAATTTGTCTTGTTTACATTCTAGTTTATAGACGTCTCAATTTAAAACTGATAACAATATTGACCACATTTGTACAAGGTGAAAACTAGCGCTTGGTGCGGTAGTTGATGCAAATAACCCTTGCTTTTTTAGGACCACCTCAAACCAGGGAGTTGGACCACTGTGTCCCGCGCCCTCACCCCTACTGTATGAATTTCTACATCACTTTAGTGTCGGTTTTAAGGTTTTGGACGACTCAGTTATGTCTGTTTATTAATTCCATAACCCTGAACACACACAGCCTCTGAAATGGTTTGTAATAACTGAAAGCTAACTTCCTCAATACATTTTTATTCAAATCAGTAGAGAGTTTTGGATATGACTCATCAACATTTTAATATCCACATTTTGTGGATACTATAAATAAATAATATTGAATAAATAATTTTATTCATCAACAGAAAAAAGTATTCAAAACTTAAAAGGAAATTTTCTTTATCACATTGGATTAGCTACGCTCATCCTCCCTGCTTCGGACTCAGAATATGAAAGTGGTTAAATTTACACTGCAACAGGTCTTCGGAGTCGCTTCACTTGTCCTTAGATGGTAAATACAGATGGTTAATCCCAGCCGTCACCCATCCAGGCACTGATCACGCTCGTTGCTGCTTAACTTTTATGATCTAACTAAAATCATTATTTTCTTTAAAAAACGTACCCAGGTTCTCTCTATTCTACATGTTCAGGCCTTGTGGTATCAGTATTATGATGTCACTCAAAACAATGGACTTACGGTTTTGAACCCACCTAACTGGTTTGGCGGCATCGAAACATAGAATTATGCTTACTTTCAAAGTTATTAAATAACATAGTAATCATCTAACGAACCTAAAGAAAAAGATACAATCTTTGAAGAAAAATAATTATTATCATCTGGGCAGGTGGTGTTTTGTAATAGTTGTTTATTGTGCTTCACTTAGCCAGAGTGCTTAAGGAGTGTCTGTTAGTTCCTTAATGATAACTAACTGTATGTCGTATGATGAGATAGCTACATATTGATCACATGTTGACAGTGTTATTTTTATTATTGTTTATGTTTGCGGTAAATTAGTCAATAACAGTGCTTTGTTCAAAATTATTTTAATAAGAACTCTGAAGTATAGGAAGCACATTCAAATCATCTATATTTAATTTACTTAAAAAAACTTTAATAATACGTCTTCTTATATGTATATATGTACCTTAGATTCCATTAGAAGTCAAATTTATTTAATTATTACAAAACTAATATTTGCAGTTGATAAATTGTGCCAAACCCTTTTAAGGGAAATTATTCTATCTGTTCATTATCTTGGGTTTGTTATGCGACCAATAGAATCGTTTACCCTCTTGGATTTGGTCTTAGGATCAATAGAATTGTTTTTGCTTCTTTTGATTTGATCTGAAGACCAATATAAACGTTTCCACTCTCTTTAATTTGGTCGTTTTCGCTCTCATAGATTTGGTCTGAGGACCAAAAGAATTGTTTCCCTCACAGTATTAAGGCGCCATTGATAAGGCTATCTCTTAATTTTTGTCAGTACAAAAATTAAGAATTATTCTTACAGTTAAGAAATATTTACTATCTAACTCAAACTTAATACGACAAAAGTTATTTAAGAGGTGGTGCATAATAATGTAACTTTGCATATTGCAATAAATGAATATTGCAAAGTTACGTTTTACAATCTATTAAACGAATATTAAAGCTTTAATAACGCCTTACTTAAAATATAATACTTAAAACGCAATACACTTGTGTACGACACGGGTTATTGATACCACTAAAGAAGAAAACAAACATTTGATTGGAATTGTACAATGCCTAAAAAAATAACCATAGATTTGTAAATAAAATGTTTTTATAAGAGCGGCAGGTAAGAATCTATTTTACTGACTTAATATCAGAATTTACTACTTTCTATAATAAAAGTGTATGCTACCCCCCTCCATGACCCTAACCTCATAGCTCATTTTTCTTCAAAAATTCGCTAACAATGAGCATAGTCTCGTATAGTCCTTTGACAAATCCAAAAAAATTGACTAGTAAAAAAGGTTTTCCAGTATAAAATATAAAAGTTTTTTCAGTGTAGATTATAAGGTCTTTGTTTGATCCTATCTTTAGCATAGGTTTAATTTAATTTCCCAAATTAAAAAGCCTGACAGCCTTTATTCATTCCACGTTATTTATAAAGCACTTGTAAACCTTAATACCCTCGCATTCTAGCTGTATTCCTTGAAACTAAATAGTCTTACTTTGCCTTTCTCAAATGTAAATTACGAGCGTGGTAGCCGAAATCGTCTGTCCGGTGTTGCACTCTTCTTAACAATTAAAAACTGTCCACCGTATGAAGTTTTGGACATTATAAATTGAAATAATCAACCAACCAACCAACTAGATGATCTAACACTTGCTATCAAGACGCGCTTGATGTTTACTTACAGAAGACAGACTTAAGCTTCTGTGAGTGCTTAAACTTTTCTATTTTTCATGTTTCCCCATTTACCATCCGTTTGGATAATTTTGTGCCATTTACCATCCGTTTGGATAATTTTGTGCCATTTGGCTTTTATATCAAGCGCTGTACCTCACAGTGTTAGGGGATGGCTCTATAAGGAACTTTTTTGACCTCATGGACTTTGTATGAGATAGAGAAATTGGAGTAAACTTACTTTTCTATGATTATGGGATGTTACAGTAAAAACTGAACAATGCCCACTCTGTTTTACTATCTGCGGTAGTAGGGGCTGTCCATACCATAAGGGGTTAGCCCTTACAAAATTAAACTAATAAGTTCTTACATAACAGTCTATCAGACTTAAGGTTTGATCCTGAATTACTTATAGAGATTCTTAACCTGATAACAAGTTTAAAAGGGCGCTAGGTTCTTAGAAATTGATATCCTGGAGCAAGAACCAATCCCTAGGATCTTTCATGACACTTCAAAAAAAGAGGTTTAAACTTAAAACTACTAACTCAAAGAAGAACACAGTGTCTATAAATATGTTAATAATTTAATGAAAGGCGCAAAACGCAGGTTACTTCATAAGGATAAGTCGAGTTTGCTCTTCAACTTTCTTCAGTGCTTATCGTTCGGCGTTTGACGTGATTTTAGTTGCCTTTTGTACTTGTTATCTCAATTAAAATATAACAGTTAAATGAAGAAACGATATTACTTTTTACTATTTCTTTATAACCTTCTCAATGAGCAAAACAACAGGAAAACATCGGGAGGTAAGTTAGCCTCAAAATTTAGGACCTGCGGAGTTAATGTAATGATTATGCGCAATATGAACCAAGCATGTACAGTTTGATTTTGACATGTGTTTTGTAATGGTTTTTTCTACTTTTTTGTTCTCGACGGGGTCACTTTGTTCTATGGCAAATCGATTTAACGTGTCATCCCCCTTTATCCAAGATCCTTGGTAGATTATAAAGCAGAAACACGAAATAGACTGTAAAACTAGGGGACAAGCCTTCCAAAGGAAATTCGCCTGTCTAGCAGACCCCACCAAGATGTTGATTAGTTTCCTAGGTAATATCAGATTTAAAATAAAATAAATCAATAATTAAAACACGTAGCAGAACTGTATAATTGAAATTTGAATACCTAATCAAGTATAGGAAAAATGTCCCTAATAAAATAATTAATTATTTGAGCTTATCAGACCAGACAAGCTCACAAGCTGTTTCTCCGGTGTCCTGGTCAAGAGGAAGAAAGTGGGAATTTTTATCCCTTCGCTTTCCAGGTTTTACAATCGCCCCTGGCGATAATTAGTGAAACTAATTACCTACTCTAGTAAGAAATGTCTAATTCAATACTCAAGAAAGTATAAAGAAAAAGTACTGTTTGCTATAAAAATCCAATACGAAGGTTTTACCGAAATTATCTGTTTCAAGTTTTATAAGATTCTTACTGATTTTTACCAAATTTTATGTCTGTGTGATATGTGAATGTCTGTTATCATTGTATCTCACGGAGTTGCCATACTCAAGGATCTTTTATGAAGGGGTTGACGCGATATATTATGATACAACAAAATAAAGCCAAACTTACCATCCATATAGCAAGGTTATAGTAAAGGCGCGATACATAGGTTATGTAAAAAGGATATGACAAGTTTAACATATTTTATCACTTCAGGGCATATAAAACATTTAAATGGACAACCTTTATACTTTTCCTCATTTATACCATATAGGAAAAGTATTGTGTTTGCAAAAAAATCTGAAACCTGGATGAAACCGGAATTATACGTTTCAGGTGTTTTAAATGAGAGATGAAACTCTCCGTTTCTAGAGAGATGAAACTTTGTACAAAAATCAGCCTGCTTCTGAAAGTTGTGCTATTTGGAAAATATTGTTCATGACGTCATTAACCCGCAATAATGACTCAGCGAAAATTTAAAAAATCTTAAAACGCAGATAAATGATGCGATCGGATAAAGATTTGGCACGCATGTGGCCATGTATGAGACTAACATATGTGCCAAGTTTCATCTCCTCATCAGCATTAGTTCGATTTTTTCGAATGACTTGTATACGTTTTTTAAAAAATTGTAAAAAATCAAATATTTAATCCATTAATACATTTACTTAATAAATAACTACACTAAGTTTCGTTCAAATACGACAAGTATATCCATGATTGTTGTTGAATTATAAAAATTTAGCAGTATTGAGCGTGGTCAGTGCTGTATGGGTGACCGCTGAGAACAAACGGATGCATTTACCATCTGTAGACGAGCGAAGTCTGAAAACATGCTGCAGTATACATTTGGTGATTTGTATATTCTGAGTCCGAAGCAGGGAGAACGAGCTTAGCGAATCTGATGTGATGAGGAAAAAATTCTGAGGTACCCCGTACCCGATTTTTTAAAATAAAAATATCAAGACACGAAGTGGTAAAAAAACAAAATTAAATAACACCGAAAAAGAAAAAGTATAGAATTTTCATTATTTGGTACAAACAAATAGTGAAAATTATGTCATTTTTCTTTACAACTTTACAATATGAAAGTATTCCTCGGGAGGTATAATTTAGTTTAAATTTAATACCTACCCCGTTGATGTTATGATTGCAAGCATGCGCAGTTTATACAAAGCATGTTTTTGTACAAATTATCCGGTAAATATTCAACCATAAAGCCTAATGTTACCATTCGAATAATAAATCTTTAAAAGTTATAACTCAGGAAAGTTTGTTAAATTTCAATAATTGTGTACTATCACATGATTATAAAATATTCAATTTGATGTTTATTTACCCTTTTGTATAAAGAACAAATTTGTCTAGTTTCAATTTAATTTTTAGCGTAAGTTCAATTTTATTGTCTTATGTACGTTATTTATAAAAGATTGTTAACGACCAAAAAAATATTATATTGAGTTGAAAGTAGTACATATGTCCCTTCTTTTTATGATAATAAGGTTTATACGAAGGTACAATACTCCTTTCCAAATATAGTCAGTTCCAACACTTAATGGTGAGCCAGGACTTGTAGCTGGGATTCAGCACATTAACTTACCAGAGGAAAATCATAGGTAAAGTAGACTAACCTTCGGATGATTAGGAGTCATTCCCCTTAAGGGGTTAGCTGTTTTGATCCCCTAGATATAAGGTTTTTTCTAAAAGCAGCATTTCCCATCTGTTAACAAAAAAAAAAATAAGGTATATCAGTTTCATTTTTATACGGATTTTATTGACGATTTTCGACGCTTCACTTGTTTGTTGTTAAGCACCATCCAACGAAGTCACTACCTAGATGGGTGACTGCCTGATATCACAAGTCTTTTTATTAGGACGAGCGAAGCGAGTCTGATGAAACACGTCTAAAAGGGATTAAGTCATCTTTGCACTCTTAAGGACAAATGAAATAGATCCAAAGAGGACGAAAGTAAAGAATTTAATAAAGTGAGGAAAAATTTAGATGTACCCCGTACTTGATTTTTTATTACTTTTCCTCATTTATACCGTAGGTATAAAGGAAAAGTATTTTTTGGCAAAAAATCCGAAACCGGGATAAAACCGGAATTATCCGTTTCAGTCGGTTTAAGGTCTCCTGAGTGGTTTTTGCTGTTGTCTGTCTATATGTGTGTGTCTGTTATCATCGTAGCACCCAGTTTATTTATGCTAGAGAGTTGAAATTTTCTACACAAATTAGTCTGCCTTTGCAGTTGTGCTATACGGAAAATATTTTTTATGACGTCATTAACCCGCAATAATGACTCAGCTAAAATATCGAAAAATCATAAATCGCTGTTAAATTATGCGATCGGATTTGGCATGTATCTATGTATAAGACTAACATATGTGACAAGTTTTATTTCATTATCGGCATTAGTTCAATTTTTATTGAATGACTTGTTTACGTTTTTTAAAAAAATAAAAAAAATTGGAAATGGTCCAATTGAGTTGAAATTTAGTACAAGTGTATATTATGAACTAATAAATAAGTACACTACTGTTTCGTTTAATACGAAAATAATAACCAAGATTTTTGTAGGATCATAAAAATTAAGGCGTATTGAGCGTGGTCAGTGCTGTATGGGTGACCGCTAAGAATGATTCGGATGCATTTACTACCTGCAGATGAGCGAAGCGAGTCCAAGGCATATTGGAGTATAAATTTGCCGAACTGCGTATTTCTGACGATGTCCGAAGCAGGGAGGATGAGCGTAGCGAATCTGATGTAATGAGTAAAATTTGTAAGTACGAGGTACCCCGTACCCGATTTTTTTATCATATTTTAGTAGATTATCTATAACATATTATATCGTTCATCGTATTAGTAAATGAAAAGTTAATAAGTACTGCAGTGAAACTGATTTATAAATCAGTGTAGCAGAGAATAACAAGGGTCAGATGAAGGGCAAATTTTATATGAAACTACATGAACATGACGCAGGACATGAGAGATGTTTTTTATCCTGTGAAGGGTGGCATGTCCTTTCCTGGACATCTATTCCCTACAAGTATGTAGCTTTAGAGGTTTATTTTATGTCATGCCCTATGCAAATTAACCTGACCCTTGAGTTATTCTAGCCGTCTTTAGTTTAACCATATAAACAAAAATAAGTAAATAAATAATACAAATATCATTTGATACTACCGTGTTTGCAAAACATGAATAGTTGACACAATATAATTGTGCGAGAGAAACCTAGGAAATGTAACAAGCAAAATGCAATGCTAAATCTAGGAACTATTCGACATTCGTCATTATTTTGATGGCTCGAATAATGTCATGTCCCACTCTGTTTCGTTACGTCTAACTCATCAGGGGCGCCGACAGAGCCTGAACTCACTCTGACCAATTAATTCCGAAGAATAAAAGTGAGTATTTCAGAGACGAGCGGTGCTCTCTTACCGCACCATGCATGGCAAGCAAAAATATATCCTTTGATACTACCGAGTTTTGCCAAACATGAATAGTTGAACAATTTAATTGTGCGAGTTATATGCTAGGTGTCTCTCGCACAATTGATGAAATGCCGGTGAAAAGAGAAGAAAGTTAGACAATCATTTGTCAGGAAGATCTTTATTTTTGTAGGACTGAGTCCTGTAGCTGACTAAAGGTATCCTAGGTGTATTGGCTAGAGTCTCTTGCAGTAGAGAGACAGCCCCCACTCTCTCCTCGGAAATTAAGGGCTTTATCGCCATGATATTTAATATAAAAAATTTTACAAGTAGTTCATATGTTTTCCTATAGAAATCAAATGGGAAAACGCAACCACGTGTTCCTAGTGTTTGTTATTGTGATTCTCAGCAATTGAGTGCTGGTAAAATCTACTTGGCCCTTTTTTTCTGTAATATTCTATTTCCTGCCTAGTAACATAAATAACTAATTGATTAATTCACCTAGGTCAATGACTACAGTTGACTAAACTAATTTATATTATATTTTAATATTTAACTCTTAAGCTTTGAAAACACGCACGAAAATATTGAATAAATTAACATATATTTTTTTATGATTTAATCACGCTATTAAAACATCTAATCGAAAAAAAACAATCCCTTATCTCAATTGTACTTTTTTCACCCAAACATCAACTTAATAAGACAATTAGGAAAACGCGTAAGGAAAAAATGTAAAAGAAATTAAGAAGAAAAAAAAGTTAAAAGAATAAAACAACACTGAATGGGGAAACAATTACCCATCTTAATGAACAATTAGTGACGGTATCTTCTTTTTCTTCCATTTTATTAATAGCGCGGAAAGTTTTACTGTAAGCCAAAATCAGTTTATATATTATTATTATATATATAATATTATATAATATTAATATATAAATTATATTATAATATATATTATACTGATTAATATATTATATATATATATAAATATATATTATATATATATCATATATTTATAATATTATATATATTATAATTATATATTACTTATATATATATATATATATTAATTATATATATAGTATTATACATATATAATATACATATATATATTATATTATTATATATATTTATTATATTATATAATATATATATATATTTATATGCAGTTTCTATATATACATGATGATGGAATACTCCCGAAACGCGTCTGATTTATAGTGACTTTAGACCAAGTATTATTAAAACAAGGTTTTTGAAAAATTTAATAGTGTTTTATTTATTATATAAAAGTAAGCAAAGTCAACATATATGATGATTTAGACTGTTGTGTGATTGCTAAATGTGAACCATGCAGTATTTTAAAAAATTATTTTCACCTGAAAAACCAAAATTAATAATTTAAATTATTTAACCACGTCATACTGCTACAATCCTACAAGCACTAAGTATTTTTTTCCTTTCTCTAAAATGTTTGCCATTGGTTTAAATTACTTAAAATGTATATCATTTGATACTTCCGAGTTTTGTGAAATATAAATAGCTGACACGATATTACCTCTTGCACAATACCATTGTGTTTTTTAAATTATTTTATTCTCACCTAATTTGTTTATCAATTAAAATCGAGTTTATCATAATATTATATTATGGCGAGTTGTAGAAAATTTTAAACTATTAATAGAAAAAATATAATACGCAACAGGGATAAAAGAATTCAGCTCTCGTATTATCTACCTCGGCAGAGCCTCGGGAACAAACTAGTTTGCTAATGTAGTTTCCTCGTTCGGCTTTGCTTTAACAGATAACTTAAAGTTGAGCTGTAAAACACTCTTCCACCTCTTGTAGCATAAATAACTGTTTGAAACAAGTAGAACATGAAATTGTAATGTTAAGTTTATCTGTGAATAAAAACAAATTCCTTGAAAAGCTTACAACATATCAATTTTAAAATGTATGAATATTTTAATTTTTTAAATACATTTATCCAACTTATCACTTTTATATTTTTTAAATAAAATGTTTCATACATTTTATAACTTTTTAATTGTTATACCATACATTATATTTTTTACACTGTTTGCATTAACAATTTTTGTGTGTTTACACTGTTTCATTTTAGCAGAGAGAGCTTACATGTTCAAACCCTAATAAGTAACCTAATAATTTTATTTTATTTCCATTAACTCTTTTATTTATCACCATATTGCGTAGGAGTTCTACGTGGGATGATATTTGTCACTGGAATCGTTTTTATTAATTGTCTGGAAAAACTCCGTTAAAACATTTTGCCATCGTGGGTCTTTGTTTAAAATGAAAGATAAATTGGGATTATATTTTTTATTAAGCATGTAATAAGAGATAACTATAAACAAGGCCGTTTCCATAGAGATATATACTAGAGGGGGCATAGCCTATCTCATTACATTAAAAGACCTTACATATTTTTTGGGCTCTCAGGGGCTCTGTGTAACCTTATTGAAACCTCCTCCAAGAGTGAGTTAAGATCATAATAAATTAATTGTTTTCTGCTTCCCGCACATTGCTTGTATTTTGATTTGTATTTTTAACGTTCTACTGTACAATTTACTGAAATTTTGTACTGATTTTTTATTGTATTTATAAGCGAGGTGGTCAGGTTATATTTTCAATGTTTCAAAATGTAACCTATAGGGCCTCTCTAGTAATAATATCTCTATGCTAGAGGGGGTATAGCCTATCTCAGTAGATTGAGAGGCCTAATAGTTATTTATGCACCAAGAGAGAAAAGATTGCTATTATTTCCCTGAGCAGTTAGTTGGTTCCTAAGGCGTAAGCCAAGGGAACCAAAGTATTTAACTCCCGAGGCGAAGCCGAGGTATTTATGCGTTTAAATCCCGAGGCAAAGCCGAGGGTGTATAACTATTAAGGTGCATACAAAATTTTATCTTTAATTTTAAGTAGTATTGTATACTTAAAATTATATGAAAAAGTTAGTTTACATTTCTGTAATATATTGTGTATATTTAAAATAAATGGAAAAGTTAGTTTACATTTCTATAATACAATGTGTATACTTTATAATTATTAGGAAATGTTAGTTTACATTTCTGTAATACATTGTGTATACTTAAGATTATATGGAAAAGTTAGTTTACATTTCTGTAATGCATTATGTATACTTAAAATTATATGAAAAAGTTAGTTTACATTTCTGTAATGCATTGTGTATACTTAAAATTATATGGAAAAGTTAGTTTACATTTCTGTAATGCATTGCGTATTATTAAAATTATATGGAAAAGTTAGTTTAGATTTTTGTAATAAATTGTGTACACTTAAAATAAGAAGGAAAAGTTAGTTCATATTTTGTTTATATTTGTGTAGTAATAAAGACGTCATAAGTTTGTTTGCCCATTTCTTATCCAGAAAATAGAGTACATGAGTAATCACGACATTATTCATTGAAATTTTTCGGTGTCATTTTAAACTAAAAAATTTTAGGTAACTAAAAATCCGGTTGTCATAGGAACATGAGCTAACGACACTAAAAATAAAGAAAACACGGGGGAAATAGAGTGCAAAGGTAGTAAAAGTGCTTTTTATTCCCTGCAGGGACGTAAAGTTAGGGATTTCGAGGGTTCTTTGTAATTATCTTCATGGCAGCACGTCACCCCAAGCCCTGTCTCGCTCATTATAATTCTTGTACAACTCCGACTGCAGTTCTAAAGATGTTTCTTTTATTTGAAACTTCCTTGAGATTAACAGAGAGCACGAAGTGCAAGTGAAGTAAAAGATAAACAATAAGGTCCTTCATATTAATAATAACAAGTATACTTATGATGAAAAGTGGATAAAAACCAAAACACAACTTGTCAGGCGTATTAAGTTAATGACAAATAAGAGTGGAAATGTGCTTGGTGAGGGGTCGAGCCCGCTCCATGACTTTAATCAAAAATGTGAATCACAACTCGGTAAAAATCTAACTTATTTTTAACCGAGTGAAATACTTGTAAATGGGAAATCTACTTTGCATAGAGGTGTTAATTTTCCAAAATAAATATTGACTTTAGCCACCACAAACACACTTGCGCGCTCGTAAACCGAAATATTTTCTAATATCTATATACTCCCTCCCCCTTAACACGTATAAAATATTACGATCAAGGAAATGGTAAATGGAAATCGTTCCCTTTTACTGTGATTATGTTTTTTTCGTCCTACGTCGATTTTTTCAACACACAGATGCGAGCATGACGAGGTGATTTTTAATGATGTTCGAAGAACGCAATAAAATAAACTATTTTGTGCCCAAATCCTAAAAAAATTGTTTTAAACCATGAGGAACACGATGAATAATAATAAGAAAGTGGGAATATTTTGGAGTTCTAGCCATAGAGGTATTATTACTAGAGGGGCCCTATAGGTTAAATTTTAAAACGGAGGAATAGTAACCTGACCACCTTCGCTTATAAATATAATCAAATAATCAGTACAAAATTACAATAACTTATATAGAAAAAAATACAAACCAAAACACAAACAACGTGCGGGAAACCGAAATAAGATTATTAATTACAACCTAAACTCACTCTTGAAAGAGGTTCCACTGAGGTTACACAGAGTCCCTGAGAGTCCCAAAAAGATGTTTCAGGACTCTTAATGGAATTAGATAGGCTATGCCCCCTCTAGTATGTATCTCTATGGTTCTAGCAGTTTGTAGACTAACTGCTGGCTCTGCTTTCTAACAAGACAACTCTGTCATCTACATCAAAAAATTTATTTTTATCATATTATTTTAAGCTCAGAAAATCATTAACTTTTTTTACAAAATTCTATTAGAACTAATAGCAGAAAGCCTGGGGCCATTAAATTACCCAAATGGTAAGATTTAGGAGTAAGGGTCGGAGTTCTGAGAGCTAGCAAACTTTCTCCCAAGAAAATCAGCCATCCCTGCAAAATTTACCTCAATTCTTGAGGAAAAACATTTCCCTTCATTTAGAAATTCTTTGAATTTCCTTTGCATTCATTTCTTTTCCTCTTTATATAGCAGATATTTGAAAAAAGTATTGTGTTTGTTCGTTTTAAGTTCTTAAACCCATAATTTATGGGTGAGGAATGATGAAAATGCAAAAATTTTAACCTATGGTTTTTTGTTTTGTTAGGTTAATCGAGGTAAGAAAAAATGTATTTCAAAGAAAACAAAATGAAAATATTAATTGTACAAATTTTTATAACCAATTAAAAAAAATAATTTAAAAAAGTAAGATTCGCGGCAAAAAGTTATTACGTCACTTGGGTTGTTTAGTTGATTGGTTCATTTCAAATCTCAAGGTCAATGCTTAAACTAACAAATGTTCAAAACTCAACAAAGTTTTCATTGTATTGCGAGTTATTTTTAAGCCTGCAATGCTCAAAAATTATCATACAAACCAGGATCTAAAATGTTGTAGGCAAAGCTGTTCGGATATCAGTGACAAAATAAAGTTTTACTTGATTGTTGTTAACCTTACGTTTCGTTCAAATTATGATATTATTGTTTAGAATTGGGGTAAATAGTTATTTTTTTTTAGTCTGCAGAATCTTTTGTAAAAATCACGTGAATAATTGCTAGTTTTAAGTTATTTTTGTTCGAGTTAAGTACGTCCGTATATCATCTTACATATGGGACGAGTGAATCCGATTTTGAGCAGTATTCGGCGTTGAGATACCTAAAACAAAAGCTTTATTGATGCCTTTTTTATTAAAGTTAGTACATATTAATTAAGGAATAACTAATTTCTCAAATTCAATGTATTAATTTCATTAATTAAACAAAAAGTAGGGTGAACAACAAGCACTTGAAATTTTATCACTGATAGTATATTATGTATACAAAACATTTTAAAACACAAAATTACCACTAATATTTTGTTTTAATTACTTAAAATATCATAAATAAAATTATTACTTAAAATATATAATTATTGTTAAAATATTATAATTAAAAAGTTGAAATTTATCGATAACACATAAATTATTGTTATCAGATGTGATAAGAGTAATTTTCCGCCAGAACTGGAGTTTAATAAAAAAAACTTCCAGTTTTCTTGTAATAAGTGGTTCCCTGTGGGACATGTGCAAAACACGAAAAGAACTTTTTTTAAAGCTGATAAAAGTTTCTATAAAACAAGTGTTTTTTCGTCAAAATCGGATAAACATTACTAAAGTTATGACATTTGTTAAATAGCCAAAAAATGCACTAAAAGTCAATATTTTTTCAAAGAAATTTGCTGACTGCATAAATTAACCATTCTATTAGTGTTTTTGAAAGAGCCATAACTTTAATTGTAGTTATCCGATTTTGATGATTAAACACTTGTTTTATAGAACATTTTATTACCTTTAAAAAATAGTCTCTTCATGTTTTGCACACGCTCCACAGGGAACCACTTATTTCAAGAAAACTGAAATTTGTGCGATTTTATAAAATTTTGAACATGCACAATCATATAAAGGACTCCACTGTAGATAGGCAGACTATGTTTTTTCTTCATAATTTAAGGGACATTTGCAGAAATATTTGGTTTGAAGTAGTACAAAATGAGTCACATTTTTTCAGGGGCGGCTCTTGGACTATAAGTATATTGAATATACTTTCTATTTATTTATTTTTCTTGCCAAAGAAATTGAGAGAGGCTGCATTTATCAATAGAAATTGACCAGCTTCTGTTTAACATTTCATAGAGGTCGTAGATAAATAATATGAAGATGAACGATGAGCAACAAATTCATGTTTGGAAAGACACTATAATAGAGTATTTGCATTTTTCCAAAAACTTTTTTCCCATATAAAATGATAAAATGTGTAAAAAATATATTAAGGTATAAAAAAAATATTTAATTTAATTTTAAATAGTCGAAATAAGCATTTAAAGAAGAGGAGAGGAGGAATTGGTGAGAGAGTGGGGTGAAAATGGAACGGTCTAAAGGTTGGGTCGTTTAAGGTACAGATAGGAGTTTTAGTTAGAAATATTGTATGGCCAACAGTTGCTTACAGTTCAATATAATGTAAAAAAGACTGAAACAAAACGATACCGTGTTCCAGGTAATACAATGCCTAAGGAACGTGATTACTACAGCTGTCAGTATCATCTTGTTGACAGTATAGAATAAACTTTTAGTGAATATTGTACTACACGGTGGTATTCTTACGTCTGACGTCACACAAGCAGACGAAGCCGTTTCTCCTCCAAAAGAACATGTTTAAATATATTTTTCGTTTTTTTTTTTGCTTTATCATCAAATTATAAGTTTTTTCATTCTATTTTACTTAAAGATAATGCAATTAAAAAAAATGTGCAAATACTCTGAGAGAGGCTGCATTTATCAATAGAAATTGACCAGCTTCTGTTTAATTTGTAGATAAATAATATGGAGATGAACAACGACGAGCAACAATTTCATGTTTCGAAAGAGACTCTAATTATACAATGTTAGGAAACATGATAATAGACAATTTGAAAAATTGTCTATTATCACAAGTTGAAAAACTTGAAACTTGAAGAAAACCCGCGTACTTAGTGAAGTATTTATTAACGTACTTGACTAAGTTTCAACTTGAAATCTCTCTGAAGAAGGAGAAGGGTAAAGTTGGTGCAAACTTGAAGTATAGAGAGTTTATTATCATGTAAAAAGATTCCACAAGACTTTTAATTTTTTATTAAATTTTTTATACTTTTAGGAAATTTTCATTGTGAAAATGCCGCTTATGAGGTTATCCGGATGACGGAAGTTGAGAGTGGGAGTGAGGAGGATATACCTTCACGAGATTCCTCCTGAGTGGTTTTAACAAAGTTTTCTGTCTGTTAGTGTGTGTGTGTGTGTGTGTCTGTTATTATCTACCTCCTAGTGTATTTATGCTAGAGAGTTGAAATATTGTACATAAATCAGCGTACTGCTGTATTTGTGCTAATTGGAAAATATTTTTTATGACGTCATTATTCCGCAATAATGACTCGGCAAAAATATCGAAAAATCATAAAACGCGGTAAAAATGATGCGATCCCATTGAAACTTGGCACGCATTTGGCTATATATAAGACTAATAACTATAAGTGTATGACTATACGTGCTATATAAGAATAAGACTAATATAAAGTTTTATTTTACTATCAGCATTTATTATCAGCATTTGTTCCATTTTTATCAAATGACTTATGTACGTTTTTTTTTTAAATTGTAAAAAATCAGGAAATGATTCAATTGAGTTGTAATTTAGTAAAATTGTATAACTTTACTTAAGAAATAAGTACACTGAAAAATGATAATTCATTTCATTTTAGTTTCACCTCATTATCAGCATTAGTTCAATTTTTATTCAATGACTTTTGTACGTTTTTTAAAAAAAATTTCAAAAATTAGAAAATGGTCCGATTGAGTTGAAATTTGTAACTAAGTGTAAATTACTAAATTTTTATTTGTACAAGTGTAAATTATTATCTCATAAATACAGTAATTAAACTAAGTTTCGTTTTATTACGACAAGTAAATCTATGATTGTTGTTGGATGATAAAAATTAACCAGCATTGAGCGTGGTCAGTGCTGTATGGGTGACCGCTGAGAATGATAGGGATGCGTTTACTATCTAAGGACGAGCAAAGCGAGTAAGAAGACATGATGCAATTTGGTGAATTGTATATTCTGAAGACGAGCGAAGCGAGTCCGAAGCAGGGAGGATGAGCGTAGCGAATCCGATGTGATGAGGAAAAGTTCCGAGGTACTCCGTACCCGATTTTTTACTTAAGTTTTCGGTATTTGTTTAACAACCTGAGCAATAGCGTCACAAGTTATAAATTAATTTTTTTTATTTTTTTTAAAAAAAGTGCATTTAGAGTAAAGCTGAATAAATATGTGTCTTAATACACACAACATAACAGATCGCTGTAGTCCATGCTTTAGGGTATATTAAAGAATCTATAGATAATTTGTTGGTTTTGCTTTAAGGTGACGCGGATATCACGCCTAATGAAATTATAGACAACAAAGCTAAGGAAAGCTGTGACGACGATTAGTCTGCTATTATCTATGGCAAGCAGTATAAAATTCCATTTAAAGATACTTATTGGCAAATTAAGTTATCTTTTTTATCTAAATGGCAAATATGGAAAAATAACCAGCGAGTCGGCAGTTTCTACAAGGAACATCAGCCTACAGTCGGTTTTGTTTCTTGGTTTAAAGGCCATACTACCAACAGCAGATATTTTTTAACCTTTATAACGCGACTTTAAATAAACCATGGTGTCTGAGAGGAAAATCCAAACTGTAAAGGTGCATTCACAATACTGCGGTAGCGATGCGTCCGGGCGTTGCGTGCGGTGACAGCTCAAATTCCAACCTATGTAATCGTATGGGACGTTCTTAAACAACTTGCGGTAGCGTAACGGAAAATGAAAATTTCCGCAAACCTACTAAACCCGCACAAATGATTTAGTGATTAGCATAATACTTGCAATGTAGTTGAGGATCTCGATCACATTATCATGCACCATTGTCGCTATTCTGCGGGACGCTCAAATGTGTAGCTCAGCCATTTAACTATATGTCATTAAAATCTACAATATACGTTTATTAAAAAACTATACTTTTTTGCTGTCAAGCAAAATATAAAAATGTAGCTAAATTAAAATAAAACAAGAACAAACAAACAATAGAAACAAAACAATAACTACAAAATTATCAATACTATAATTTAATTGATTAATACCACTTATTAACTTTAGAGCTTTTTTGGACTAATAAAATAATATTATCTTAAAATCTTAATTTTTCCTTTACCTTTTTCTAATTTCATTTAAAATTTATTTACTTATTTAGACACGTGACATAAAAAACATTCAAAATTTTATTAATTTTCAAACTTTCTCATTTTTTCATTTTAAGAACTGAAGAAGCTCAGGATCCCTGGGCGAAAGCTCTTCGTGAATTTATTTTGAATACATTTTAATAAAAAAGGACTGAAGTCTTCGTTAATTTAATTGATAATACAACTTATAATTAAAAAATATATCAAATAAACCAAATAAATAAACTAACTTAATAAAATACTTATCAAGTGTCAAACGAAAGAAACTATTAATGTAACTATTAATTTCCATCTTCAACGCACAGGACATCTGATGTCTTAAAGGTGGAGGTTTCATTCCTAAGTTTAATTAATGTTTATTTCTATCTATTGTAATGTTTTAATTAATAAAGAAATAAAAAAAAAACATAAATAGCATACATTCTGTATCAAGTTACAAAATAATAGTATAAGTTAATATTAATTCTAATAAAAATAGCATACTACAAGTTATCTTTACATAGGGAAAATTTACAAATATAATATATTAATTAAAAAAGAAATAACCATAACAAAAATTTTAGATAAGTATAAATAAAGTATATATTATATGGCTGTAAAGTATGTATTATATGGCTATATGGTCCAAGTAGACCAATGCCAACAAAATATTACGTTTGCTAAATTTGATGGGACTTTGATACAAATTGTGGCTGTATTTAACTGTAAGCGTAAAATTAACTTGTCATTTTGAGAGACCCAAGAAGCAAATTAAGCTTTAAATTAAGCTTTAAGCTTTAAATTATATTTAAGTAAAGCATTATTGAAAATATAATGGAAAAAAAAGTAAAGAAATAGCTAATTTTGTTTAAATGTTACTTAGGCAATTCTTACCTTTTTTTTCTTTTTTTAATACAGTCTGCTTTTCTTTCTATATACGTATGTAGTATGTATATGTATGTTATATGCATATACATATATATGTATACAACAGTGTGTGTATGTATGGATGTGTGCGTGTATGTATGCATAGATATATATATTATATATATATATATATAATATATATATATATATATATATATATATATATATATATATATATATATATATATACAAGAGGGGGCATAGCCTATCTCAATACATTGAGGCGCCTGAAATTTCTTTTTTGGGCTCTCAGCGGCTCTGTGTAACCTCATTGAAACCTTCTTCAAGAGTAAGTTAAGTTACAATAAATCAATTGATTTTAGCTTTCCGCACATTGTTTGTGTTTTAATTTGTATTTTAACATTTTCCTATATAAGTTATTGTAATTTTTTACTAATTATTTGATTGTATTATAATAGAAGGTGGTTAGGTTACTTTTTCGATGTTTCACTATGTAACCTATTGGGCCCCTCTAGTAATAATATCTCTTTGTATGTGTGAGTGTATACGTACGAGGTATGTAGGTGTATTTATACGTATGAATGTATATAATATATACATATGAGAATTCAATACGTCTTGAACCATTATACTTCATGTATTAAGTTTATTTTAGTTAATGAAAAGATATATATTTTTTCTAAACAGATATAGAGTTATTTTATGTTTTATATTTACATATATCAGTTTTAAATTTACAATTTATTTTTTTGGTTTACTTTATTCATTGAAATTATTCATAATTATTATTATTTTTTTTTTTCACATAAATTTAAAATTAGTTTGAAAAAAGAGAACGAGACAGAGCCCCCGCTCTAGTCTTTCTACCGGGGGCTCTCATACATTCGGCAACTAAGAAGTTCTAATTTTTTTGTGTTATTTTTTTTTCTATCATGTTAATTTTTACTAACTTGTTAAAAAAGATGTAATAGGTTACATGGTAATAAAAGTTTATTATTTTGGGAAGTAAAATTGTGTTTTGGTGTGAAAAATAAGTCATTGTTAAGCCACAAGTTTTATTGGTAAACATTATGATGTAAAAAAATGATACGAGGTAAATTTAAAACTAAAACTAATGCGAGTATAAAAATAAACGAAAATAATTTTTTAACCTTTTGTGTCGAGTTTTTTTTTTTTCATTTAGTTACCTAAAGAAGAGCTATAGACATGCACAGCGGGATACAGGAACTAATAAATAAAAAATCTACGATAATTGGTGTCAGTTAGATATGGAATTAATTTGAATAGTGTTAAGTTAGTGGTTAGTTATCAGTTAGATTGGGGGTGGCTTATATAGGGGGAGGGTGCGAAACAGTTTCACCCCCTGTGTGTAGGGGGTAAGTTAAGTTGGTTTATATGACACAGCGCTGCGAGCATGCGGACCGAGACATGCGCAGTAAGTCCTAGGTGGAGTCCAGTATCGACCGCGGCGCCGGAGCATTCGGCTCCCTGCCGACCGTTCTCAAAAACTTTTTTTTTATTTTTATCAACAAAAATCACAACTTACATGTAACTTTAAATTTTCGCGGTTTAATTTTTTAGTGGAGTGTGTTTTAATATAGATAATGCAGAAAGAAAACGGCGCCGGCGGAATGGCGCCGTTACCGCCGGTCGATCCTTTACATTCGGCGCAGCATCAGTACGTCGGACCCTACAGGCTTGAAAAAACGTTGGGCAAGGGACAGACAGGTAAGTCATTAACTAATAACTTCAGTCTTAAGTAACGATAAAATATCTCTCAGCGATATTCTGCCCCATGGCAAAACAAGCCCCGTGAAGCGAACACCTGACTTTACAACTTCGCTAACTTACCCCCATCAACTTAACTGACTAATTTAACTTTTATTCTACTTGCTTTATCAACTTTCCTCTAGCTAATGAAAGCTTAATTCAGTAATATTTACTTTAATTTCAACTTTCCACTGACTTAAATCGTGTAATTTGACTTTTGTCGTGTGTGTGTGTCGTGTGTACTTGACTTTTAATTAAAAAATATACTTAATTAATTATTTTAATTAATTACTTAATTTATTTTAACTTAGTCACTCAAGTGTCATTTTAGTCAGAATTCAAATACTTGTGTTGCTATAATAAATACTAGGTGAATCTAGCTAATTCGGAAATTAATTTTATGAAATTTCCAGCTTATTATACAAGTACAATTATTAATTCAAAAAGGAATAATAAATTAATTTCATCACTCGTAAAGTAAAATTAACTATACATTTAAATAAAATTAAGTTACATTTGTAATAATTTTTTAAATGTTAATTTTAATTCCGGTTTAATATATTTTATCCCCATCAAATCAAATAATATTAAATGCTGATAATAATGTAAATTTCAACAATTACTATTTTAATAATTTACGTGATAATCACGTAATAATCAGCTGAACATCAGCTGCGATAACTTTTAAAGGAGGAAATTTTGAGTTATTTTTATTTAACTTATTTAATGGTCAACTGTATCATATGAATAAGTTAGGCATATAGGTTGAGTAATATACGCACATTGAGCATGTGCGAATTTCAAATTCTGGATAAGGAATGTGGGGATTTTGGGATTCAGAATATATGTGTTCTATTGTGAGCCTGACCGAGGAGGAAATAATCTATAAAAATTGTTGACACTTGCTTTGCATGAAATAGCAATTGTAAGCATAGACCAACTCAGTGCAGTTGGTTGTCACTGTTTATTTATTAATAATTATGACAGATTAGTCATTACGTTTATAATAAACTTAATAGGTTTGCATTCTTATAAATAAATACTAAACCAAGTTACTCTAGCGAATCCCTACAATGCTCCACGTGTTGCCAGGGATCCTTAAATGTCACCACATGATACCAGAGGACCCCTACAATGCAGCACATGTTGCTAGGGGACCCTTACAAGTCACCACTTGATACCAGCGGACCTCTACAATGCACTACGTGTTGCCAGGGGATCCTTAAATGTCACCACTTGACACCAGGGGACCCCTACAATGCACTACGTGCTGCCAAGGGACCCTTACAAGTCACCACTTGACACATCAGACCCCTGCAATGCACCAGTAACGCCAGAGAACCCTTAGAAGACCCCACTTTACACCAGCGAACCTCAACCATTATTGAGTCCTCCTTTAGACACGAAAATCTATGCATATATATATTATATTATATAATAATATATATATATATATATATATATATATATATAATATATATATATATATATATTATATATATATATATATATATATAATGATCAGTGATTCCCCCTTCCAAACAAAACTACCTCTTCCCACTTCCCCTATCATGAGCTCATTTTCTTTAATTCACTAAAAACTCTTTTTGTGTTGGTGATTTGGTGCTACGCTCTCAACTTGAATTATGGGAACTCTGATAATTATTCATATAATGATATAGCAGTTTCCACTCTTAAGAGATTATCATCAGTGTCTATGTCTAATGTCTAACCAATAAACACTTGAATACTTAAAAATATGTTAGATAATTATTAGTGAATTAGATGTTGATGGATTACTATTCCCTTCTCTCCTCTTAAGAGAAGGGAATCAAACATATTTTTAAGTATTTAAGTGTTTATTGGTTAGACACTGATGATAATCTCTTAAGAGTGGAAGCTGCTATATCATTATATGAATAATTATCAGAGTTAAGAAAAGGGGTAATTTATGAACCACTTGGTCATAGATTATATATTATTATTATTATATATTATTATATTATATATTATTATTATTAGATTATATATATTATTAATTTAATAAAATTAATAATGTTATTTCCAGGATTCTTCAATCGCGACTTAATAAAAATATTAACTTTGTGACAAATGAAATTTTGTGAATTACGGATGTACATGACGGAATCAAACTCTAAAGAGAAGAATTAAAATTATATTTAAATGAAGGTAGGAAAAGAAGTCGCTGCAATAGAAGGATATTGCGTAACAGAAGAGCTTTTCTATGGTTTCCCGCAGGGCAGACTATTTCCTATCTGAGAGATTCTCGTTTATACGTTTATTTTTAATGCTGGCTAGTGCGTGTTTAATTCATTTCTTTATTTAGAGAAAGGAATAAATTTACTTAAAAATAAATGAAAACAAGGAGAGAGGGACATCTTCTCCATGTTTAAAGCCTTTAGTTCTTCTGCTTAGTCCGGGCATCCAGGGGTAATTTATGAACCATTTGGTCATAGGATTAACAGAACTATACAGAAGAGTAAGAAAAACCAGTCTGGTGATTTAATCAGGGGCTGTACAATATTATATTTAATATTAAACTGAATAATTAAACATTAAATAAACAGATTAACCACAGTTTAATAAAAAACCGTGTGTTTATATTATTTTCATAAAATATAACCAGGTTATCGGTAAATGCAAGCTTAAAAAAAGAACAAATCAAAGTCTGTAGTGATAAGAGCCTGATTCTATATTATTGGTTTAAAAATAAATCGTAACAACAATTTTTTTGATTATTGGGATTATTCAGGTACTAAAACGCGAAACGCGGATATGTAATGAAAAATGGAATCTCAGTTTGCTGTATTACAATGCTTCCCGTCCTATTAGGAGTTAGGGAAGGAAAACAAAGTCTACTAGAACAAGTTTAAATAACGAATTAAGTAAATGAGCAAGAATAAATACAACGTTAAATAAATAAAAAAAAATCAAGTAGTCTTACATATTTACTTTACGACTGTAAAAGATAAACAAACGGAGGGCAATAAAGCATGAAATAAAAAATAAACATTTTAAGATAAAGCAGAGAAATCCTTCTGTAGTAATGTTTCTACTTGTTTTACATAATTTTATCGTTATTTTACCTTCTCATATCATGACCAGGAAAAAGCATGGAATTAGTGAATTCATCTCGAAATGATAATAATGCCTGTTAGGGCCTTTCGGCCCATCAGGGTATATTCGCCCTGTGGGAACCACCTTGATTAGGTCACATCTACTATACTTAAAGTAAAGATAAAGGTGGCGAAATCTTTTTACATCAAATTCAATTCATAAAGACTGGGAGCATCAACTATAAAAAATTATCGTCCCATCCAGGATTGTTGATAAGCACGGAAACACGCATCCAAAAGAAAATTCACCCGACATGCGGACCACCGCGCCAGAATTTTTTTGTAGTTATAAACTTATTTTTTGCAAAAAACAATAAAAAAATATCGTTCCAACCAGGATTTGAACCCAGGTACCCTGAGTTTGAGTGCTCGTATCGACTCCGGACTACTGTCATTCAACTCAATAGCCCAAAAAACATGGAAAACGATTCCTCACTTGAAATGATTTATTTAGGTTTTCTGGTATTGACCACAGCTTTTTCGACTTTTTGGTCACTTAGAGTGGTCGTATTGAAAAAAATACATAAAAAACAACACCCTACTCGAAATTTATTTTTTATCGTTTTAAATTTTGGTTTTGGTAATTTTTTTTGGTTTTTTCGACTTTTTAGTCACTTAGAGAGGTCGTATAGACTTTCATTTGGACCGGTTTCATTTGATTCAACGTCTCAAAAAACATAAATATTAACTTTGTTCGCGGCGAAAAATATCAAGCCTGAATTTTGCCGATTTTGAAAAGTTTTGCTGACGCAACAAACCGGGTTAATAACGCACAAAAACATGGTTTTCAATAGGGTTCTTGTCCTGCAACCCCAAATGTTTGATTAAAAAATATTAATCCGTTCAAAGGATAGAATATTTACAAGAAAATGTCTAGAAATACATACATACATATATATATATATATATATATATATATATATATATATATATATATATATATATATATATATATATATATATATATATATATTATTATATGTATGTATATATAGAACCACCCATGGTGTAATGGTTAAGGTACGCGGTCAATACACGGAATGAATGGACTTTAAACTTCCGAGTTTATTTAGTTCAATCCCGGGCCTCTGGGATTTTTGCGAAACGTATGGTTTTGTCATTAGGGATCCCTGAAACGGATTTGTGTCGTGGTCCGAGGTTCGACTTCCGCCATGACACCTATCCCATGAGTGAATTTTATTCTCAAAGGAAATTCGCTAAAAATGGCCGCGCCCATAGAAAAATTTGAACCAACTCCCTGGTGGACGAAATGTAAACTACATGCCAGATTTGACAGAAATCGCATTTGTGTTCCTAATTGGTTTATATATTACTTCACCCCAAACAACTTGTTTTTATGTGAGAAATGAGGAAGGTTGGCTTTATTTCATACTTTGCAATCCTTTTAATTTCGTTTATAATATTATATATAATATATATATATATATATATATATATATATATATATATATATATATATATATATATATATATATATAATATATATTATATATATATATAACCTCAACGATAAATTTAATATGGGAATCAGACGACCCAGTGGAATCGATCCTCCTCTCTTTTTACGCTTCCATCATCGGAACAACCTTAAAACGTCTTTCTGATGAAAATTTACAAAAAAGTGAAAAACGGGGCACCACATTTTTATTGCTGAGGAATTTACTAGCGAAAATATTTATTTTCGCTAGTTAGTTCACGTGAGAAAAATAAACGAAAAGTAGAACGGAAAAAGAATGTGAGCAAATAATCCTATAAGAGATTTATCTGATAAGAAAAAGCTACAAAACTTCAATCGGGGTTTTGTACAAATGTTTTATCAAATTTTTGTAGATAAAAAATATGGGACAGGAAAAGAGCAATTTGTTCTACTTGAGAGATTACAGGATTCTATTGTTTTACAGCATGTGACTTGACTAGTTCGGGGGGCGGTAGAGACGTGGGGGCGGTAGGGACGAGAGAGCGGCAAGGTCAGGGGTGGGGATTTTTTCTCAATATTTATCCTACATAATTGATTGGAAGGTATTGTTATGGAATGCTGTTTGTTGCCAGCGTGAAATCAATACAAAGATGTTGCTGAAGAAACATCTTTTATCATCCGAAAATTTTGTGATTCAAAATTACTATCTATGGTTTATCACTACTATTAATTTTGTGTGATTCAGAATTACTATCTATGGTATATCACTACTATTAATATTGTGTGATTCAGAACTACTATCTACGGTATATCACTACTATTAATATTATGTGATTCAGAATTACTATCTATGGTAATATTCACTACTATTACTATAATATTGTGTGATTCAGAACTACTATCTACGGTATATCACTACTATTAATATTATGTGATTCAGAATTACTATCTATGGTATATCACTATTATTAATTTTGTGTGATTCAGAATTACAATCTATGGTATATCACTACTATTAATATTATGTGATTCAGAATTACTATCTATGGTATATCACTACTATTAATTTTGTGTGATTCAGAATTGCTATCTATGGTATATCACTACTATTAATATTGTGTGATTCAGAACTACTATCTATAGTATATCACTACTATTAATATTATGTGATTCAGAATTACTATCTATGGTATATCACTATTATTAATTTTATGTGATTCAGAATTACTATCTATGGTATATCACTACAATTAATATTGTGTGATTCAGAACTACTATCTATGGTATATCACTACTATTAATATTATGTGATTTAGAATTACTATCTATGGTATATCACTACTATTAATTTTGTGTGATTCAGAATTACAATCTATGGTATATCACTACTATTAATATTGTGTGATTCAGAACTACTATCTATGGTATATCACTACTATTAATATTATGTGATTTAGAATTACTATCTATGGTATATCACTACTATTAATTTTGTGTGATTCAGAATTACTATCTAAAGTATATCACTACTATTAATGTTGTGTGATTCAGAATTAATATCTAAAGTATATCACTCCTATTACAAAGAAATTGGAGTCCCCATTGGCGAAAGGGAGATATCTGTCAATAATTTTCAGGTAAAGGGGAATTTAAAAAAAATCAAATTTTGTAGAAATTATCTTATTATTCCTTAAAATGTTTAAAGACATCATAATTACATAGTTTCTTTTCTATCAGGATTAAACTTAAATTAAAATTGCTTTAATCTTTGTTTACAAATTCATTTAACAAAATAGCGCTCACCACCGAATCATTGCTTAAATGTTTACTTTTAATTTAAAAACACTTAAATGCAAGGAGGGATACACTATCTATAACTCTAAATCTATAAGAAAAGTATGTAAAAACTAACTTTGTTAGGGTGGCAAGCTTGTAGGGGTTGAAGTGATTAGCCATCTGTCACTGGACCTGTCCCAAGGCTCCAATTACTATAGTGGCAGCCTGCGTAGGGGAAGTGTCTCTCTTATTAGATATCATTGTTGATCGTTGACGGCTTCATTAGAAGTCACACTGATTTCGTTTTATTGGCAATGGTAGGATTTCAAAAGAGTGAATGTAATAAAAAGCATAGAGATCATAAAGATATATTATTAGAGAGGGCCTATAGGTTAAATTTTGAAACATCGACAAAGTAACCTGTCCACCTCGCTAATAAATACAATCAAATAATCAGTACAAACTTTCAGTAACTTATACAGTAGAGCGTTAAAAATACAAATCAAAAACAAGGAATGTGCGGGAAGCCGAAAACAATTAATTTATTATAACCTTAACTCACTCTTGGATGAGGTTTTAATAAGGTTACACAGAGCCTTTGAGAGCCCCAAAAAGACGTTTCAGGCCTCTCAATGTAATGAGATAGGCTATGCCCCCTCTAGATATATATCTCTATGATAGAGATATATTACTAGAGGGGTCCTATTGGTAAAATTTTGAAACATCGAAAAAGTAACAAGACCACCTTCGATTAGCCATATAATTAAATAAAAAAAAAATCAGTAACTTTATAGTGGAACGTTTAAAAACATCAAAACGACAAAAGATTTGCGGGAAGCCGAAAACAATTTATTTATTATAACCTTATCCCACTCTTGGAGAAAGTTTTAATTAAACCTAATTCTCTGTGAAACCTCACAGAGCCACTGAGAGCCCCAAGATTTCTCTCAATGTATTGAAATAGGCTATGGCCCCTCTAGTATTATATCTCTATGATAAATGAGAACTAAGTAAGGATTAGAATACCTTAAGACAAATTTAATTCATTAAAAACTAATTTATGTTTAAAATGTCTAAAGACTCCATAAACTTAAACTGTTTATGTTGTCCAAAGTTATTCTTCCCTAGGAGTTAGGTACTAAGTGCCCTTCATATTTAAAAATCAAGAGTAGCGGGTCGAAAGTCGAAGTAATACCTTAATTTTAGTTATTGAGAAACCTTTTAGTGAATTTTCTTTGAAAAAGATTCTCTAATGAGATTGCTCGTGTGTTGGGGGGAAGAGAGGTCCCAAACCAATAAACTGACACACAGTCTATCGTTTAGTTTAAAAATCTTGACAGGTCAGTTTAGACACCACTGTTTCTAAAGAAATAAAAATCCCTGCAAAAAGGGAGCGGGAAAAAACTATGTAAACAAATGAGGTTATTTTACCCGTATTTTCTTGGCGATGTTTTTTTACATTTCTTTTGAGTAGTTTTATTTTAAAATATCATTTTAAGATTAATTTGAAAGTAGTTTTCAAAACGATGTAATCAAAAGAAAAACCTTAAACAAATTGAATGATTGCCGGGAAGAAGGTTTTTTCCCTACAGCGGTTATTGTGGTAGGGATTTTTTCCCCTTTTTAAGTGAGAGGTTGGCAGCGACTTCTCTGATTGGTCAATCCCCAAAATACTTATGACCTTGAGGATTTTTAAATTAAACGATAGACTGTCGTTATTATCTTACCATAAAACGACTCACGGCTAAAATCAGTTGACAGCGTGGGAAAATAATGCTAGGGAGCCAATGAGGTTAGTCCTGGATGTTTAACCACGCCCTCAATTTCAAATCAGGCCAAAACACCATTGGTTCCTCAACACTATTTTCCCGCGCATTCAACTGATTTTAGCCCTGTGTCGTATTGTAGTAAAACCCTTGCTTCTCTTATCCTATTTATTTTAAGAGTTCTACTTATTCAAGTTCTATGATGTATAGGTGCCGAAACGTGAAAATTTAATGAATATTAGGGCATTTATACTTCAGTGAAATGCTAACTACATGGATCTGAGAACAGGATTGTTGGTTCAATTATAAATATTTATTTATAATTAAAAATATAATATAGATTTTTAAAAATTTCATTGACTTTCCATCAGAAAAGGAAGCTGTGAGGTTGTTCGGATAGCGGAAGTGAATGGGAGTGGAGGGGGATCAATTTTTTATAGAAGGGCGGTCTAAAAACATCTCTTTTAAAAATTTCGTATATAAAGAGTCAATGTGAAATTTTAAATGATTACATCGTTTAAAGGAAATTAAATGATGCTATCGAGAAAACTGTAGCAATACAAATACTGCTGCTTTTCTGCAAACACGACAGTTGGTTGTATAGGTGTGTTTCTTTACTTTAAAATTAGTACTTAGTCAAAATGATGTTAGTCAAATTAATTGTAACATTTTATCACTGAGGATACTAATGATAAAATTATGCGTTCTTGTGGTATAGTCTGGAGTATTTGGAAAGTCTCGCGTGTTAATTAAATCCTTCTTAAAGTTTTATTAATGAAAAAATCGGGTACGGGGTACCTCGGAGCTTTTCCTCATTATATCGGATTTGCTACGCTCATCATCCCTGTTTCGGACTCGCTTCGCTCGTCCTCAGAAATACAGTTCACCAAATTGTTACTGCAACTCTTCAGATAGTAAAAAATGCATCCGTATCTTTATCAGCGGTCACCCATACAGCACTGACCACGCTCAATGCTCCTTTATTTTTATGATCCAACAAAAATCATGGATATACTTGTTGTATTAAAACAAAACATAGTGTACTTATTTTTTAGGTAATAATATACACTTGTTCTAAATTTCAACTCAATTGGATCATTTTCCAATTTTTTAAAAACGTACAAAAGTCATTCAATAGATATTGAACTAATGCTGAAATTTTATTAATTTTCAAACTTTCTCATTTTGTCATTTTAAGAACTGAAGAAGCTCAGGATCCCTGGGCGAAAGCTCTTCGTGAATTTATTTTGAATAAATTTTAATTAAATAAAGGACTGAAGTCTTCGTTAATTTAATTGATATCACAATTTAAAACAGTCCAAAAAAGCTCTAAAGTTATGAATATATCTTGATGTAAAACGTACTAAAATGCTTATTTTTTAAAACCCCTAAATGTTTGGAAAAAATCAGACCACAACTTTCCAAACATCGCAATGTTTAGATTTTATCCCCTTAAATCCTTTATCTAAGTATTGTTCGTTTCAACCCTTCCAATGGGTTTCGGTGCTCCATAGGGAGAGGGAGAAAGGGTTTCTTTAGTAACTAGTGACTCCAAACTTGGGTCATACATAATTCACAGTGTGTCCCACTGGTAGAAAGTTTCCTTAGTCTACCCTTACACCCTTATTTCATCCACATCCTAAGCTAGCTGCTTTCTAGCACTTTCTGCTAAACACGTAGTTACTAGCAACCTTGCTACGTTGCTATACCAAGGTTCCGCAATCTGAAGCCTAATCTCATCTATCTAAAGTTTTCAAAACGGCCATTGCAAACTCAAGTTGTAATACCCCATCTCCGCACCTAATACCTTATCTTTGTCATCTCTCGCACAGTTCTAGTTTTTTATCGTATTTTCTTTATAACTTAAAAAAACGGGTACGGGGTACCTCGGAACTTATTCTCATTACATCGGATTCGCTACGCTCATCATCCCTGCTTCGGACTCGCTTCGTCCTCAGAAATACAGTTCACCAAATTGTTACTGCAACATGCCTTTGGACTCGCTCATAAATGCATCCGTATTTATTATATATCCGTATATATATAATATATATATATATTATATATATTATAATATATTAAAAAATATCCGTATAACTCAGCGGTCACCCAAACAGCACTGACCACGCTCAATGCTCCTTTATTTTTATGATCCAACAAAAATCTGCTTATTAGTCAATAAGTATATATAATATATTATTATATATTATATATATTATTATGTACTTATTTTTTAGGTAATAATATACACTTGTAATAAATTTTAATTCAATGGGACCATTTTCCAATTGTTTACATTTTAAAAAAAAAATGTAAGCTAGTCATTTAATAAAAATTGAACTAATGCTGATAATGAGATGGAACTTAACACATATGTTTGTCTTATACATAGTTACATGCGAGCCGAATCTCCATCTGATCATATCATTTTTCCGCGTTGTATGATTTTTCGAAAATCTTGTTGAGTCATTATTGTAGGTTAATGACGTCATATAAAAATATTTTACGAATAGCACAAATACAGCGGTAGACTGATTTTTATGGCTGATTCCGCCATAAAAATCAGTGTGAATTAGAGTTTATGGCTAATTCCCAGGTCAATATATGAACGGCACAACATAATGAACCGAGGGGACCTCGGAAATATCTCCATATAGACTCTGATATTTATAGATCGAATATGAATTTCAATTACTTGGCAGCACTGCGTAGTGTAATGCCTCCTCGCTCTACCAGGCATTAGATTTACTTTAAATCCGAACTGGAGATATAATAAGTTGCCAAATACGGTACAAAGCTTATCTTTGTCGTACTCGTCTTCATCAAAAACTGTCAACTAGAACTGTCTTCATCAAAGACACTTTTTCCCTTTATGCTTCCCCTGTGGAAATTACAATAACTTATATCGTTGAACGTTAAAAATACAAATCTAGATACAAAGTTCGCACAATCATTGTGCGGGAAGCCGAAATAAATTGATTTATTATAACCTCAACTCACTCATGAAGGAGGTTTCGTTTCAATGAGGTTATACAGATCCCCTTAGAGCCCCCAAATGATGTTTCAGGCCTCCCAAAGTATTGAGGCTATGCCCCCTCTAGTATATATCTCTATGTTTTCACCCATCATATCAATCATGTCTGGGGACAAAGGCATATAAACCAAATAAAAAATGACTGCACTTAACTTGACTTTATTAAATTATCCCATCCTTAAAAGTGCGCAAAGCTTTTAATCATTATTAAGTCAAGAAGAGGGTCTGTTCATTTTCCGCACCCCTCTTGAATATTATAATTTTTTTCAACACACGCACATAAATGTATGAATGTCACATGTATTGGGCCAGAAATAACGTATGTCACGTCTTAAACACAAAATTAATAATTAAATTAAAACAAACATCAACAATATTTATTTTGTTTAATTATAAATATTTTTATTTAATGAAGTTATTTGAATATGTAATTTACAACCTTATTATTTGACAATGTAATTAATGATTAATAGAGTTCAAACCTGAGTTTATGATATTGCCTTTAGAAGGCAGGTCAATTAATAATAATTTAGGCATAAGGTTAGTCCCTTAGGGATTTTGGGGTGTTCTTGCGTTCATTTCATATTTGTCTTCAATTTGTTTGTTATATATGTCAACAGATAATATAAATACAAAGTAATATATACTTATATTATTTTGTACGTAGTTCAGTTGTTAACGTTGTTTTAATATTTGTAAATTAAATTTAATTCAAATAAATTTTATTAGATATTTTGGGTATTGGAAGACGGTAGTTGTTAGACGACGTATTGTGTATGTGGCGCCCTCTAGTTGATTACTTTGGCACAAAGCCGCTGTCTCATGGTGTATAATGCGGCACGTGGTGCTGGTTAATTGTAACATTAGTGTAACACAAGAGTAACAATGATATTAGCAAAGCGTGCAACCAACTCAAATCAAAAATACAATCGTAGCGGAAACAATGGTTAGCCTTTCCGTAGTTATAAGGGTTTTATATAGAAGATGACGCCTTTTAAGAAACAGTCAAAAATTAGAGATTTATTATTACTTTTCCTTATTTATACCGTAGGTATATAGGAAAAGTGTTGGGTTTGCTAAAAAATTCGAAACCGGGGCGAAACCGGAATTATGTGTTTCAGGTTTAAGGCCTCCTTAGTGGTTTTCCCAATGTTGTCTGTCTGTATGTGTGTGTGTCTGTTATCATCATAGCGCTTAGTGTATTTATGCTAGAGAGTTAAAATTTTGTTCAAAAATCAGTCTACCGCTTTAGTTGTGCAATTCGGAAAATATTTTTTATGACGTCAATAACCCGCAATAATGACTCAGCGAAAATTTAAAAAAATGCGATCGGAATGAAATTTTGCACGCATGTAGCAATGTATAAGACTAACATATGTTAGTCTTATTAACTAAGTTTCATCTCATTATCAGCATTAGTTCAATTTTTATTGAATCACTTGTGTTCGTTTTTTTTTTTAAATTGTAACAATCGGAAAATATTCCAATTGAGTTGAAATTTAGTACAAGTGTACCCTTTGACGTAATAAATAGGTGTACTAAGTTTCGTTATAATACAACAAGTCTATCTATGATTTTTCGGTGGATCATAAAAGTTAAGCAGCATCGAGCGTGTTCAGTGCCTGCATAAATGACCATTTGGAATGAAACGAATCTACTTACTATCTGAGGACGAGCGAAGCGAGTAAAAAGACGTGTTACAGTATATATTTAACGACTTAAATTTCTGAGGATGAGCGAAGTGAGTCCGAAGCTGGTAGAATGAGCGTAGCGAATCCGATGAAGTGAGGAAAAGTTAGGTACCCCGTACCCGATTTTTTTAGGTCAAGTTTTCTACAAACAGTGTAATATTTCTAATTATTTAGAATTGCTATTAAAAATTAAAATCTTTAATGTCTTTTTTAATTTGGCAGGTATACTACTTCTAAATTTAAATAAAGTATGGTTTTATCTAGACTTGTTTCTTCCAATTCATTGACTATCAAGATATTATTCCAAAATTACCCACAAATACTCATAGAAATATATTAATTGGAGTAGCATACCCTATTTGACATAATAAGCATACCATATTTGAATACATTAAAAAGCTTAAATCATTTTTAGGGCTCTCAGGGGCTCTTTGCCAACACAGCAACCTTCCAACATTGTGTTTAAGGTTATAATATGAAAAATCAATCTTTGTCTGCTATTTGACACACATATAGACTGATGATAACAGATACACATACAGACAGATGATAACAGACACACATACAGACAGATAACAGAAACCACATACAGACAGATTACAGACATGACACACATACAGACAGATGATAACAGACACACATACAGACAGATGATAACAGAAACACATACAGACAGATGATAACAGACACATATACAGACAGATGATAACAGACACACATGCAGACAGATGATAACCAGATACACATATAGACAGACAACTAAAAAAAAACTACCCAGAAGATCTAAAAAACATATGAAGCGGATAATTTAGGTTCACTTTTGGTTTTTAGGGCAAACACAATTCTTTTCCTATTTATCAACGGGATAAATAAAGAAAGTAGAAATTGTATTTTTTTAAATACAAAATTATTTTCCTTAACAGAGAAATCTAAAGGGATATTGGTCTCTTCGAAAAATTCAACTTTAACTATATCTAATGGATTTATACTCAAATTATCGGTAACTGAGCTTAAAATTTTAGGTTCCGATGACTCAGAGGTTTTGGTAAATTCAGGTAACACTTTGGTAGGTTGTGTTGGAGTTTCCAATGGTTTTATCAACGGTTCGGAGGGGTTTAATGTCAGTTTGGTAGATTCGGATTCATAATTCTTGTAAATGAAGTGTTTGTATTTTTTTCTATCATTAATGTTCTGTTATATAAGATACTTTAATTGTGTACTGTATTTGATTATCTTAATAATCAAACGGGGTCTAGTTACTTTTTCGATGTTTCAAATTTCAACCGGTTGGGCCTCTCTAGAAATACATCTTTATGATGACATTGGAGACACTCGTGACTCTGCATTAATATCTCTTTCATAAACATATACTTGCAGCAGAATGACGTCACACCCTCCCAAGCTGATAGATCAGCTTGACACCCTTCCTCCAGGGATAGCTACAGCTACCGGTAAAACATTTAGACTCTTAGTTTTTTTAATATCAAAGCAAAATGAACAACTGAAAATATTCAACGGCAGCGCAAACCAGACGCGTGTCTGACTAGTTGCTTGTCAGCCACGCATTAAATATTGAGTATTAAAGTATGTTGGAATTAAGCGAATTAGACATTTTAATGGAAAATAAAAATTTCATTGGCTTCTCCAACGCTTTTAAATTTTAGTGTAGGACAAAGTTTTTTCTAGGCCACATTTCATAAGCCACACGACTAAAACCAATTGACAGCGCGCCAAAAATCTATGAGGTAAAGAGTTCAATTGGTTCAAATAGACCATGCTCCTTTCCCCTCCACTTCATGCCAACCTTGGTAAAAAAATGTTCGTAAATAAAATCATACAAAGGTAACACTGGTTTTAAAAATTTGTAACCTCGCGTCGCTTTTTTCCCTCATTGTGCATTTTGATCTGCTTGAGTTCGTTTTGTTTCATTTCAACTATGATTGTTTATTGTGCTGTATAATTTCTATAATATGAAACAATACGCATTCAATTATTGACACAAAAAAGAAGTTGGATTTGGAAAATAGTAAAATATAATTATGTCAAGAGCAAAACATCATGCAAAATTAAAACGTCATTTATTTGATCAAAATAGGTCATTAAACAATGACCTACTAATAAGCAAGTGAGCTTTTTAATGTATATTACAATAAAGCTAAGTAAAATATATCTATAAAAAAGAAGTAATTATAGCTGATGGCTTAAATATAATTTTATCATAGGTCTATTACGATTCATTGTATTACGTAATTATTAATTTTATCTCCACTTAATTCATACTTCCAAATAATGTTAAAGCTACACTAAATTGATAACTTTAAAAAATAAAAAAATGTTTAACTGTAATTAACAATGACTTAAAAAGTAAATAAATGTTTTTTTTTAATAAAAATTCGGGTACGTGGTACCTCGGAACTTTTCCTCATCACATCGGATTCGCTACGCTCATCCTTCCTGCTCAACCAGTGTTAACACACACACATACAGACAGAAAAAATTGAAAAAACCACTTAGGGCTTTAATGAAAAAGCCGTTTGAGTTACCTAAAACGGATAATTTCGGTGACATCCCTGTTTCGGATTTTTTCACAAACACAATACTTTTCCTATATACCTACGGTATAAATGAGGAAAAATAAAATCACAGGATTTTACAAGTTATTTATTTCATGTAAATTATTAAGTAGCTGTATTAAAAATGATTTCATTTCAAAACGTTTCAGCACCGTGATGAAATAAAAATGTTGTTCCGGAAACAAAGGGATATAGAAGTTACCTTGTGACATTAAGCAGTTTACACGAGGACTAATTAGGTTTACACTGACTATAACTGTACTTTACAGGGGTGTAAAACTTTTCTACCCTCACTGTCGTCATGGCTACCAACACAACCCTACACCTGAATCTTAAGCAAATTATGTGGCAAACCTGTTTTTATATATATGTTATAGCAGTTATCTTAAATGTTTTATGATTTGTGCTATTTTATCTTCCTTAAAATTGTCTGCTGAATGAACTACTGACAGATTATTTGACCTACTGAAAATTTAACGTAATCATGAAAACAAGATAATTTTATGAGGTAGTGGTCAGATAGGTACAAAAACACATTTAAAAAAATCTAATTTTTGTTAATTTTTCGACTCAACCCAATCAACCCAAATGACGTCTCATAGTACATATGATAAATTACAACATATAACTAACGATACACACGTATTCGCACATCGGCCGATACTCAACGTCGGCGCAAGGGGCTAATTCGCGGCCTCCACGTCTTCCTATTATATAGATATATCCTATATCTAGTATACCAGTTATATAAACTAGCTATATGACAAACTGATATAGAAACTAATATATGTAGGACCACATGTGGTCCTACATATATTAGTTTCTATATCAGTTTGTCATATAGCTAGTTTATATAACTGGTATACTGACTGCCACGATATCAGCGAATTTCCAAATTTAGTCCGAAAAACCTTACACAAAAATCAGACCTAAAGCTAATAAAACTTTTTTCAAATTTATGAAGTTTCGTGACTTTATGAAATGTTCGCTAAGTCATTATTGTGGGTTAATATTGGGTTACCAAATTCGGTTTCACATATTTCATAATCAATAGCGTTCAAGACATTAATGAGGTCGCTTTTTGTACCAAGTTTCATTTCGATCCGATTAAGCGTTTGCAAATTATCGTTTCTATATATATATATATATATATATATATATATATATATATATATATAATATATAATATATATATATATATATATATATATATATTATATATATATTATATATATAATATATATATATATATATATATATATATATTATTATTTATTTATTTATATAATATAATCCATTCATTTATACGTCCAGTATTACAGCAGGGGCAAGTGGCTAACTAATATATTCTAAAGCTTTTAAATTTATGCCATGCAGTATATGCCAAATATGCAGCGGCGAATAAGTTTTCCTGCAAGTTAATTTCGCTTTTTACCGCATATTTGAAATCGTGAGACAAAACTTGACGTTAGAGTTTGGGAACGTGTCTTTTGACTCCAGTGTTGCGGGTTTGTTGGAGAAGTTTGTTGTCTATTGTAGAGTTTTATAAACAAACTCGTAAAGTTCCTCACAATGGGTCTTTAGAATAAGTTTTACCTTATATAACAAAGCCGAGTTACTTAGGCCCCTCTGTTAGCAAGTAAGTGATTTTATTATCATGTCCTGTTAAAATAATAATTCTACATAACCTTAAAAGCATAATATTAGAGAGGGCATGCCTAATCTTAGTACATTGAGAGGCTTGAAACATCTTTTTTGGGCTCTCAAGGACTATGTATCCTTTTGTACTGACTCTTGGAAAATAATGAAAAAAAGAAGTCTCTCCACAAAACGAAACTTTTATTGACAAATCGCTTCCAACCTAACTAGAGGCCATCATCATTGCAAAACCTAACAAACAAATAAGAATTGAATAAATAAAAGCCAAAGAATATTACAATTAAGGTGCATACATAGACTAATTTCCATAAATCAATGTCGAATTTTCAATTCGTCAATTTTAGACGTTATTTTGATGTCAGAAATAGCCAAAATATTAAGAACTGTGATACCGCTCGTCTCTGGTAAATACTTTATATTAAATTCTTCGGAATTTTAATCAAAAGTCAGAGCGAGTTCAGGTTCAACTAATACGAAACAAAATGTACGAGACCCGAACTATATACGAGTCATACTGCACAAGCTATTCTATGACCTATGCCACAAAGTTTTGTTCAAAACTACAAGAAACAAATACTTTTAACAAACATCTATGTTGTGTCGAGCAAAAGCGTGATGAAAGATATAGTGATATTAGAATTAAATTTCTTGCATTTAATGCGGATTCCAAAATAGGCAATATTACGATATACTAGTACTTAACTTTTCAAAGATACCAAAAGTAGCAACAAAATTAACATTTTTGGGTTAAGTTATCAAAATAATAAAAAATTACAATTTTGATGTCAACAATTTTTTTCCATAGACCTATTTTTATGACTCGGGGGAAGGGGCAATTTTTTAACCAAGAAGAGGGCTTTATTTCATTTTTCCTGCCGTGGGGGTATCTTTGTTGCTTGAAAGAATCTCTCATTACAAAGCGAAAATTAGGCTGACATTTCTAAGCAATTTTAGCTCGATAGAGAGAATAAAGGTTTGTCATGCCATAATAACCTGTATTATTAGATAAAAACATAGCATGTTTAAACAATCACCATCTCGATATGGGAATGGACGGGGGAGATACGAGGGTTGTAATTCCCTCTTCTCATTTAAAGGGGGTTTTATTCCCTATCCCCCCCTATTTTAATTCTCCAAGCTTAAAGAGGGGTTTATTTCCCTGCTGGAAAAAGGTTTACCTTCTTACCCCCTTTACGGTAAATAGGGGGGGTTATTGCTACCCCCCCCCCCCCCTTTTTTAAACTTTATACCAGAGCTTCTTTCCCCGTATTTGCCCTTTGTAGTTATGGTTAGCCTGAAATTGTTATTTCACGTCAAAATAAAGTAAAAAACAGGACGACAGACAAGGAATATTCTTCCTCTGAAGTCAGTTTAACGAAGGAGGGGGATTGAAGAAGAAAGGAAAGTCTACTCATTCTCGGAAAATACGGTTCCAAACAAAACACTATCGAGCACACGTTTCTTTCTGTCTATCTGTCAAATTTTTGTGACATCATTCACAAACTATTTAATATTTATCATTTGATACTACCGAGTTTTTCAAAACATGAATAGTTGACACACATATATCTCTCGCACAGTTATACTGTGTCATTTAATGTTTATATTATTATTTCTTAAAAATGAATGAAATTTAGCATTTCCCCTTCTCCATTCACCCCTTTAGTTTCCTCTTGACAAAACTATTTAAATCTTATATTAAATATTAAATCTTATCTATTAATCATATATTAGTTATTCGATGCTGTTAATTTTCATTGTAATGAGTGCTTCCTTGTTGCTCATCAATCTACTTCTTGCATAAGTTTCGGGTATATGCATTATAACCTATGGTTTCATAGCTTGTTATTTAATTTTTTCAAAATTTTCACAGAAAAGGCACTGAAAATTAGCATAAACAGAGCATTAAATGAGTGCTAATAACGCCGATTTTGGAATGACGACTAAATATATATTATATATATATATATATATATATATATATATATATATATTATATATATATATATATATATATATATATATATATATCTGAAAAACCGGTCTTTCTAAGAAAACTCATTAGTTTTAGATAATACATTTTTAATTAAGACTCGGCGGGTTTAGGTCCGTAACCTCAACCACTGAGTTAATGTGGCGAACGCCTGTGATTTATTACTTCATACTGTTCGCAGCAGAGCAAACAACCACCATATTACTGCCAACAACACACAGCTATCTTAGGTTTGATCAGACTACGTAACATAGCGCTATATTACTTGAGAGGACGTTCCCCTCTAGTAATATTATATATATATATATATATATATATATATTATATATATATATATATATATATATATATATATATATATGTATATATATATATATATATAATATATATATATATATAATATATAATATATATATATATATGTATAATATATATATATATATATATATAATATATATATATATATATATATATATATACATACATAGAAGCGAAATTAACTTGCAGGAAAGAATATTCGCTATTCGCCACTGCATACTTGGCATATACTGCATGGCATAAATTTAAAAGCTTTAGAATATATTAATTAATAGGATGTTTGGGGCAACTCCTATCATACCTTAATTTAATTCTATTTTTAGTAACTATATTTCTGTCCAACAGCTGCACTATATTAGAGAACTATGTTCGAATAAAATTTGGATCACAATAATATTATAATAATAAAGTAATAAAAATATTGAAAGTATCCTGAGGATAAAAATAAAGTAAAATTGATAGACTTTATAAAACAAGAAAGACATAAAAGCAAATGTAATAAAGAATAAGAAAATGGAATACAAATATAGCTAAAGTATAAGAAATGCAAATAAAATTAAATAAATAGTATAAATAAGATAAAAAATATGTAAGAAATATAAGTAAATATCGCTAATATAAAAAGGAAAAAGACGTTATGTTTAATATATGTATAGAATAAGTAAATTGAGGAAAAATCTCATGATAGATGAAAGGATTTCCCAGGGAAAGTGGAATGGATCTGTGTAATGGATGTGGAATAAAATGAATCATAAGATAAAAAAATGGATGCGTAGATTCTCTATAGAGGAATGTTTAAAATTACGCTTTCTTGTAAACCCTTTTTACATATTTTATTGGCTTCTAAGGGAATTCAAAAATAAAAACGATATTTTTCAACGAAATATTTTAATTACTAGTCTTCAATTATCATATTTCTGAACTTCATTATATTTATTTATTGTAGGCTTAAATTAAATTTATCAAACAATAAATAAGTAAATAGCTTTTTAATTACTTGATCGAATGTCTCTCTACTGTGATTCTTTAGCTAACTTGAAATCATAGCTCATTATTCTATAAAAATTACAAGCATAGCGAGACTAAAGATACATCTTGGTAATGGTAATCATAACGAGGGAGAGATGAGAACCACTTGTTCATTCATCTATAGATGTAACTTCTTATGGATATAAGAATACTTAATACAGTCGTGCATCGAATCCAGTGGCTAGACAAGCCATAAAAGATTCATAGGCCATTGCTGGCTAATCATTCAAATCACCTACGGGTGTAGGTGATTTAAATAGTAGGTACTATCATGTACTTTGACATTCTATAATGGAATTTTTATTGGCTTCTAAGGTAATTAAAAAATAAAGACGACATTTTGTAACTAATTATTTTTGTGACTAATTACCGATTGTGAATAAGTATTTAGTATATTTCTAAAAATCATTGTATGCGTAAGGATGTAAATAAAAGTCTATCCACATAAATAAATTACAACCAATGTAATGATGACAAAACCGGCTTTCAACCTAATACAGGTCATCCTCAGTGCCTACAAACAAGAGGACGAAAAAATTATAAAAAGCACGAAAAACAAAACAAACAAAAAATTAAATATAACAAATATAAGAAATAAAAAATAAATAAAAGACTAAAAACTGTAAAAAATAAAAAAAATTACCGGTGAGAAAAAGCTAATTTGAGGGGTTCAGTGTTAAAGTGGACCAAGTCCATTTTTAAAAAAAATGAGATAGAGGTGTTTTCATGTAGGAGAATATGTATATTTTATCAGTGTGAGGTATACAATACAATACAATACACATAACAATGTGTATTGGCTTCATGGGGTACCAATAAATCGCCATAGTCTCTTTGCGCACTGAAATATTTTTAAATTGTTTCAGGGTTTAAAGGGACATAAGTTTGATGGACTTGGTCCACTTTAACACTGAACCCCTCATTTTTCCTCTTGAGTCTTGTTACAAGATTTGAAACTGGATGCAGACTGACTTTATCAATTTGAAGTGGGGAGACGGAACGTATTAATTCTTTGATTAGAACGGAGCAGGCACATCTCTCATTAAGGTTATCGTCACCTAAAGCCTTTTGACTCCGCGCAATTTCAAATTTCTCTAGCGAGTCCATTTTTGGGCCTTTGGCAATACGATGAAGAATGCCAACCTTGTGCTCGCTATTTTTATGCCCCATAAGCTGAATATGTTGATAAAAATTACTACTGTTCTCGGTCTTTAACGTAGAATCACGCAAGGTTCGAGGGTTCAAATCCGGCCAGAGAACGACCTTAATATGAGGTTCTCCTAAGTATCGTACACTCAGAATGTCTGAGTGAATTCAAGGCCGGCCAACCCAGCCAGGGTTTTACGTGGATTTCGTGGCTGCTTATACGCAAATGTATGCGTAAATATCATTGTATGCATTTTTTTATAATTAAATTTAAATAAACAAAAGATATAATACAAAATTTAGCTTTGCAAGGTGAATCTGAGTGGTGGGTACCAAAGTTCACTTTATTGCAATCTCACTTTTGAACTTAAACTACTGACTCTACTAGTGCTATAGCACTTTCATAGGACTTTATTGACTTAACTTCAACATTTACAACTTGAACTACACTGCATAGTTGTCTTTTTAGTCAAGGCATAGCCCCTAAAGTCATAGAGCAGTCTTAAGAGACCTATGTAGCTTTAACGCATCATCTATACCTCATTTAACCTTTTACAGTGAGGGTATGCCGTTATTCTGATCTGTATTATGTTACATAGCATTAACATTTTTCTGCGGTCTCACTCAGGAGTCTAAAAACAGGCGTCAGAGGCGTATCTAAATCACAAAATGTTTCCTTGGTGCGGATTGCTTCTCAAGCAAGCATCATAAGAAATCATCTCAAACTTGCAAATAAGAAGAAGTCTTCATGTTGAAGACCACCTAACATCCGGTAGCAACAATAGCAACATCCGGACAACCGAGTCCGGTAGCTTAGTGATAGAGCACTCGGTTTTCGTCCTAAGGTTCGAAGGTTTTTAAACCTTCGAACCTTAGGCTGTAGTTAAAACTACAGCCGGAGAAGGACCTTAATATGAGGTTATCCCTAGTATCGTACACTCAGGAGGTCTTGAATTCAAGGCCGGCCAACCCAGCCAGGGTTTTACGTGGATTTCTTGGCTGCTTATACTTAAATGCGAGGTTGGTTCCTGTTTTATCCAAGACGAGTCTGGATTCACCCTTGCCTCTAGCTCACGAAAAGTTAAGGTTCTGCAGGCTGATGGAGATGAATGTCGGAAAGATATACCAAGTCTTTGTGTGTCTAAAAACTTAGTCAGTGAAAGTGAAGGCGGTGACACGAACGTAAGTGAATAGAAACGAAGTGCTCGGTCCTTGAAGACACGCGTCTCCTAGTAGCACTGAGGAACATTGACTTTTAGGTCAGGGCTATAGAATGAGTTTGTACACACACTGGCATCGGGGTTGCTAGAGATCTCTGTTGGATGGCACTGGACTGGCCAGAGCGGTGAGCCTAGCTAGAGTCTGGTGATGCTAGAGAAGCTGATGAGATTAGTGAGACTGGTTAAACGAGGGCGGGCCAAGTGAAACTAATGTGATCAGAGGAGCCAGTAAAACTAGATGAACTAAGCACACTGTGGACTTGTAGTCAGCGCTAACTAGAGCGGTGCGCCTGTCAAGTTAGTCTAGATGAACTAGGCACACTGTGAGCTAGAAGTGACACTAATCTAAACAGTGAGTTTGGATCAAATCTAGTTGGGCTATATGAACTGAGCATACTGAGGACTAGTCACATGTACGGAGGGTGTGCTTAACTAATCCACCCTGGAGTTGTTTGTAGATTTGAGTCAGGGGAAACACTAAAATGACCCAACGGGTTTAAACGTATAAAAATCCATTCAACCTCATGATAACCAGTTCTTGCTTTTTAGGAGAAGGTAATATTAGTAGCCTCGCTATTTAGTGAGAAAACCAAGTGGCCTGACTGAGCATTAAACCTGGATTAAAACTAGAGGTATCCCGGGTGACCTTAAAAAGACCTGACTCTCTAACTAACTTAGCTATTAGTGAACCCTTATAACATGTTAGAAATTGGTTTTATTTATTCACGTATTCGTTTGTACTTTGTGAGTACTTACTTCACGCATTCGTTTGTACTTTGAGGGTACTTACTTCACGCATTCGTTTGTACTTTGAGGGTACTTACTTCACGCATTCGTTTGTACTCACTTTAAATTTTATAAATACAAGACACTCTGAGAACAAGCAAATCTAGTTCCTGTGTTGTGAGGATAAGCTCTAAGGTACACCGTCCCTATTTTGTATTACCTATATTATCATCTTATCCATAAACAATTTAAACTTGCAAGTAAACAAGTTCATAACTTATACAAAGTTAAATACAGCATGATTATGGTTGACGTAAAGTAACTGTAAACTTTGTTTTAACAAACTCGTGACAGTGCTTAGTTAAACAATTGCTTTAAAATCAAGTAAGAACTAAGTTCTAGTCCAACTTTGAGTTTCTAACTACAATGTTTAAACAATAAATTATTTAGGTGTAATTGTTCTGCTGTTTTCACTGATTTCTTAAAGCTCTTCGGGTAACATAAATACTGAAAATCTTTATTTTATTTTTGCTTCATTGAAAAACTTTTTTAAGCAAAATAATCAATGATAATCATTTGAATTCACTCATCCGTTGTATGTTTAAGCTATTTCCCTCCTTAGAGAGTGTAAGTAGAAATATATCACATAGTCAGACAAAGGTTACATTGATATTTACTTGGTTAAATTAGGAATCAAAGCGAGGATGGTGCGATACTTTGTCTGTTTAACCGAACCCACCCACTCCAGACTTTCTATCTTTGTATTATATTAATTACTGTATATAATCATTAAATACTATATTATTAATTACTATATATTATTAACTATTTTAAAACTTGTTCTTAAAAATCACTTCATTATTATTAACAACCCATCGTTATTAACCCTTCATATTGTAACTTCTCATTCCCATCATCATAACAAATTTTAAAAATTAGTAATAAATATATTTCATTTATTATATAAGTTTAAAAAAAAAATATTTACTGTATGTTGTTCATTCACATAGTTTATTTTTGTTGACATATATAATACTTTATGGGTATGTAATTTATACTTATACCAGTCTGTCGTAGGAAATTTACTGTAAAAATATTTACTGTATGTTGTTCAGTTCACATAGTTTATTTTTGTTGACATATATAATACTTTTATAGGTATGTAAATTTATACTTATACCAGTCTGTCGTAGGTAAAATTTACTAAGCGACATAGATCGAAGAGTTTTAGCTTTCGAATTATCTTCTCCGGCTATGCCTCGGGAGTGAATTTTAGTTATCTTCTTCGGAAAAGCCTCGGGGGCTAACTTGTTTACCTCCCTCAGCCTCGGAAGATAATAAAGTTTTCAAAGCCAAGAAAACTTGGCTTTGAGGTGTAAAACATTCTTCTCCCCCTTGCCGCGTAAATAACTATTACTTGTCCTTATTTATACCGTAGGTATATAGGAAAAATATTGTGTTTGCAAAAAAATAGGGACTTCGCCAGAATTATCCGTTTTAGATATTTTTAAGACCTCCTGAGTAGTTTTTACAAAGCCGTCTGTCTGTATGTATGTGTGTATGTATTTCTGTATGTATGTGTGTATGTATGTCTGTATGTATGTGTGTATGTATGTGTGTATGTATGTGTCTGGTTATCATCGTATCTCTCACTATATTTATGCTTCTATAAAGTTGAAACTTTATACAAACATCAGTCTTTAGGTGCAGTTGTACTATCCGGAAAATATTTTTATGACGTCATAAACCTGCAATAATGACTCATAAAACGTGGTTTTATGATGAAAAATCATAAAACGCGGAAAATCTTGCGATCAATTTGATATTTAATACGCATGTAGCAATGTGTAAAACAAACATACGTGTCAAGTTTCATCTCATTATTAGCATTAGTTCATTTTTTATCAAAAGACTTGTGTACGGTTTTTAAAAAAAAAATGTAGGAAATCAGAACCAACCATTTGATTTGAAATACGGTACAAAAGTAATCTATTACGTAATTAATGAGTTCACCAAGTTTCGTTTAAATACAAATATATCCATGATTTATGTTGGATCATAAAAGTATAGCAAGTACGAGCAGTGTTCAGTGCCTGGATGGGTAACCGCGGGGAATGAAGCATATAATGATTTATTATATGAGGACGAGCGAAGCTAGTCCGAAGTAGGGAAGATGAGCGTAGCGAATCCGATGTGACGAGGAAAAATTCCAAAGTACTCCGTACCCGATTTTTTATTTTGGTGAATTTTTGGTTTAAAACTTTTAAATAGGATTCCTCATTCACTATTTATTTGCCTTTATGATGTGATGAAACTCTGGTCTCGAACTAATTCCCATTTTGCATGAAAATACATTGAGGTTCAACCCCTGTTGTACTATATTTTATAGTTTATTACCTTGGGGATTTTAATTTTTCCAAAAAAACTGCAGCATTGTTAGACCTAAAATCAATTTTTTCTCATTTAAAAAGTAGCTGTTAGTCGGGACTAAAAACGAAGGGGATTCACCACCAGGTTGGCATTATGAAGCATGTGACATGAACCCACTTGGCTTTCCGTCAGTTTATTCCCCCAGAGCTTTACAGGGGGGTTTTCCTTCCCAAGGAGCAAGGATCATGGAAAGAACACATACCATGTTTATCCACTACTATGTCACGCGAGTAATTAACTTCTTCTACGGCCCGTGTTCAGTTACATCAAAAACATATGACCACTTAGTTGTTCTAGTGACAACCTTTTAAACACATATGATTACGTTGACCGCATATGTGTTAAAGTAGATTTTTTAATGTAATTTATTAGGAGCTGTCATATAGAGTAGCAGAACAACATTGCTATACATATATTTCCAAACACCTTATTATAGTGTGACGTCACAAAATTAATTCTCGTTCCTTAAACTCTCCCATTTCACCCATCACTCATCTCCCCCACCCATCTAAAATGATATTTTATAAATTAATTCACTCGGGTTTACAGAATCTGTGTCTCTTAAAACGTTCTTTGCTTACTTTAGCAATTGTTTAAGAATTAAGGTTTATGTCGCCTTGTCAACGCATGTGACATTGCCATTTAATTCGCAATTTAAAGCGAAGAAGTTTGGTTGGCAATCAAAATTGTTGTTAGGATGGAAAACTTACTTAATTTTTTCACCTTTTTATTAAAATGTATCCTTTATTATTGTTTACGTTATTTATAATCGAATAATAATGTTTTGAATAAAATTAATCAAATCGTTGAAAATTGATAAAACCAAGTTCTTTTCATAATTAATTTTAATCAGCACTACCCTTTTATTATCAATGTTATCAACAAATAGCACAGCTTTCTAGCCTGAAGTTTGATTTGCGAATTTGTTACAGGAAAATTAAACGATATCTATGCTTCATTACTCACCCTACCTTATTTTGAGGTAATATTGCAAAAACGGCCGAATTTTTGACTTGCCGCACTAAACAAACATTAACTTATATGACTTATACTTAGAGACAAACCAAGTAGGACTTAGTTTATAGATTTGTTTTGTTATCATAGCTTTTATAATAAGTAATTAATTAATAAGTAAAACAACCAAATTACTGTCCATCAAATACTTGTTGGTAAATCCAACTAAGTGTATTATGCTTCAAAGTAAAATTAAAGGTATTATGTGACGTCATAGAGTTCCATATGAGTATAAATTCCTTAATATCCTGCCTACCATTTTTACCCCTAGGTATAAAGATATCTACGTCTTACCTACCTCATGTGATAAGATAAAGTCATGTGGATGGCATTACCTCCCCTTGTGTTACTCCTCCGTTGTATTTATTTGATAACACCAGTGACAGCTTTAATACTGGGTAAAGTAATTGCTTTTTAGGGTAGAGGAAATCTTAAGCTTTTTGTAAATATTAAAGCAGAGTTGTAATAGCTAAAGTGTTTTGTAAATATTACATGAAACAGAATTCTCGTAATGAGTTCAATACCTATCTTGGGAGAGTAGGCTAGATTACCTGTATTATTAAACCTTGTTTTAACAGTCCCCCATTCCGTTTCACAAAGGATTAAAAGAAGAAATTTGCTAACGAAACCCAATCATAATCTTTATTTTTTTACCTTTCCTCATTTATACCGTAGGTATATAGGAAAAGTATTGTGTTTTCAAAAAATCCGAAACCGGGATGAAACCAGAATTATCTGTTCCAGGAGTTTTTAATGCCTCCTGAGTGGTTTTTGCAAAGTTATGTGTATCATCGTAGCGCCCAGAGTATTTATGGTAGAAAGTTGAAATTTTGTACGAAAATCCGTCTATCGCAGTAGTTGTGCTATTTGGAAATTATTTTTTTCATGACGTCATTAACCCGCAATAATGACTCATAAAACGCGGAAAATAATGTGATCGGATTTATATTTGGCACGCATATGACTATGTAATAGATATATGTGCCAAGTTTCATCTCTTTGTCAGTATTAGTTCAATTTTTATGAAATGATTTATGTACGTTTTTTTGAAAAGCGAAGTCCGAAGGCATGTTGCATTATAAATTTGGTGAACTGTATTTCTGAGATCGAGCGAAGCGAGTCCGAAGCAGGGAGGATGAGCGTAGCAAATACCGTACCCGATTTTTTATCCATTATAATAGTTGGAGAAAACATTGCAATAAGAAACAAATGGTTGCAATAACTTTTTATTTTTCCTTACCTTCTATTAAATAAAATAAAAGCTATAAAATATAATTATTTTATCCTTAAAACGCAGGATTTATGTCTCTCTTAAAAGACAAGGTCTAATTGTGCTGATCAGAAGATCATATTAGTTAGACCACTATAATATATTTGCTGAGCCATCGAATATTTTTTTAAAAAAATCGTTAAAAATATAAACTTAAATTAATCTACTAAAATTCTAATTAAATATAATAATATAAAATTCTAATCTATTATAATTAATATAATACAATTAGGATATATATTAATATTATTTATTTAAGGATTGAAATAAAAATGCAATCTAGGCTGCCAAGTATGACCGCAGGTATTTTTAAGGCATTTGTAAATTTAGAAACTCAATATTAGCGGAAAAGTTATCTAATGATTGGTTCTAATCATGGTTATCTAATGTAATAATTATGAAGCCATAATTAACCTGAAGTTATAACACTCTTGATTTTTGGTTACCTAATTATTCTAAGGTCGAGTGTAGCGAGGAGGAAGTAATACCATTTTGAGCTTTTGGTTAGTTTTGAGATTGTGATGACGATGACGAGCGAAGCGAGTGAAATGATATACTCAAGACTTTGAATCAATATTACCATAACATACCCTAAAACCCCTAGGTTATGCGTTTTTTTTAGTATTAGTCCAAGAGCCAAGTCTAAAAAATATGACTCATCTTGTACTACTACGAACCAATTTTTTCAGAAAAAATACTTTAAATTATAAAGTAAAACCATAGTCTGCCTATCCAGAGTGGAGCCTTTCATATGAGAGCGCTCGCTCAAAATATTATAAAATCACACAAACTCCAGATTTCTTGCAATAAGTGGATTCCTGTGTGCAAAACATTAAGAAAAAAATGTTAAAGACGATAAAATTTCTTATAAAACGATTGTTTTTTCATCAAAATCGGTTAACAACAACTAAAGTTATGAAATTCGTTAAATGGCCAAAAAATGTACAGAATACCTTTCTTTAAATTTATTTTAAAAATCGGTTATAGTAATCCGATTTTGATGATTAAACACTTGTTTAATTGAAAATTTTATCATCTTTAAAAAAAATTCTCTTCGTGTTATGCATACGACCAACAGGGAACCACTTATTCCAAGAAAACTAAAACGTGTGCGATTTTCTTAAATGTTTTGAGCGACCGATCATATGACGGGCTCCACTCAGGTATATGATCGGGCTCCCGATCATATGACAAAACACTTAGGTATAAAATATTTTTTTATACCTAAAATTATAAAGAAAAAGCATAGTCTACCTATCTAGAGTGAAGCCTAATATGATCGTATTTTAATTTTAGGTATATTTTCAGAAAAATTTGGTTTGAAGTAGTAAAAAATGAGTCACATTTTTTTCAGAACCGGCTCCTATATTTATTTAATCCACCTCTCATTGCTTTCCTAAAAAACCTCCTGGGTAGTTTTTACTAAGTTTTATGACTAACTATATACGTGTTTTGTTATCATATAAGTGTAACATGTAACACGAGTATTTGATATTCTGTAATGATTGTGTATATGTTAAACAATTTGAAACCTGTTATTTACTGAACTTCATATTCCAAGGAAGAGCGAAGAGACTCCGAAGTAGCGAGGTTAAATGTAGCCAAACCGATGTGTCGCAGAATAATTCCGAGGTACCCCGTACCTATTTTTTATAACTGCATTGTAAAAATAATGTTGTGCTGTATAAGGTAGTGTTGGTTAGGGTTTGTTGTCTGTTTCTATTGGATTTCGTGTTTTCTGTTGTCAAACTTGCTTATCTGTTAACTGAATTGAAAATTGCACAAACGAAATTCTTCTTCAATCGAAATATAGTCAAAGTGACTTACCTTACAGAAACGCTTTATTTATTCACGCTATCTTTTTTGAAAAACATAAAATTATACTTTATATTAAGACAGACTTGCTTTGTAAAAGCTTAAATTTCGAACAATAAAGTTATAAAATATAAAAAGAAATTGAACTTTATCTAAAATTACGAAATCTATAAAATCTTTTCTTAATTCCTTCTACTGAAAGATATCATGAATGTTTTAGTAACTTAACTCCTAATATTAGGGAGGAAAAGTTCACTTTAGTCCTTCTATTGAGCCTTATGTTTAAAGAATAGGGGAAATCATCAACATTAACGAAAAGGTAGGCGGTTTGTTAAAGATATAGGATGACGTCATTGAGTTCATTTATTCCTTAACACTAGTTTCTGAACAATAGTCACGTGGTACATTTATTATAAGCAACCGTTTCATAATACTGTTTTTAGTGTAAGTTTGCGGTAGGTGCTTATGGATTACTGAATAGATAAATCCCCCTGGAGAGGAAAAGGAACGTTCTCTATTCCACCTATTAACTTTATTGTCTTTATTAAAAACGGCTTTCCTTTAAACTCAGAGTATTAAACAAACAGTTTGAATTAATGGTAGACAAGTCTTTATTACCAACCTTACCCATAAAATCATACCAAAATTAGTATTTTTAAATCCAAAATAGGACTTGTCCAAATATTTATGTTTTTATGTTTTATTTTTTTTATAGTGCCATTTATGTCTTATAAATTATATATATTATATATATAATATATATATTATATATATATATATATATATATATATATATATATATGTGTGTGTGTGTGTGTGTGTGTGTGTGTATGTATGTATGTATATATATACAAATACATTTAGAGTAGGGTGGTAGTCAACATTACTTGAGATAAAGTAAAGTATATCTTAAATCAAAGTGCAGAAATATGTCCTACTGAATCTCTAATAATATTTATACGTCATATGAAAATATTTGGACGTTTAGTTTGCCAATTATGTTACGTCTGCAACTAACGAAGTGTAATATGTTATTTTATTGTGAACAGACAGAGAGCGGCACTTCCATTTAATAAGAAAATGTCTTTAAAACACGCAATGCCCAGTTTCTATCTTTAGATTCCTCGTTTTATCATTGCTGGTTTAATCACTGCTGTCGGAGGGATTAAACTCTCCTCTACTATTTGAGGAGAAAAGTCAATGCTTTTGTCCCTCTAGAGGAAAATATATTTTCCCGGTTGGAGAATTTTTCCCAAGTCGACTGTGGGAATGTTACCAGTAGATTGTATTCAATAAGTTGAGAGTTTGTTGAATAGAGTCGTGCCAGGCTCAGATACGGATTATGTCAGAGTTATGAAAATCACGTTTACTGCCTCTTCCTTAAATATTATAGTAAGCGTATTACCGAACACGTGATAAAGTCTAGCTGAGCAGTTAACAAAAGGAAAATCACTGATGAATGAAACCCGTTTTAATGAAATCAGTGAAACAAGAACGTCAGCGAATTTCATACCATAAGAGAATGAATTAAAGCCTTTTTCAGAGGTAGGTTGTGAAACAGTTACTTTAGAACCTAAAACTCATTTTTTTCATTACCAAACCCCAAAAAGGGTTTTCATTACACGTAAACTGTATTGAAACAAATATTTTATCTCTTAGGAGATTAAAGAATTTTTACTTCCTTGGGAGGTAAGGTAAACACTTAAATAGGTAGTCATCAAAAGTGCTGTAAATTCAAAACACTGTCACTTTAAGAGCTGCAATCAAGCTTAACATATTTAAAAACAAAAAATCAGTTGGTTGTCATCATTTAACTTAAATAAATAAATCTAATAAATAAATTTGTGACGTGACTATTGCATTCTTTTGTATACAGGGTGGTGCAATTCAAATACATCACCCTGATTAACTCAGTTTCGCGTAGGGCTATCACTATAAAATTAAAATCTACCCCCCACTAAGTCGACCACTGGAAAATCAAATTCCCAATTATTTGTTTGGTAATCGTCTATAAGGTAATAATAATTTACTAATCAGCCGTAGCTGTGGCACATCAATTAGAGGTGTATAAAAAAAACACCAATGTATACTGGACAACTGTTTTACAACAAGCTATTATTAAAACTATTAAAGCTATTAAAACTATCAATCCAAGAAATATAAATAAGTTCAAAAAAAGTATTAAAATTTGTTTATTATCAAAGCAATACTATAGTTATAACGAATTTTTAATGACAATATTGTTATTGAAATACATTAAAAATGGAAGCCTACAGTTACTAGCTCAAATTAATACCAAAAAACTGATTTATTTAAATTGTAATGTATTTTGTACCCTTAGTTTAAAGCTATGACATGTCTTCATTCCTTTATGTATTGTCAAAAGAATTAAATATATTTATTTATTTAATTTTTAATTTATATAATTAAATTTTGGTTATTATTACTCGAGCTATCGTTTGGCATACAAATGAACTATTGCCATTTACAATCAAAAATAAGCTTTCAAGTACACCATAATTCATCACTTCTAATATATTGTATACAAAAAATAAATATTGTATTACTTTTGCCAATAAAGAACTTGTTTAAAAAAAATATATATTGTATGGGAAAAATTAGGGTCTGGAGAAAATTACTGGAATGCAGCGATATTGGAATCAAGTTGTCCCAAATATGACACAGTTTCACTAAATTATCCACATATTGATTGCTCAAATTTAACTTTTTAAAATTACTGTAGAAAAACACACTTCAGTCAGTAACCAGATTACCAAACATGCCAGAAGATTGAAAAAAAAATAATTTGGTATTCCAACTCCCAGTGGTCGACGAGTGGGGGGTAGATACCAATTTTATTACTAAAACTCCGTATGGAGCCGAGTAATCAGGGAAATTTATTTGTTATGCACCACTTGTCTAAATTAAAATTCCGGCGCGGTGGTCCGCATGTCGGGCGAATTTCCTTTGGATGCGTGTTTCTGTGCTTTTTACATTATATAAGTTTACAACTACTAAATAAATAATTCCGGCGCGGTGGTCCGCTGTCGGGCGAATTTCATTTAGAATACGTGTTTCCGTGCTAAACAACCATTTTCTTGCTTATGCAAGAACCATGCCCATTGCGTGGTTCTAGAACCTAAGCAGTTACTCAATTGTCAAGCACTGCTCGTAACTCATTTTGTCTGTATTTTCCAAAGGAAATGCGCTAAAACCTTTAAAGATAACTGACTAAGCTTAAAGATAAGTAACTAAGCTTTAAACTAGTGCAAATAATAGAGCGTACTTCTAATTTTAGAGACATGGTTTTGTGCAACCAACTGGATAGTTATGCGCATTTCCTTTGGAAAATACAGACAAAATGAGTTACGAGCAGTGCTTGACAATTGAGTAACTGCTTAGGTTCTAGAACCACGCAATGGGCATGGTTCTTGCATAAGCAAGAAAATGGTTGTTTAGCACGGAAACACGTATTCTAAATGAAATTCGCCCGACAGCGGACCACCGCGCCGGAATTATTTATTTAGTAGTTGTAAACTTATATAATGTAAAAAGCACAGAAACACGCATCCAAAGGAAATTCGCCCGACATGCGGACCACCGCGCCAGAATTATTTTTAGTTGTAAACTTACATTAGGTAAAAAAAACGATAAAAAATAATTGTCCCTACTAGGATTTGAACCCAGGTACTCTGGGTTTGAGAGCTCGCATCCAAAGGAAATTCGCCCGACATGCGGAACACCGCGCGAGAATTATTTTCTAGTTGTAAACTTATATTTAGTAAAAAAAAAACGATAAAAAATTATCGACCCTTCCAGGATGTGAACCCTGGTACCCTGAGTTTGAGTGGTCGTATTGACTCCGGACCACTGCCATTCAACTCAGAGGCCCAAAAAACATTGAAAACGACACCCTACTCGAAATTTAATTTTCAACGACCGTAATGTTGGTTTTCTATATTTTTTGTGGTTTTTTCGACTTTTTGGTAACTTAAAGTGGTCGTATCGTCTTCGGACCGGTTTCATTCGATTCAGCGCCCAAAATTACATAGAAAACGACACCCTACTCGAAATTTATTTTTTTATCGACCTAAATTTTGGTTTTTGGTAATTTACAATGGTTTTTTTCGATTTTTAGGTCACTTAGAGTGGTCGTATCGACTTCGGACCGGTTTCATTCGATTCAGCGTCTCAAAAACATAAATATTGACCTTTTCGCGGCAAAAAATATTAACCCTGAATTTTGCTGATTTTTTGAAAATTTCGCTGACTCAGCAAACCGGGTTAATGACGTCACAAAAACCTGGTTTTCAATAGGGTTCGTGTCCTCCCCAAGGTTGATTTTTGTACTAAGTTTGGTTAAAAAATATTAATCCGTTCGAAAGATAGAGTGTTTACAAGAAAGTGTCTAGAAATACATATATATATATATATATATATATATATATATATATATATATATATATATATATATATATATATATATATATATATATATATATATATATATATTATATATATATATATTATATATATATATATATATATATATATATATATATATATATATATATATATATATATATATATATATATATATATATATATATATATATATATATATATATAAAGTCTCGCGAAAATTTTTTTTTCTTCATTAGGGCCTCTGAAACGGATTTGTGTCGTGGTCCGAGGTTCGAATTCCGCCATGACGCCTATCTCATTAGCGAATTTTTTCCCAAAGGAAATTCGCTAAAAAGGACTCACTATTGTCCGTCCAATAATTTTCGAACAAAAATCAAGATAACATTGTTGAGGCGTTGGTTGAGAGCCACTAGAAATCTCCAATTTCGAAAGTCCTCAAATAGATAGAAGTGCTTTTTGTTCAATCGGTAAAGGTGTTGAGTCAAGTACCTTCCAGTCCTAACATTTCTCATTGTGAAAATTATGTGTTAAGACGTGAAGACGGCTTCACATACTTATTATGTCTTATTATTAGCCTACTTACTTGATTGTACTTGCTATTCAAAATTAAAGCTAATAATATTTTTTTGTTAAAAATTGTATGATTTTCTTTGGACTGCTGAGTTATTTCCTCTATTAAAGTTTTAAGTAAATAACGTAATGAAATAAAGTTAATTATATAAATAATAAGAAAATATAGATACTTTTAGATTATAGAAATAATGATAATAAGGTTTTTTAAGATAGATGTAAATAATAAGCAAGTGTTGGATAATTAATGAGTAGGGAGGGATATCGATGGACTCATAAGACTATAAGCTTTAATGGTCTGTGATAATGTTGTTCAGCCAAAATTGGTCTGTATTAGAATTGACTTGCTAGATGCAGTCATTACGTTAGTAGTATAGTAGTAATGATGGGGTGGATTCGAGATCTTAGCAATTACGTCACTGGTTTTTTTCCTGCCCCAAGAACGTTTTTCTTTAACTGATAGAGCCTTAATGTCTTTGAACCTGCCCAATTCTCGTATGAACTTTACAACATCTTTCCATGGATGTTTCACTAAGCCGTCTTCCAGAAGAGTCTAGCGGTTGCTTCACATTTTCCCAAAAAGTGATCTATCGTCTCCTCCACAACTTCACACTTGGGAGCACAAATGCTTCTGGAGCTAGTGATTGCCGGTCAAGGTACCTACCAGGCCGGCTAAGATACCTGCAAGCCATGAGACTCCTTAGCCTCATGGCTTTACTGACTTCCTTTAACATTTCCTTGGCTAGCCAGCAATTAGCTTTCATTTGAAAAATATCTTAGACTTTACTTTAAGTCTTAAATACTGAAGTAGCATACTTGGAAACGAAGTTAATACTTGTCTCCCATCAAGAAGTGTAGGTGATACCTTACACTCGATTGCAATAAATATGTATAATCCATGAGAATGCATTATGTTTCTATTCCGGTGAAATTAGCTTTAACTTGTTTTTCTTTATTTTCCAGGTAATATACAACAGTGTTTGAAAAATGATAAAACACAAAACATGGATTCATAGCACTAAGAACAAATCTAGCAGTATGTTTAAACAAGTCGTAAGTAGGCTCAGCTTGATTTAGTTATGGAGTTTGATAGCCAGTGTGTGGGTAATAAAATGTCATTAGAGGCCCATAATTTAAAAAATCGGGCCAAAGGCCCCCCTAACCACTTTGCGACCACTGCTTTGTAACCACAGCTTCGCGGTCCTTTAACCCGTTCAGAAGTGCCCAGTTTATTGTGTTTTTTTGTTTTATTTGTTTATTTATTATAATTATTTATTATAATTATAATAATAGAGCTGCCCTCTCTGCAGCTCAAGGCGTAAGCCTTTTAGCAGAGAGATAACCTTAATATTGGAATAAGGTATTTAAAATAAAAAATATAAACAAATTGCACAGCATTTTATCATGTAATTAGTGAATTCCCATCATGTAGGCCCCTTCGGGTCACTCATTGGACTAAGTAGTAGGGTACTCAGGGTGAGGGATCTTTTTCTTTACTAACTACCCACTCTGTATTTACTAAATTTTCTTAAGATTTTTAATATCATCAATTAGAAGAGTTAAGGGAATAAAAGTTCTTCAATGTTAAAAATTTAGTGAAGTTTTGCAGTGAACAATTTAAAACATTTGTAATTAGTAAAACTTAAAAATTAATAGAATTAAAATGGATTTTATAAAAAGTGCCTTAGTGGCATTATTTTGCTTAGAGCAGATAATATTTTCTGTGTATTTATCACTCCTTTCAGCAGAAGAACCGCAATCTGGAGTGGAGTGCACTCTAATTTACCTCTACATTTTACAAAACGTGTCAAAAACTATCTTAGAAACAAAAGATCGAGTAACTCACTGACGATAGAAAATAAACGACCCTAGAGAGGAACAAAGGATTAGATAGTAAAGTAAGGTCGGCATTGTTAACTGGAGAGATAGACAAGGAAAATCTATTTGCCATGATAATGACGTGTCGATCAATCAGGCCACTTCGTGATAAAAATGCTCTGAGGGGAATTTCCTGATAAGTAACAGATAAGAAGGGAAAGCACTAGTTATCAGTTTCACCAGGAACAGAGTGCAATTTTCACCCGTAAGATGCAACCTGGTCTTAAAGAAGCTCTCCGTGAAGGATGACGGTGTTAGACCCATTCTTCTTTCTTATCTCAAAATGCATCGTTGAAAACAATGCATTTATAAAGGAATTTTCTTTATTTTAGCTTTTTCAGGGGTGAAAACTCGAAATTGAGAGCAGTCGGGTGTAGCGTTTTATCATTAACATTAACAGTGATTTCTCCAAAAAATGGAATGTTGCAAAAGGTTTAGGATATTAGAATGAATAATTCTTGCGTCGAGGGTTTTTAAACTGCGCGGTTTCTTGCTTATCCAATTTCCAAGCTGCTAATCCAATTTTTGCTTGCTTTTTGTGTGTATACCGAAAACTTAAGTATAAATTGGATTCATAAGCAAAAATCGGGTACGGGGCACCTCGGAATTATCCCTCATTACATCGGATTCGCTACGCAAATCCTCCCTGCTTCTAGACTCGATTCGCTCGTTCTTAGAAATACAGTTCGCCAGCTTTATACTGCACCATGTCTTTGGACTCGCTTCGCTCGTCTTCAGATAGTAAATGCATCCGTATCATTCTTAACGATCCATACAGGGTGATCGCCTTAAAACGCCTGAGTGCTTAGGGTGAGGGCTTAAAAAGCCTGAAACGGATAATTTCGGTTTTATCCCGGTTTCGAATTTTTTTGCTAACACAATACTTTTCCTATATACCTACAGTATAAATAAGGAAAAGTAAAAAGCATGAATTTAAAGAAAATTCCCCCGGTTTGCGGACCCCCGCCCCAGATTTTTTTGTCTTGCTGGCTATTGTTATCTGCGGCTATAAGTCAATAAGGTTTAACTATTCGACCTTAATTTGAATCTCTTTGACCTCTTCTGAATACTCAAAGCTCCGCCCCTTGTTTTGACAATGCTGATTGCATGGTAGTCATGCTGATAATGCTGAATCCATTTCTTACACACTAGACATCACATGTGGTAATTTCGTACTAGTGGACTAAATCCCAATTATCAGTTGAAAACAAAAAATAAAATAAACTGCGTAGGCTTCCGCGGTTATTGTCATGAAGATTTAGGTCTTCCGGTGGTGACCGCGTCAATGTAGATGAAGAATCCGACGTTTCGCTTTCACTGTGGGAGGCATCTTCAGGGATGTAGGACAACGTGGATAGAAACACAATGCTTTACAAAACTGAACAGTTCAGTTTTGTAGACCATTGTGTTTCTATCCATGATGTCCTACATCTCTCAAGATGCCTCCCACAGTGAAAGCGAAACGTCAGATTCTTCATCTACATTGACGCGGTCACCACCGAAAGACCTAAATCTTCAAAGTTAAAGATATCGAGAGATATTTCCTCAGATGAAAATTGCTGCTGAAAGAATTGTTCAATACCATCAACTATTTTTTTTTTCTTTTGTGAAACTTTATAAATAACACTGGGTAAAGAAGTCAAAAGTTGAAGAGAAGTCACTTAGATTTTGGTATAAGAAAAATGTTTGATATATTGCTTCAACTAAAGGATTCAGGGAGCAAGGAATATTGCTGGGGCCATAAATTATTAATATGGACAAGAGTAGGGGGCAGAGCTAGAGCATAGTGCCCTCTCCCCTCTATCGATTGAATTTTAAGTCATACTAGCCCGCAATACAAAACCCAGGATTATTACACGACGTTTAAATCAATTTCACTTTTCCCTTGTAATAAATATAACATGATTTAGACCAACTGAAAACTGAATAAATGTTTATATAGCTGTACTGTAACGTTAAATTACTGGAAAATAAATGTTTTTATAGCTGTACTATAATTGTAACGTTATAATTACTGGAAACTGAATAAATGTTTACTATAGCTGTACTATAATTGTAACGTAATAATTACTGGAAACTGAATAAATGTTTACTATAGCTGTACTATAATTGTAACGTAATAATTACTGGAAAACTGAATAAATGTATATTATAGCTGTACTATAATTGTAACGTTATAATTACTGGAAACTGAATAAATGTTTATTATAGCTGTACTATAATTGTAACGTAATAATTACAGGAACTGTAGCTGTACTATAATTGTAACGTAATAATTACAGGAAACTGAATAAAATTTATTATAGCTGTACTATAAATTGTAACGTAATAATTACTGGAAACTGAATAAATGTTTATTATAGCTGTACTATAATTGTAACGTAATAATTACTGGAAACTGAATAAATGTTTATTATAGCTGTACTATAATTGTAACGTAATAATTACTGGAAACTGAATAAATGTTTATTATAGCTGTACTATAATTGTAACGTAATAATTACAGGAAACTGAATAAATGTTTATTATAGCTGTACTATAATTGTAACGTAATAATTACAGGAAACTGAATAAATATTTATTATAGCTGTACTATAATTGTAACGTAATAATTACTGGAAACTGAATAAATGTTTATTATAGTGTACTATAATTGTAACGTAATAAATTACAGGAAACTGAATAAATGTTTATTATAGCTGTACTATAATTGTAACGTAATAATTAAGGAAACTGAAATAAATGTTTACTATATTACTATAATTGTAACGAATTACTGAACTGAATAAATGTTTACTATAGCTGTACTATAAATTGTAACGTAATAATTACTGGAAACTGATAAATGTATATTATAGCTGTACTATAATTGTAACGTTATAATACTGGAAACTGAATAAATGTTATTATAGCTGTACTATAATTGTAACGTTAATTACAGGAAACTGAATAAATATTTATTATAGCTGTACTATAATTGTAACGTAATAATTACAGGAAACTGAGCTGTACTATAATTGTAACGTAATAATACTGGAAACTGAATAAATATAGCTGTACTATAATGTAATAATTACTGGAAACTGAATAAATGTTTATTATAGCTGTACTATAATTGTAACGTAATAATTACTGGAAACTGAATAAATGTTTATTATAGCTGTACTATAATTGTAACGTAATAATTACTGGAAACTGAAATAAATGTTTATTAGCTGTACTATAATTGTAACGTAATAATTACAGGAAACTGAATAAATGTTTATTATAGCTGTACTATAATTGTAACGTAATAATTACTGGAAACTGAATAAATGTTTATTATAGCTGTACTATATTTGTAACGTAATAATTACTGGAAACTGAATAAATGTTTATTATAGCTGTACTATATTTGTAGCGTAATAATTACTGGAAACTGAATAAATGTTTATTATAGCTGTACTATAATTGTAACGTTATAATTACTGGAAACTGAATAAATGTTTTTTATAGCTGTACTATAATTGTAACGTAATAATTACTGGAAACTGAATAAATGTTTATTATAGCTGTACTAATTGTAACGTAATAATAACTGGAAACTGAATACATTTTTACTATAGCTGTACTATAATTGTCACGTAATAATTACTAGAAACTGAATAAATGTAAATAGCTCTTCTGTTATAGTAACATAAATGTTACTATAAACTGAATAAATGCTTATTACAGCTGTTCTGTTCATTAATACTCGAAGCTGTTCTTTAATAATTAAAAATAATAATTAAATAATTATTTAATGGGGGGAAGTGCAAACTTAAGTCTTATTGACTTACCATAAACAGAGATGAGCCATCCGGAGTAGATCCTGTAGAACTGCACTGAACTATCACCATGCGGCCTGGTTTCGGCACACACACATATGTATTCAGGATCCGACCTGCACATACGAGAACATGAGTAAAACCTTCCTTGGCGGTTTTCTTCTTCCAGCCAAAGCCTTCTTGAATCGCGGGGAGCGACGTCGACACCGAAGAGGCACGATGTACAAATTTACGTAGAGTTTGCACCAAGGGGGTTTACTTAAAGATACTAAGGAAGCCAACAAATAAAATAATAAAAAATATTTAAAAAAGAATATTTAGTACTTCATTAATTTAATAATATCTGTTTGGATAAAGTTTTACTCGATTGGATGACCTTAAATATGAAAAGAGAAATTTAAAACATTCTCATTGTCACTTGGCTGTGACATTAAAACAATGTTTTAACCACCCTCCCCTGTTCTACAATTTTAAAACTGTGAAGACCCCCATACATTTAAAATCCCCCCCCCCCTAATAAATAATTTCTTAGAGAAACCCTAGACATCCTTATGCTATGACGTCATATTGTAATTGCGCTTTACAAGTTTGTCTTATTAGAAGTTATTAAATGGCACATTGCCATGATATTAGTTTATTTCCATATGTATTAGTCGAAACAGTGACTTGTATACCTAAAATTGTTACATACATTATTTACTTACAATATATGCAATATCTTCCTCCGTGGCCGTGATCGTATAGGCACTCGATCTTGGCACCGGAGGTCCAGAGTTCGCAGCCCGGGCAATGCTCTAAGATTTTGTGAAAAGTATTTGTATTAAAAAAAAAGATTACGCCAACTTTAATTACTTCTTAGAGTGTAGTAGATGCAACCCACCTGAGGTTGTTCCCGCAGGGTGAATACCCTGATGGGCCGAAAGACCCTAAAGCGGGCATTTTATTTTTTTTATATGCAATACATATTATTTATATAATATTATTAGTAGATAATTTTAGTACATTTTTATGACGTTTTTCTTAAACAATATACTCTGTAACCTCCCTAATATCAGGCCATGGGCCAAGTGTTTTGTCTCTGAAAGTAGTAAAATATAAATAAGCATGACTATAGGCTGTATCCTCCATAGAGTAATATTGAATATTCGCCGTTGAATATTCACTTTGACTGTCGCGTATTGCCGAGTCGTCACTTTATCCAACTAAATAATTCAAACAACAGGAAAGTCACTTTCAATTTGTCAAAAAAACTGCCTCCCCTCTAAGTGTATTTCCTCGCCAGCAGTTTCATTTTGCCTCATTTAATCACAATTTCCCTCCCTTGTTTACTGGCTCAATTTCGCGAATTTCCTTTGACTGTGCTACCCTAGTGGAATGTGTTTCTTTTTTTATATCGTTTTATTCCTTATTTATTACATATTATTTATATCCTTCTGCGTTTTTATTAGGTGCCTGATTTATTATCACATTTATTGCAATATATTGTTTAATATGTTTTATCTTAACCTCATTTCCTTATCAATTCAATTTTTGCTTAAAGTTTTGGTATGTATTTAATTACATGAGCCGTAGCCTTACAATTTGTTATTTAATATTTACGAATTGTTCGAAGAAAATGCGCTAAAAAGTAGCATAATCTAAGCCTCAAATGAGTACAAATAAGCTCTGCTGTGTAATGAAAGGAAGGAAGAAAAGAGTCTCTCCACAAAACTATTAATTTATTCAAAGCACTTTCAACCTACATGAGGCCATCATCAGTGCTAGAGATAATTAAAAGAAAACAGCTAAAAGAAAAACATTAAATAAGTGAAATTAAATAGAATTAGTAATATTCTTCCTCTTCTTTTTCGACCCAACGATGTGGGTGAGCCGTGATTGACTCTGCTGTGTAGTGTAATCTCTGGAATAAACATGCGCATTTTCTTTGAAAATTTTGAATAAATTATTATATTACAAGTTGTAAGGCTGCTGCTCAGGATATTAAATATAATTGGATATTAAATCAGCTAAAATTGGTTTGATAAGCAAGATAGCGTTCATTTTAAAGAAAATTCGCCCGGCTTGTAGACCTCCTCGCTAGATTTTTTTGTTCCCGAGTCTGCTTATCACTCACACCCCTAGAAATGCATTTGCTTGAGATGATGACGCATTATGATGAATTACACTTGGGGAGCAGAGCTTCTTGTCAAATTATATTAAGTTTTCCAAAAAAAAAAAACTTTTAAAGAGGGGAGAGAGGATATCTTTATGAATTATTAATCCAGTGTTTTTCATCACAATTATGTGATTACATTCTATATTAGACCCTGCCGAAAGGAACCCACCCACACTACAGCACTGACCACGCTCAATGGTCCTTAATTTTTATGGTCCAACAAAAATCATAGATATACTGGTCGAATTAAAACGAAACTTAGTGTACTTATTTATTAGGTATTGGTATACACTTGTAACAAATTTCTACTCAATCGAACCATTTTCCTTTTAAACACAATACTTTTCCTATACGGTATAAATGAGGAAAGTAAAAATATTTTGTACACCCCCCTCCCTCCCCTCTACAAATGACTTAGTAAAGTCCCTATACTTAGTTGTTCATATTAAATAACATTGAATGTATCAAAGCGCTCGACCACTTTGCGAAATGAAATGTTGATGCAAACAATGCTGTATGTAGTTTACCATCTTTGTCTTGTTAAATGATCCGAACGACTTCATAAAAGTTATTTCCTCATGATAGATGGATGAAAAATGTAAAATAAGTTAAGGGTGAATAATGGGGACTAATCAATTACATTATAATATTGGGGGTTTATGCATGAAGGTATTCTTAGAATAGTTCTATATATAGAAGGAGCACTACTGATAACATGAAAGGCGGTTCACTGTTGGACTTAAGTAATGCTGCCACCCTAACAATATACAATTTTCTAAAAAAAATTGGCAATACTTCCGGTTGCTAAATTATTATGTTCTATTATTAATTAATGATTGACTATTCATAAAATACTAATATAAATATCGGTGCATTACAATATTTAAAGCATTTTAAATTGTAGTTTAACGTATTTATTAAAATTATATTAAAAGTAGTCCTCGTCAACTAAATGTAGATTCTTGTATTCCGCCACCCTTTTGCCATCTAAGACCGGGTTTATTAAATACTCAGCACGTATTTAAATTATTATATTTGTTCTTTGCGATCTTTCATCATTAATAGATATTTATGACCCATATTTAAAATAATGTTTTGTTGTGTGGTTGGCAGCATTACTTAAGTGACCAGTCAACCGGCTTTCGTGTTATCAGTAGAATTACATTGTGTTTACAGTACTGAGTTCCTTCTAATATAGTATTTTTCTAAGGAGGTATTATTACTAGAGGGGCCCTATAGGTTAAATTTTGAAACATTGACAATGTAACCAGACCACCCTCGCTAATAATGTAATCAAACAATCAGCACAAAATTACATTAACTAAAATAGTAGAATTTTAAAAATACAAATCAAAACCGAAAAAATGTGCGGGAAGCCTAAATCAATTGATTTATTATGACCTTAACTCACTCTTGGAGAGTGGGTTAGTGGGGGTTTTAATGAGGTTACAAAGAGCCCCTGAGTGCCCCAAAAGATGTTTCAGGCGTCTAAATATATTGAGATAGGCTACGAGTATGTTCCCTGTAGTATATATGTATGTCCCTCTACGGGTTTATGTATTACATTTATACAGTGTGATCCAAAAGGCCTCCTGTCTTAATTTTTTAACGGAATAATATAAATTGAAACGTTAAGGATCTCGATTATGTATGGTGTAGTTAATTTCTTTGCGTTGACCATTTGGACACAACGCTTCCATTGTCTGTGTGACACCTTACATTTAAATTCCAGACTGGACTATATTTTTACTTTTCCTCTTTTATACCATAGGTATGTAGGAAAATTATTGTGTTTGCAAAAAAAAACCCAAAATCGAGATGACACTAGAATTATCCGTTTCAGGCATAGAGATATTATTACTAGATGGGCTATTGAATTGAAAAGCTATTACTATTGGTTGAAATTTAAAACATCGAAAAATTAATTTGCCCACCTTCGCAAAAATGTAATCAAATAATCATTACACAATTACTGAACTTATATAGAAAAATGTTAAAAATACAAATCAAAACACAAACTATAGATAAAATAGATTTCAAATAGGAAGCAGAAAACAATAGATTTATTATAACCTTAACTCACTCTTGAAAGAGGTTTCAATGAGGTTACACAGAGCCCCTGAGAGCCCCAATACGATGTTTCAGGCATTTTAATGTATTGAGATTGGCTATGCTCCCTCTAGTATATATCTCTATGGTTTTAGGTATTTTTAAAATTTCCTAAGAAGTTTTCTCGAAGTTGTGTGTCTGTTATCGTTGTAGTTCCCTGTATATTTAGGCTAGAAAGTTGAAACTTTGTACAAAAATCAGTCTATAGGTAAAGTTGTGCTATCCGAAAAATAAGTTTTTTTGATGTCATCAACCCGCAATAATAATTCAGCAAAATTTCGAAAAATCATTGAACTTGTAAAAATGTTGCTGTCAATTTGAGATTTGACACGCAAGTGGCTATGTTTAAGACTTACATATGAGCCAAGTTACTTCTTATTATCAGCATTAGTTTCTATGTTATTGAACTATATATTCTAAATTATATACTTGTGTACGTTTTTATTAAATTGTAAAAAATCAAATAAAAATTATAATAGAGTAAAAATTTAGAACGAATGTAAACCTTCACGTAACAATAAGTACGTGAAGTAATAAAAATAAGTACACCAAGATTCGTTTCAATACGACAAGTACATCTACGGTTTTTGTTGGATCATAAAAGTAAGGCAGCATCGAGTGTGGTCAGTGTCTGGATGGGTGAACGCTGGTTACGAAACGGATGTATTTCCTATCTGAGGCCGAATGAAGGGAATCCGATGCTTTGTTGCTGTATAAATTTCACGACTTTTATATTCTAAGGACGAGCAAAGAGAGTCCAAAATAGAGAGGATGAGAGAGGGACCTGATGTAATGAGAACAAGAAAAAAATCGGATTCGAGGTACCTCGGTACCCCATTTTTGTTCTTTCATATTTCGATTCTGTGGCCAAAATAGATACTATTCTGTTTTTTATTTTCCACCACTAATAATTATTTTACCTTTATTTTTAAAGCAGCGGAATGATCCTCCTATCTCTCCCCTCCATTTTTGTAATAAAAAACCCCCTGAGCATCATTTTTCGAATAAAATTCGTTAAAATGACAATCCATTACAACTTAGGATTAGTGTTCCCCCTTTGTATTGTAATCACTTTTTACTTTTCCTCATTTATACCGTAGGTATAAAGGAAAAGTATTGTGTTTGCGAAAATTCCAAAACCGGGATGTCACCTGTATTGTTCGTTTCAGGTGTTTAAAAGACTCGAGAGTGGTTTTCACAAAGTTGTCTGTATGTGTGTCTTTGTGTATTTGTCTGTTATCATCGTAGCTTCCAGTGTATATATGATCAAGAATTGAAACTTAGTTCAAATATCAGTCTGTGCAGGTGTGCTATACCCACGTAATGAATCAGTAAACATTTTAAAAACCTATAAAACGCGGAAAAATGATGCGATCGGATTGAAATTGGGCACGCATGTTGCTATGTAAAAAACTAACCAATGTGTCAATTTTCATCTCATTATCAGCATTACTTTAATTTTTATCAGATAACTTTTGCACGTTTTTTTTTAAATTGTAATAAATCGGAAAATTCGATACAAGTTTATGTCTTAACGTAATAAATAAGTACACTAAGTTTCGTTTCAATGCGATAAGTATATTTTCGTTAGGTCATAAAAGTTAATCTGCATCGAGCGTGGTCAGTGCCTGGATGGATGACCGCTGAGAGAAAAACGAATGAACTTACTGTCTGAGGACGAGCGAAGCGAGTACGAAGTAGGGAGGATGAGCGTGGCGAATTCTATGTGATGAGAAAAAGTTCCGTGGTACCCTGATTTTTTTTTCTTTCTGATTGAAAGAAATTCTTTCTTTTTGATTCTGATCTTTTTTTTATTGCAACTAATGTAAAGTTTTTCTAATAGCAACCAGTGATACTACTCTATCTAGAAGCTAGGGGAGTCGTCAGTGCGGAGGGACTGGTGTTGTATATTATTGTTTAGAAAGCATCTCGGCATAATACAGGGGAGCAAATTATGCTTTAGTTGCCTGTTTGGTACGCAAGGGGGAGCTATTTAGTAGGGGCAAAGTCTACCACCCCCGCATTTTTTTATGGAGAAATATTTATTCTGCATTTTCCTTCTCCTTTCTTCTTGCTTTCAAATAAAATTTACTTTAAAAGCTTTTTAAACATAAGACGGAGAAACTGACAAGTTTAGCATAACGCTTTCTATTTCGTCGTTATATAGAATTGATTTTGTTTTATTGTTTTACTATTCTAGCTTTAAATATCTTTAAAGCAAGGATATGACAGAATTAGAGACTATGACAGAATAACAGACAAAACAAGGCTATGACAGAATTACAGATAAAACAATGCTATGACAGAATAACAGACAAAAAAAGAGTATGACACGGACTTAAATTTGTCTGTGTAAGACATTGAAAGACATTATATTGCAAAGCAAATCCGAACCCATCCTTTAACAATTAGTCTTAACTTTTACAGGGTAAGTTGTTTATGTAGTTTGTACAGAGGTGGACATATTAGTGTTTACATAGTGCTTTGGTATGACTCAAAGCTTCGCATGACTTGTATGTTTCGGTACCTTTATAATAAATGTCCCTTATTTATCTAGCCAAGGGTTAGCAGGGCGTAGAGAACTATCTCTTGAGTGCCATCCTAATGTTATCATCAATCACTACAGTGTTACCAACCTTTATCACGTCCTGCTTTTATATCTTACTTTAGTTCTTTGTTTTCTTTAGAACTAATAAGGCACGTAGCGTTTATTTGATGAGTGTAAAATTTTTAAACACATTGTAGTAGGTATTTTGTTTACAGTGCGTGAGTGTGTGCAGTGCAGGATAATCTATAAAATAAATATGTACATAATTTACATTTACTTAAAAAAAAACGAAACATTTTACCAACAATTTGTGTGTTTATTTTAATAATTTATTATTGTAGTTTGTAGATATAGATTCTGAAGATGCGTACAGTGATAGGCAAAATATATTAATTGAATAAATCATTCAAAACTTTTTATAGAACTAAAGTCCCCTTAATCAAGCCTGACCTACCATTCAGTATTATAATTGACTTCGCATCGATTTTATTGGATTCAGCATCTAAAAAAACATGGGAAACGACACCCTACTTGACATAGGATGTTTTTAGGTTATCCGCTAATTTACTATCCTTTTTCGACTTTTTGGTCACTTAAAGTAATAGCATTGACTTCGTACCGGTTTCATTCGATTCAGCACCCCAATAAACAAATAGTGGGATAATTTTCCAACAAACATTTTTAACCCCCGTTTTTACTGATTTTTTTGAAAACTAAGTTGACTTAGCAATCGCAGGCGATCTAAGGCTATGACAGAATTAGAGACAAAACAAGGCTATGGCAGAGTCACAGACAAAGCAAGGCTATGGGTGAGTCACAGGCGAACCAAGGTTATGGCAGAGTCCCAATAAATCCAAGGCTTTAACAGAATTACAGACAAAATAAAATAAGTCTATAACAGAGTGACAAAAAAGGAAGACTATATATATATATATATATATATATATATAATTATATATATATATATATATATATATATATATATATATATATTATACATATATATATAGAGAGAGAGAGAGAGAGAAGAGAGAGAGAGGGAGAGAGAGAGAAGAGAGAGAGAGAGAGAGAGAGAGAATGAGAGAGAGAGAGAATGAGAGAGAGAGAGAGAGAGAGAGAGAGAGAATGAGAGAGAGAGAGGGAGAGAGAGAGATGTCAGTATGTATGTATACATATATACAGGAGATTACAGGAGTGTGTTCTTGTAGTAGGCATAGTGAAACTTTCAAATTATATACCAGGATGACTCATATGAACTGGGATTGTAGAACTAATAAAAAATTATGTCAAATAAAATGCTGGGATCAAATCTCTGAGCCTGGCTTGTGTATTGTCGACCAGATTTTAGCAATGGTATTAATGGCCAAAGCCACCTCCGTGGTTGAAGTCTTTAAAGCGTCAATATTTATTCTTACCTTTTACACCACGGAAGTCACCAAGAAGTAACCTAGGGTTTTGCATCCTAGGTTACACTATCAGTTTGTATAAGATTTTTTTTTTTTCAAATAAACTATTACCAACTTTAGATTATACTTTAAGCGTAGCGATTGTTACTAACACCCGCGGTTGTTCCGCAGGGGTTAGACATAATTATTATTATTATTATGCTTTTGGCATAACCGGCTTTTTGGGAATATGCCATGATACCCAGTTTTGTGCCAAAAAGCAAAATGCCATTGAGCTGGCAATAGTTTTTCGTTAGTTGCACTTCTTAGTTTTTATAATTCCATCTTAAATTACTAGATAAAAGTAGGCTTTAATTCTATATGTTACATTTTTTTATTTATTTAGCCATCATTGCAACCATCTTCAGAACAATAACTGAAACATAAAATTAATCAAATATATTACTTACTAAAGACTGATAAGACTAGATTGAACATGAAATTGACTGAAAACAAAAAATATTAAAATTGCACAAAAATAATTACCTAACTTTACATAAAACTATCACAGTCAATAGAACATGATAAAATAGAAACTATTTTCAGTCAATTTCATGATCAATCTAGTCTTTATATTGAAAGTAATTTATTTAATTGATTTTATGTTTCAGTTATTGTTCTGAAGATGGCCACAATGATGGCTGAATAATTAAAACAAAATAAATTTTGTAACATATAGGATTAAAGCATACTTTTATCTAGTGGTTTAAAAAAAATTGAGTTGCCCTTTTAGAGTGAATATTGTCTAAAACAGATTTTTATAAACCTACTAAATCGAAAATCTTTTTATCGAGGGAAAATTTATTTTGAAAGTTTATTGCCGTAAGTTTAAACACGCCGTTTATAAAAACCAATTCATAAAAATATGGAAATAAGTAAAACATATTTAACTTGAATCTGGGGGAAGGGTATAAAAATATGAGGAAAACTCAAATATTTCACTGGGAAACTTTGCAAGGAAGGAAGGGCTGTATGACGCAAGCGCTCCCTTCCCTTCTTGCGTCATTAATTATAACTAAGACAAAATCTGGTTAAGAAAAAATAGAAATTAATGAGAGTCAGCGTTGTATTTTTTCATTGAGGTTCTTAACAATTTTTTAACAAAGCATAATTCGTTTAATTTGGGTTTAAGTCTTATGGATATAATGAGATCTTATTTTGTCGATTAAAAAATTCCTAAATGTTGAATATTTCTGTGAATTTTATGTTAAAGAAGTGTTTCTGTTAAAACTGTAAAGATTTTAAAAATATTTTTGGCCGATATTGTCTGACCTTTAATTACAATGCATTATCGGGAACAATATTTAGTTGACACAATATAAATTGTGCGAGAGACATCTAGGAAATGTAACAAATGCAATGCTGCATCTGGGAACTTTTCCATCATTCGTCATCATTGATGGCTCGACACGTTGTCATGTATATCACTCACATAGTTACGTCAAACTCATCAGGGCGCCGACAGAGCCTGCACTTACTCTGACCTTCAATTAATTCCGAAGAACATGAAGTGAAGTACTTACCAGAGACGAGCGGTGCTCTCTTACCACCATCATGCATGGCAAGCAAAACATATATCATTTGATACCGAGTTTTGCAAAACATGTATGAAGGAAAAATGCAATGCTACATCTGAGAACTGTTGCGTCATTCGACATTTGTCATCATTGATGGCTCGACGAATGACGAATGTCATATCACTCACATAGTTACGTCTAACTCATCAGGGCACTGACAGAGCCTGAAATCACTTTGACCTTCAATTAAACTTCCGACGAATATGATGTGAAGTATTTACCAGAGACGATTATATTATAAGTCGCTAACAACTATAAAAATATGTAAGCTGAACTTAATGGTTACAACTTTTATTAATTGTACTAAAATAGATATTTACACGGCAAGAGGGAATAGAAAGTTTTACAGCTCATGGCCAAGTTTTCACATAAGGCGAAGAAGCAGGTGAAAACTTCATTATCAACCGAGGTAATAAGGCCGAGGGAGGTAAACAAGTTAGTTCCCGAGGCTTTGCCGAGGAAGATAACAAAAATTTACTCCCGAGGGTTAGCCGAGGAAGATAATGCGAGAGCTGAAATTCTTCAATCCTTGTCGTGTATTAAATTTTAAAAATGAGTGAAATATATTTCTATTAATTTTTAAAATTTGTTGATGATGATGGGAATGAGAAGTTACAATTTGAAGGGGGTTTTCATTTTTTTGTACACAATCTCTTTTCCATTCCTTACATTATAGAATTTGTTCTGTGATTTTGTTTTTTATTCGGCATAGATGACTCTACATAGCAACTGCACTCTCTATTTACGTCTCTAGAGACGTAAATACGTGTTTTACATCCCTTGGGACGTAAAACACGTTTACGGGGCCAGGTCGCAACGTATGAAAACCTGATTTACAGCTCAAGTCGTAGGTAAATGAGTTTTAATTTTTACATTGAAACTTCAATTATACATCGCGCTTTTACTGCAATCCCCAATGAAAAATGAGGACATTTTCTATGAATAATATTCTAAATTTATTAAAAAGCTTAAACACGTCTGTTGAGTGAGTGAAATCATCAATAATCGGAGCAAGTTTTAGGGACAGAAATAAAATTTATCAAATTTTCCAGGAAACACGGCAGAGTGAAAACTGATAGATTTTAGATAAATATATTTCGTAAATTCACTTTTATCATTCCATTCATCAGTTTGAAAAATCTTAAACTTTTAAATTAAATTTATATTTTTAGGCCAAATAAACTCACCATAAGTTTAGGTCAAAATTAATTTTGAAGTATAAAGTATGAAAGTCTTGTTTTAAAGTTTTCAGCTATGTAGTATTATGTATATAGAACAAATTATGGTAGTTTACAACTTTTTCTATATTTAAACTTTAGAACTAACTATAAAAATTTATAAACTTTATAAGTATGCGTTTATATTTTCTATTAATAAGATATTTTTTATTATTATTAAAATAATTCTGAAAAGAATCTTTAGACAAAAATGAAGAAAAAAAATGGATAAGCTAAAACTTTATGATATTAAAATTAAATAAAAACAGGGATCGATATATTTTTTCTAAAAGACAAAAATCTAAAGAAGGTAATGCATCATAGAATTAAAGCAACACTAGAAGAATTAAAGCAGAACTAAAAGAATTGAAGCAGAATTAGAAGAATTGAAGCAGAATTAGAAATAGACGCGAATTTAAACATTCTTGATGGCTATTACTTTGCTATCTTTTTTCTTTTATCTCTTTTAAGAGATAAAAGGAAAGGGGGAATTAATCATTAAGTCCTAAAGACTTAAGCACTGCTTCCTTTTATCTATTGAATCTTATTATCTAACTAATGGTAATTTTGCGGATGTTTTCACCAATTTTAATTCTTTTTGAGACAATTTTAGCCGATGAATCACATAAAATTGTAAAGAGTACAACAAAATTAATCATAAGTTGCTGCAATGTCTTTACATTGAAGCCACTGTCTTGAAATTGGGATTAGTGGAATAATTAGTCTCTTTACCAATGACGCTTTGTTTATATAAACAAGAACCGACTTGTAAAGCTGTGAGGTTAGGGTGGCCCTTAAAAATGAACTTTCTTTTTTCTTTGCTCCCAACCCCTAATTTTGTTCGAATATATGAAAAAAAAATTCCATAAAAATTTTAGCCCGATCGGAGGTGATTAACAGGTGCCGCCGGGCCTTTGAAGTTTTACAGGTGTCAAAATTCGTCAAAATTGTGATTTTCGTGACAATTTTGTTTTCTGTGATTTTTCACATTATTTTCTAAGTAAAAACAATACTTAATCCACTAATAAGACACTATGAACTTAGCATTATAACCTGAAATCATCTTAGTTTGTACTTAATCTGACATTTAATGGTGGACATATACATTTTTTCTGAAAAATTTTTCAAAAAACTTTTTTTTTTCTCTACACTGCAAAGTATAACTCATATAATATGTTTTTTTGTTATCAATTCATTGGCATATTATGTTTTTGTATACTGTCTTCTATAGTTTAAGACCAATAATTGGTTATTTATACCAAAATTATCAGACCTAATGTGAAACATACAAAACACTGTCATCCTATCTCGCAGTAGGTGAAAGCTAAGTAATGAGTATAATAGTCCAATTCAGTTTCAAGAATTTTCAATTTGTTTTTTGGTTTGAATTTATTTTCAACAAGCCATTATTGTGACATCTTAAACTTTGTGTTTTGTGCCCCCCCCCCTCTTGCCTATTATGAAATATGAAATTTGATACAATTTTCACAAAAAATTAATAGGATAAAGAAATTAAAAAGGTTATATTTACCGCAAGTTGAAGAAGCAACCGAAGAATCAGCTACCGTCGATACTTGCTGTTGGATATAAATATCCCTGGACCGGTTTCGGCATAACGCTATCATCAGCAGGCGGGGCAACACTCGAGCTCTCAACTAATATGTAATATGAGTCTCAATGAGCACGATCTTCAGAGGGCTCGTCGGGCTCATTGAGAATAGAAGTTAATCACTGATTTAACTTTATTAATCCAGGGATATTTATATCCAACAGCAAGTATCGACGGGTAGCTGATTCTTCGGTTGCTTCTTCAACTTGCGGTAAATATAACCTTTTTAATTTCTTTATCCTATTAATTTTTTGTGAAAATTGTATCAAATTTCATATTTCATAATAGGCAAGAGGGGGGGGGGCACAAAACACAAAGTTTAAGATGTCACAATAATGGCTTGTTTGAAAATAAATTCAAACCAAAAAACAAATTGAAAATTCTTGAAACTGAATTGGACTATTATACTCATTACTTAGCTTTCACCTACTGCGAGATAGGATGACAGTGTTTTGTATGTTTCACATTAGGTCTGATAATTTTGGTATAAATAACCAATTATTGGTCTTAAATTATAGAAGATAGTATACAAGAACATAATATGCTAATGAATTGATAACAAAAAAACATATTATATGAGTTATACTTTGCAGTGTAGAGAAAAAAAAAAGTTTTTTGAAAAATTTTTCAGAAAAAATGTATATGTCCACCATTAAATGTCAGATTAAGTACAAACTAAGATGATTTCAGGTTATAATGCTAAGTTCATAGTGTCTTATTAGTGGATTAAGTATTGTTTTTACTTAGAAAATAATGTGAAAAATCACAGAAAACAAAATTGTCACGAAAGTCACAATTTTGACGAATTTTGACACCTGTAAAACTTCAAAGTCCCGGCGGCACCTGTTAATCACCTCCGATCGGGCTAAAATTTTTATGGAATTTTTTTTCATATATTCGAACAAAATTAGGGGTTGGGAGCACAACATTTCTAACACTTTTTTTTCACCCCTATAGCTAAGGGCCACCCTACTGTGAGGTGATATTCTCAGTTACCTGATGTTTCACTCCTGTTGGTTGGTTGGGATAATATTGGTACTATGGTTATAGTTAATTTCAAATACTCTAAGACTGCAGGTTTTTGGTATATTCGTAGTGAGGGAGATATAAGCAAATATCATCCCGTATATTTATTTTACCGGTGAGGTGGCGGTACGTGTGCACGCACTCTAATCCTGGAAGTTATTAAGTTTAGAAATTGATAAATAAGAATGGTGTTTTACATCAGCTTGGCCTTGGTAAGGTCAGGCTTAGTGACCTACTACCAACTTCTCCTACTTCGACCCCAAATATAGCCTAGCTCTCTGTTTAGATCTCCACTCTTTGTCCAGCCTATCTCTCTACGTAAGAAGACGACATTTTATTGAAGAATTGATTCTTTCCCTGTAGATATAAGGAAAAATGATGATAGTCGGATACGATTTATCGAGAAACATTTTTTCGCCCTTTGGTGTAAGTGTAACGACGCTCGTCCTCAGAATGACGAAGTATTATAAGTTTTTAATCACTGGTTCGCTTTGCTTGTCCGTAATCAATTTCTTTACATCCCACGCCTGATGCTGCCCCAGTCATGTGATCGGATTTTTAACCGGTGTATAAGTTTATGATAAGATTCAATATTAAAACAAAACTTTATGATCTCGTTATTAAAGAGAGAGTGTTATCAACCCGAATTTCAACATGAATGGGCTGGTTTTTCAATATCTTCTAGGAAAATAAATATTTAATTTCATAAAAATTAAACTAATGCTAATACTAATGTAATTATTACCAATGTATTTGCATGGAAATGGTTAAAATGCATGTAACCAGCAGGTTTAAAAATCCAAACATCATTTCGAAATTTCTGCTAACATTAATTATTGTGCGTTATTCACGTCTATTTAAAGTTGTCAATTAAGTTCCTTAACTTAAAAATGACAACTTCATCATGCAGTGAAAAATTCAATCAATTAGTAACCATCAAATGATCTCCCATCCTAAACAAATCGAATTATCCTCAGTTCTAACCTCTTCTACGACGAAATAGGGTTATCCTCGGCTCACCTCAAACCAAGGCGAACTAGCGAAAAAAGACTTACCTCAATATTAGCACAACAAAAGAAATGAGAATACATGTGTTATTCTTTATTCGCATTTATAATATTTAAAAGAGTAATAAAAAAGTAAAATAAAAATATCATTGTCGGATATTTTTAGTTCGGATGAAACTAAAACCTTAATAGTTAGGAATTTAAAAGAACTGTTATAAAATCGTTATGAGAATGGTCTCGGTTCTATTTATGTACTCTTATAGAATTGCATTGTGTAAAATAATTTTGTTTTGTAATAATTGACTTAAAATTAAAAAGGTTGTATTTACCGCAAGTTGAAGAATCTGTTACCGTCAATACTTGCTGTTGGATATGAATATACCTGGACCGGTTTCGGCATAACGCCATCATCAGCAGGCGGGGCAACACTCGAGCTCTCAACTAATAAAGTTATATCAGTGATTAACTTCTAGTCTCAATGAGCACGACGAGTCCTCTGAAGATGACTCTCATGCCTCTGAATGACTCTCGTGCCCTCTGAAGATATCTTCAGAGGGCTCGTTAATCACTGATATAACTTTATTAGTTAAGAGCTTGAGTGTTGCCCCGCCTGCTGATGATGGCGTTATGCCGAAATCGGTCCAGGGATATTCATATCCAACAGCAAGTATCGACGGTCGCTGGTTTTCGATAGTTGACTTACCTTGTAATAGAAAGAATTTTAGTAACCCCAATATGATCCAATATAATCTTAATCTGTCACCGAATTATAATCTGTGAGCGAATGAAATAAAACAAGCCCTAGTCGATTCCTTGGGCAGCTTTGTCATCGGATTAAATGATACCTTTAAACTTCATTTCCAAAACATTAGCACATTATGCTAATCTCATAATAATAATAATAATAATTTTCTTTATTTCGAAAATGTATATTTTCGAAATATATTTAAAATATAAATATATGATAATTAAATTATCATATAGATTTTTCTAAAATTTCTTCACTATTGTTGACTCTTTAACGAATAATCATCGAACATTCAAACGTCTTACACTTAAAATAAAAAAAGGATCACTAATGTCTGCTGCATTGGTTCTACTTGGACTAATAATATAATAATTTAGGGAAAAATAACTCTTTACACTAAAACCCTTTAAAAGATGCCATTGAAAACTAAAAAAAGCAGGCGCCTCGCAGTCCTGTATTTTACTTTAGTCTTTCTGGAAAAATGCCCGAAACTTATTCAGGGCTCTATTAAGACCCCCCCCCCCCCCCGGCCGTTCACAAAACTTTCCATAATCATCTCTTCATAAATATTCAGATTTTTTTAAAAACTCTTATTATTCATTTTTTTGTTTTTTCTAAAGGAATATATTTTCCCAAGATAGATTTTTCTAAAATATGCTTTAAAAATGACTGGATAAATTAATAAATTCAACTAGAATATATTTAGGATCGTTGACCTGTAAAATATTCTTTCTAAAGAAGAGTTGATATTTTAACAAAACGTTCTAGCGGAAATCATCCATTTCTTTGGATAAGTTGTGCGAGACTCAGATAACACCATCTCTGGCTCTACTCAACTATCACATACTTTTTAAGAATAAAGCGTCCAAAGTTATTAACTCTGAGTCATTAATAAAAGAGCCGCTCCAGAGGTCGTTAAAGCGTCAGTATTTAACGATCTTTGGTACCATGGAGTCTGGGGTTTGCATCCTAGGTTACGCTCCCTGTTTATATAAGACTTACTGAAATATGTTATCGCCATCTTTATATTATATTTTGAGCGAAACGGATTACAGTGTACCTAAGCTTGTTCCCGCAGAGGTTATTTTTCTGATAAACTACAAGGCTCTAAACGAGCATAATTATTATAATTAATAAAAGACACTATTTTCTTTCTTAGGGAGGTAGACAAAACAAGCCCAACTCATTATCACTTGGTATGTGTGACACGTCATTAGCCCTTTTGCCTCTCCCTAATTATTATCACTGTTACTACCATAAATAATTAATGTACCGATCTAATACTAATGTCATCGATGTAGAAGTAATATCGCCTTTAATTCGAACCATAAACAAGCAAGGCGAGTCTCTAGCTTCTCGCAGCGTCATTGTGACCTCTCGTAGTGTGACCGTGTCGTAGCGTCATTGTGACATCTCGTAGCGCCATTGTGACCATGTTCTAGATGATGGTGTGTATTTAGCGTCATTGTGACATGTTCTGTATAATTGAATGTTCTAGTATGGGTGTATTCTCGTAGCGTCATTGTGACCGTGTTCTAGATGAATGGTGTGTATTCTCGCAGCGTCATTGTGACCATGTTCTAGATGAATGGTGTGTATTCTCGTAGCGTCATTGTGGTTCTAGATGAATGGTTGTTCTCGTAGCGTCATTGTGACCGTGTTCTAGATGAATGGTGTATTCTCGTCGTCATTGTGACTAGATGAATGGTGTGTATTCTCGTAGCGTCATTGTGACCATGTTCTAGATGAATGGTGTGTATTCTGTCATTGTGATTCATTCCGTAGCGTCATTGTGACCATGTTCTAGATGAATGGTGTGTATTCTCGTAGCGTCATTGTGACCGTGTTCTAGATGAATGGTGTGTATTCTCGTAGCGTCATTGTGACCGTGTTCTAGATGAATGGTGTGTATTCTCGTAGCGTCATTGTGACCGTGTTCTAGATGAATGGTGTGTATTCTCGCAGCGTTATTGTGTTCTTGGCCCAGGGTAATGTCGAAGCCTTTGATGGCTGTTAAATTTGGAAAGCTATTTGTATTACTAACTTGAGAAACTCACCTATTTATCATGAAGTGGTAGATATAAATTGACAGTTAAAAAGTAATGAAAGGTTTTTAATATGGATTTGCATTGTTAGAGATGCATAAAACCAAATATTCTGTACATCTTCAGACTTTTTAGTCAAACACGAGTTATAAAAGCCACCCTCC
>JACMZG010000002.1:27772501-27910001 GCA_018340805.1 Microvelia longipes | reverse complement strand
ATTGCAACATTGAAATTTGATCCTACTATATAGTTAGTTTTCTTAAATATTTGGCTTATAAGCAATAAAATTTTCAATGCTTACCAATTAAAGGCGATCAAGCTCTTTTATAATCATTATTATACATAATGTGACAATTTTACCAATGAAGTACCCATATGTAAAGACTTTAATTAACATTCAAGTACATGCAGCTTGTTTTTGGAGTTTCTTATTTTTAATTCGCTAATTGAAACTCGTTTCATTTCCTGACTGATTCGAAATCAATTGATTTTTAGAAGAACTAAGTTTTAAATTGTGTATAAAACCCTGAAGGATTTTGCTCGCAGGTTTTTTCTTGATTAATTGAAACTGGGGTTTAGAGAGAAACTTAACCTGTTTAAAGATAGATTCGCCTCTCCGTTTTAAAAATCTACAAAACAAACATCTGACCTCTGTTCTTTAACTAAAGCTAAAACGTAAAATATTTATGAATACATGCGTTTGACTTTTTAAGGTTCCTATGTAGTCAACTTTAAAAGATTGTAGGCCATCGTGGTAGGGTCTAAGCTAAGATAGGTTACCTTTTTTATTAAAACAAAATCTAGATTGTTGAGAACGAGACGTACACTCTAAGAAGGAGCGAGTGAGAGTATCAACAAATGGTTGAGTTTTGTCTGTATCTAAGGGTCTGTATGTAACATAAACAGTAAAATAAAAACAAAAGGATTGTATTTGTTTTGAAGGGTTTAGTCTATCTAGTGCAGGGACTGTTTAAACACAAAGGGATGCAGAGAGGTAAAGCCTGTGTGTATTGATCAGCTGTAAGCCCTGAAGGTCTCAAGCACCCACTCTATAGCTCTAGCTTAGCGTCCCGTCTTTTCTTTCCTATTTCTTATACAAATAAGCATTGTAAAGCAATCAGTCTGACTCTAAATGCGTCTCTTTTTCTAGAATATGCTTTTTTAACCTCACAATTAAAAATAAATTTTGATACTGAAATATATAAGCTATTATATAGTTCTTCATTCTTTCCCTAAGATAAGCTTAATCATCAGTCTTTATGTCTTATCATATTCATTTGCAATCGCTCACATAGAGGATAAGGGACGTCACATTATTATCGGAAATAATTTTCCGATAATGCAATTTTCTCAGTTCTGATCAGCATTGCACTAATATTTGTGAGGAATAAGCCGAAGCAGTTGACGTTACCTTGCTGTCAGTCAGTATAAATGTGGTATGTCCCAAAATATTTTAAACTCTTTAATGATATTAAAAATTGGGTTTAGCTGAAATTCGGATTTTGCACGAGCCATCAGTCTCTTAAAAGGCCATTTCGTGCAATTTTAAATAAAATGGTACGAATAACTTATCGCGAAAAGTGTTGACCAAATATATGTTTGAATACAACTCTTCATGTAACAAACAACTTCTTGCGTGTTCCTTTGAACACGCTAAAAATATTGAGAAGTTGCCTTGCTCAAGTAAAATACTTCGAGGCATGTTAAAATTCCGAGGATGATGATAATGCTAGTAAAAAGTATCACTACTCGCAACTCTTGACATAAAAAACTTTAAATTACTTGTAGGAAGATAGGCGCTGGGTTAGGTTTCATGCGCTGGTGCTCTAGTTATTCAAGTGTTAAAAACAAAGAATTAATTTATACGACGAGCCCTCTGAATTAATTTATAAGTGTATTGTCAGTCCTTATTAATGTATTGTAGTTCCAATATGTTTAGTATTAGTAGTTATAATTTTGATCGTCTTCAAGTTTTGCAAAATAAATGTATGAGACTTATATTGTGTCGTTCAGCTAGAACTAGTACCTTAGGTATACTCAAAGAGCTCCATTGTTTAGCTCCAAAGTAATTTAAAAATTTATTATTATTTGAACACCCTATTGAGAAATGTTAAAAGCTTATAAGTGTTAAAATTAAGTTTTATAAATGTAAAAATTGAACTTTGTAAGTAGTTTTGCTAAATAAATATATATTTAATTTCATTTTAAATTTTGATGGCAACCTAGGTAAGTACCACCCAATAAACCACTATATTCTGAAATCGAGAAATCGAGCAAAGCAAAAAGAAAGTACTGCGGCACTTCTTACTTTCCAGGCAAAGTAAGTAAAAGTAAAAGGCACTTTCTGCATTTTTGTACTTTTGACGATTTGCCATTGTGCTTGTATTAGTATTTATGCAAATGAAGATTTTTATTTATTTATTTCTCTAGTTCCATTAACAGTTTCGCACATAAATGATACCGAAATAATTTCAATTTTTTCGTTTATATTTTTTGATTTCGCACAATAGTTAATTTTAATAAAAATATTTTTCTTTGTCGGTATACATGAACCATGACTTGCCTTAATTTCACACTTTCCTCCCTTAAGGGGGAAACCCTTTTTTACAATACCACCAGGGAAATTTTCTTTCTAGTCTATTTTCTACCAGACCCTTTTTCCTATTTTTATGAAAAGCCTTTTATTTACCACTTTTTATACTTCCTTTTTATAAAATAAACATTACAGAATCAATAAATTATTCTTATAATAATAGTAATATGATCTCAATAGAAAAATATTTATCTAAATAAATGGAAAAACTAAAATTCGATAGTTCAAACAAAATTTGATCTATTAGTTGTTTGTCTCCTTCCTTTACTAAATATTAAAAATACAAAGGGGTCAGATCAGCTTATGGAAAGAAATTTATTCGTTTAAAATAATCTGATGGCATTCGTTATGACTGATGGTGTTAATAACTGTGGTCAAACTACTTTCGTCTGTGATATTATCGTGGCACCCTCCAAGGAACCTACCCCCTAGGTATACCTAGGAGGTAATCCCTATAGTACCCACCATCATACTAATACTATAGTATACTATAATACTAAATACTACCAACATACTAAACCCCATCATAATACAGAACGCCTAGCCAACCCAGAAAGTCTAACTACTGGATACTTCATCTTTTTTAAAGGTGTTAGCTCTTCTGGTATGTTGGATAGCCTTGAGCGGAGTTACCTCACAGCTTTCTAGCTTTACCGATAGACGTTGTCATAATATTATTATTATAGTTATTAATAAATAAAGCAGCTAATAATGACAAGGGCGTGGTATTGTTATGAAGAAGGAGTAACGGTATTGACTTTACATTAAGTCGAGATAATTGGAAACAAAATGGACTTTCCCCTGATAACGAGCTGTACTTAATGGAGTAAAAATAATCCAGTATAGTAGTAATGGAAACAAGGGCTGAATAAACTCAATATTTAACGACTTTGAAAAAACCCAGGATTCAGTTGCCAAAACAGCAAATTTCTATAATCCAATATCATCAAATTGGAATATCTTGAATAGAAATTTTCACAATAGAAATTTTTGTTAATTTTTTCAAAAATTTATTAATTTTTAATTTTATAATATTTTAATTATTAATAAATTTACAAATTGAAATCTATTGATTTCGATTAAACATGTATATAAACATACATACATATATATATATATATATATATATATATATATTATATATATTTATATATATTATATATATATATATATATAAGTATTATATATAATATAATATATATATATATATATATATATATATATATATATATATATATGTTTATATTAATTATTATATATATATATTTATATATATATATATATATATATATATATACATATTATATATATATATATATATATATATATATATATTATATATATATATATATATATATATATATATAAAATTTATTAACAATATCTTTTCTCAATGATTATAATAAATCATGATAGAATTACAAAAACCTAACGCAATTTTACTAAATTCGATGGGGGCATTAGGAAGATGAACAATAAGAAATATTAACAATATTACGAACAACATTAGAGAGTGAAAAATATTAGGAAATGAACAACATTAGGAGATGTAAATTTGTGACAGAAACAGGTTCTAATGATGTTCGAAATTCAGATTTTGGAAACAACCTTATAGTATGCATCATTTTCTTTAAAAAAAAATATTAAAAATTCTTACAAATGGTTTTTAAGGTTTTGAATTTCAAGGTCATTCAATTTTTCCAAGATACCTAAACTCGTTACATAATCATCACATTTAAAATTAATAGAAAAGGCTAATCAATAGAAAAATCAATTATCTAGGAAAAGAGCAGGAATTTTTAAAAGTCTAGAGCATGTTGTAACCTTATATTTCAATAATGTTGGAACATGTCAAATGTTTTATCTAAAGATCTAGTTAAGTTAGGCATGGTACCCGATTCCGTAAGCACTCCAGATTTCCGTCTACTTGCTATAGGCACGGAATTAGCAAGTTCTGAATTGCTGCCTAGCTTTATAATTTTGATTTTAACTACCGTTAGCATATACACAATCAAAAAGTAAGGTTAAAATGCAAGTCTCGAGCTGGGAACCGAACCCAGGATGGAAAAATCTAATCCTAAACGTGGGTACGCTCTGCCTAATCGAGCTATCCCGATGATGAACCTGATCCTCCATCAGGTTGTGGTTTGAGGTCTGCGGTTCATTCTTAGTTCATATGCAAAGATTGTTCAAACAAATCCCCAACTTTAGAATACACTTGGATTGTAATGGTTGCCACTATCAGCAGAGATGGTTCCCGCAAGGGTTATCCCTTATGAGCCGCAAGGCTATAAACGAGAATTTTTTACTAATAACAAACAAAATAAAATACAGATCAGAAAAATATACATTTCAATAATAGTTCAAATATATTAGTCAACAGTTTAATTAAAAAACAAAAGGACGTATATTTGTGTACATATATTATATATATATATATATATATATATATATATATATATATATATATATATATATAATATATATATATATATATATATATATATATTATATATATATCAACACGTATATAAGTGCTTTTGTTGTTTAATCAAACAGTTGACAAATATTTCAATTATTATTAAAAATTATATTTCTGAACTGTATTTTACATTGTTTTTTTATTTCCGGATTTTGTGATCGCGCTTTAATTACTGTAGCTATTCTTTTAATCCAATTTTACGAAATATTATTGTTTTGTAACTTCTTTTTTATTGTTTGTTACCAGGTGGGCGTTTGGTTTAATTTGAAGAGAACTTACGAGTCTGAGCCACGGGTGCATTGAGTAAGACGTTTGGACATTATTTTTTTTAAAAAATGTTTCTTTTGAAGAATAAAGCAATACTAAGGCGATATTAATATGCAAAAATAGAAACCGGTCCGAGACATTAACCTCTTTAAACTTAGCGTAACAGTAATGCCTGGTAATAACTGATTTTGATTCCTTCAAAGCTATGTTGCTTAAATGTGTCTAACTAACCTAATATACCACGCTAACCCTAATCTAACTACTTGAATTACTTTAAATCTACTTTAAGTGAAATCTAAGTCAACCCTTGTTTTTACTATCTATTTCAATCTTAAACCAAAGAATATATAGATAAAGAAAGATAGTCCTGGGATTTATTATTTTGGACAAGAAAAAGTTAGTCCTGTAGCCAGTTAACAGGAGCGCTAGTGTGTAATTTGGTAGTTTCACTATACCATCTACGAAAATGCGCTTCTTTCGTCATTCTTTTAGCAAAATTACTCTTGGCTGTACACCGATGTATCTAAATGTTTTCTTTATACTATAGTAATGACCAATTTTAAGTATATAGTCGTGCCGTTATAATGGTAATAATGAACGAGACGAAAAAATTCACTTTTCAACTTAGAAAAGTGTGAAGAATGTTTTCGTAAGGAAGTTTAGTTCCAGAGCTGCCGCTTGAGACCAGCACAGTGCTCATCCTACCTTTTGTCTGACGCTCTCGTTTACCTTCCGACATTCTTTACCTATTATATTCGTAAGCTCAAATAAAATCGTTCTGTAATGGATTACAGTAGATTATATACTTTAGGGTTAAATCAAATAAGCTAATCATATTAACTCAAAAATTATATGTTTAGCTATATACTTTATGTATTCTTAATGGCAAATCTTAAAACAGATTAATGTAAAATGTTACGTACATGAAAATTTCCTCATATAATTATTATTTACCTAATTTTCTATAGCTGTAAGTCCACTTTTCTTTTTTATAATATTCACTTTAAATTTATTTTATTTAGTTGACAACAACCCTTCATACTAATTATTGTATGTATATATGTTTTTTTTGTACTTTTAAGGCAGCACAGGTCTTACAAAGACCTTCTGGTCTTATAAAATCAATCTCAGGTCATCCTGTGTCAAGACACTAAGCTCTAAGCCAATTCTTTCCTGGTTTGGCTTGGTCGAGTTAACCCTCGGTAATGTCCTGTTTCCAAGATAACTTTCTGGCTTGAGCTTATTTCAAGTTAATTCAAGTACGTTAAAAGAAATTGGCCTACCGACTAAGGTCTACGCAAATGGTTTCTCTCATCTACAAAATGGTTATAATCGACTGTAATACCCAGCTATAATCGCTTCTCTCGATATAAAAGGAAATTATTTTGAAAAGCTTAAGAAAAAGCAAGTCGTAATCCTTTAATAAACGATCCTGGGTTAAGTAACTCTTAATCCTTACCTTTTGTTTCTGTTTCTACTTTATTCTCTACCCTTTTCAAAATATGGCTGTAAAAATTCATCGCTATGAACTATAAAATCTATCGATATTATTAACGTTTCAACGATTTACGAGTCAGATCTTCTTTAGAGCATTCAGAACATCTTTAGTCCAGTATAATAATCGTTGAAACGGGTTTAAAGTAAAGTCTGTTTTATTTTTAATTTAAAATTAATTATAATTATAATGAGTACTGATTATATATTGTTACTTTACATTTTTGATACCGTGGGTGACGGAAATGTATTGTATTTGCACTAAATCACTAGAACCAAGATTTCAACTATATTATCGCTTCCGTTTTTACAAAGTTATCTGTCGGCACGTATGTGTGTTATCGTCGTAGCTCCCAGTTTGTTTATGATAAAGAGCAAGGTAATTAAAACTTAGTATAAAATTATTCTTTAGCTGTAGAAATTTTTGTATGACTTCATTTACTACGTACACACAGCGTATGTAACAGGCGATCGTATTGGATACGTTTGCAATACGGTCAACTAACATCACGGTTCTTACAGCGTCTTTGTTTATTCGATCGAGTGAGATTACGTGATAACTGACCATCCCTTCCGCATGGTTCATACAGCTAATATTACCGTATTGAGAGATCGTACTGTTTACGATCAGCGGATCTAGAAGTGTGTGTGAATTAACTAATTAATGGCTTAGCAAAATTTTGAAAATTAAAAAATATAACATATATTTATTCTTCTTCTATATTTCTTTGTTCTTCTTCATAACATGTTGTTATGTAGAAGAACATCAAATGTGACAAGTTTCATCATTAGTTCAATTTTTATTGAATTTAATTTTTATGTTTTTTGAAAAGACTTTAAAAATAGAAAAATCATCGAATTGAGTTGAAATTCTGCACGGGTGTCCCATTGTATTGCAAATTAGTATAATAAGTTTCATCTAATTACGGCTATAACACATTCGGTTTCCGTCGTATCACAAAAGCTAATCAAGAAAATATTTTTATTAATTTAGATGTATAAGACAATTTCGCAACATAAATTTGATGAAACAAGTATACTTTGCACAAGTAGAGTCTATACTCAGCTATGGTATCATTGCTTGGGGTTCTGCTTACCCGTCAAACTTAGCTCCTCTTGAAATTGCACGAAAACCTATCATTAAAATTATCCTTAAAAAACCAATATTATATCCTACAGATCCTTCTTATTTAAACATTTTCCTGTATTTAACTTATCTCAATTATTTAAAAAATCAGTTTTATTGTACTATTTTAAGAATGTCAAACAATATATTGACCATAATTATCAATATATATTCAATACAGAGACATGCCAGTATGGTAGCACTTAATTTATTCAATCTCTCTCCAGATCACATAAGAAATATTGATGATCTAAAATACTACAATAAGTTCAAATCTGAAATTAAGATCTGGCTGACTACCTTATAAATTTTCTTTTGTTTTTATTTTTGCGAAAATTGTTTTCTTTTCTTTTAGTACTGTATTTTTTTATATTTCCTTACGTATTTTTTTTTTTTACGCTTTAACCTGTAGGGTCATTTAGCGTTTTCCCCTCACTCAAATCTCACTCAACATTAGCCCCTGAGTTTGTGCACATCCAATCATCTAGGAAGCCCCCTCCGTACATGGTAGCACATATAACCAGTTCACAGTGTGTCTAGTTCATCCAGCCCAACCAGACTCTATCCAAACTCACTGCTCTGGCTAGTGTCTGCGACTAGTTCACCGTGTGCCTAGTTCATCTAGACCAGCTAGACTCTGGCTAGGCTCACCGCTCTGGCTAGCGCCGACTACTAGTTCACTGTGTGCTTGTTTCATCTAGTCTTACTAGCTCCTCTGATCATATTAGTCTCACTTGACCTCCTTCCAGTCTCACCAATCTCATCAGTTCCACTAGCATCACCAGACTCTAAGCTAGGCTCACCGCTCTGGCCAGTCCAGCGCCACCCGACAAAGAACCCAGCACCCAGATGTCAGCGTGCACAAACTCATTCTATAGCCCTGACCTGAAAGTCAAAGCTCCGCAGTGCTACTTTACGTATTAGTATTATTTTTATTAGTATTAGTATTTTTATTATCATTTATATTTTCTTTTATTAATTTTTATATATTTTAACTACATAAATAAAAAATATGTGAATCAAATCAGAAAAAAATTCATAATAAAAGAGACTAAGAGCCTCCTGTTTCAAGGATTACCTTTTTTGAGGCTCTGAAGTTAATAATCAAAAATTATTTTTAGTGCCTAAATTTTGTCAAACTTTGTGACTTATTTATAGTTATATATGTATAAACTAATAATGTTATAGATAAATAAATAAATAAATCTAGCAAGTTCAGTACCGGGATGGATAACCACAGGATATAGAACTATGTTTTTGTAAATATCCTTTTGAAATAAATTAAAGAAAATGCGCAAATGCATTTGCGCATTTTTCTTCAAAAATTCTTCTTGTACTCAAAGAAAAATATTGGCCCAAAATTATTTAAAGATAAGCCTTTCTTAGGCTTATCTAATCAGTTCAGGCCAAACGTAGAATCAGTTTGGCCCTTCTCATAAAATACAGATTGGCCCTTATGGCTCCAAACAGTCTATATGATGCAATATATCGTCTCTATTTAGAGTCACCCGTGGTGTAAAAGTTAAGGTACGCGGGCAATACACAGAATGAATGGACTTTAGTCATGGGTTCAATCCCAGCACCCTGAGGATTTGTATATATGGGCCTTTAGGGTTTCTATGAGAGGGACAAGAATTCTGCGTACCACGTCCTTCAGAATGGACGTAAAGCCGGTGGTCTCGAGCCTGTGCGTTGTCAGGTACTCGTTAAAGATCCCTTACCCTAAATGAAACTGGCTATAGGCACAATTTAGAACCCTCATTGTAGCTTCATTATAATACTATACTGTTTCTGCCTTGTAGTTTAAAGTGTGTGGAGGTTTGGTTTAACAGTGAGAGCACGTGTTGTTCCCAGTTTTCACTAGACTATAAGAGTCATTGAAAAATATGTATGATTGCTTGAAAAAGCATGAGAGGAACCATAGAAATTCACGGCTCTTCTGTCTAGATTAGATGAAATATACCTACACTTGAAATTAAAAGGAGTAGAACTCTATCTTAGGGAGCTGGCAAAAAGGGCCCAACAACGTGGCCCACTTGCCTGATAGTTACTACCACTCCCCCCATATTACCACTGTTAGTTATTACATTAGTTTTATTCCCAACAGCCTTCCATCCAGGCACTGATCTTGCTCGATGCAGATTAACTTTTGATCCAACAAATAAACTCATTATACTTATTATTACTTACCTTAGGGAGCTGGCAAAAAGGGCCCAACAACGTGGCCTACTAGCCTGGTAGTTACTACCCCTCCCGCCATATCACTATCACTATCTTCTCTATTTCTGCACTCCTTATTTTAGATCAGGTTAAACTAAATAATTCTAGTTCTAATGTCATTTCACTAAAAAACTTTCTCTACCACAACTAATTCCTAGTCTGAAAACGTTCCCAAGAAACATATAAAGACGTGTAAGGGAGTCACTGGAGATCCCAACATGCGACAGGAGATGCTCTGCCTTCATAAAATATTTAGGTAGAAAAGCAAACACATCCTTTTAGAAACTGCTTCCTTCGCCAAGACAGTTTTAACTGCTTTCCTGTGTGATTTAGATTCCCTCTATTTGTACAACATAACGTAAATTTAAACATTTTAATTTTTTATCCTGCTTCAAATAACAGGTATAATTTGAGATACGGTTTGAGAAGTTTGCTCTAAAAGCTAGAATTAATTCTTGAATACATTTTACCTTGATAACTTAAATCTTAGAAATTTAAATGTAGCTCGCCTAAATACATAATACACTGGGTTTTCGAGCAAAAATTACATTTTATCTCTCTTTTGTGTTTATACCTTTCATCACCTACTACCATAGGCTTATACTACTAACATAAGTATATAATTACTTTTCCTCACTTACAACCGTAGGTAAATAGGAAAAGTCTTGTGTTTACTCTAAAAATCTGAAACGGAGATTTCATGAGTCCAAAAAATTTCATTTTGATGTTAGTGGCCACGTTTAGAAATTTACTTTTGAATTTTTAACTTTGACGGCCTCTAACTCATAATCTTTTGTTTACGACTAATCTTTAGATAGCAGTATTAATTATCGAAATTTACCAGATTATTAAATTTTTGGATTTTATGTTGTAGGCAAAACTACAAATTTATTTGTAAAATACTTAAAATTATAAAGTTTGTTTGCATCTGTCAAAAGTATGATGTTTATCTACAAAAATTAAAATTAACAAAATATATAACTTAAGCTATAGTGTAACACACGGCTAAAATCAGTTGAGCGTGGAAAAATAATACCAGGGAGCCAATGAAGTTATTCCTCGATGTTAAACCACGCCCACCATTTCAAATCCGACCAACCTCATTGGTTGATCAACACAATTTTCCCGGGCTGTCGACTGATTTTAGTCATGTGCTAAACTATAATATTTATTGTTTTAAACTTTAAAGGATTTAAAGAGAATGGATTTATAAATTTAAGTTGTATTTTTGAACGCATTTAGTCGTAAACAGAAAAGATATTGTACCTGAGGCCAAACTCACAATTGTATAACAATACCAAGCAGCTATTTAGATTAATGCAAAATAATTTGTTTTAAATTTAGTACGTAATTAGTTCGAAGAACAGTTTTCGAAAACTTTTTTTCGAAGATGCTCAATATAAATATAAATTAAGTGTTTATATTCCTTATTATGCTTAGGACTAGCAAAGCAATTCTGATGTTTTAGGATAAGCGTAGCAAATCCGTTAGAGTGAAGAAAAATTTCTTGGTAACCCATACCCGATTTTTTAAAATATTTTACAAATTAGAAAGGACGGCTAAGTTTCATATTTGGCAGCTTGTATCTTGCAGCAAAAATAAAAAAGTAAATTTTAACATACTTGAAACATTTAAAATATTATAAAGGTTAAGGTTTTATTTTTGAGTAATAAAAAATCCCCGAAATTTAAGGTTTCATCTAAAAGGATTGAGATGGGGCTGCATTCCTTTCCCGTAGTGCCCCCTCCCCCTTCCTTCCCGGGGGTTACGTAGACCTTGGAAGAGTTGGATCAATGAAAACGACTCTAGAGGGAGTCTGGTAGGCGGTATGTTAAGGCACACCTGTCCGCCACGTGGATTCCCCCTCTTCTCTTATTACGTTTTTTTCGACAAAAACTAATTGTTTAACTTTGACAATAGCTTATCATTATTCTTGTTTACTTGTCACTTAATTTTGTTTCGCTTGTTATTGTATTTTTATTTAAAGGGTATTAACTTGTCTCGAACGTTTCGAACTTGTATTAAAACAATAATTGTTCAGATTGTAATAATATTGTAAAAAATCATAAGAAGTAATTGTTAATATCAGATATTATTGTTATACTCGGTTAAATATGAATATTTAATCTGTTTAAAAAAAGCTATATAAGTCTCTTCTAAAAAAAATTTTAATTACAATGGTAATTAAAATAATTAGCAATGTATTTTTTATTGTACTTTATTTATTAACTGTTTTATTAATAAACAGTGTTTATTAATATTATTTCATTATTATATCAGATATTATTTAAAAAAATAATAATTAGGTTTTATCAATTTTAAGTATTTGAAGAAAGGAATGAGACTTGGAGTTTCAAAGTTACAACTAAATGCGCATAAATGTCCTGATGGTTATTCAAAACTATGTCTCTAAAGTCGGCAGTGCAAACCATTATTTACACTGATTCAAAGCTCTGTTAGTGTGTATTTTTAAAGGTTTTGCTGCATTTCCTTTAGAAAATGCAAAAAATTAATTATGAGTAGTACTTGATAATTGAGTAACTGCTCAAGTTATAAAGCATGAACCAAAACCTTTAGCACGGAAGTACGCTTTTCAAAGGGAATTCGCCCGGCATGCGGACCACCACGCCAGAATTATATAATATCAATAAAACGATACAAAAAATATTGTCCTTAGCAGGATTTGAACCCAGATATCCTGGCTTTGAGTACTCTGATTGCTCCTCTCCAGGCCGTATGGACCAAATGGATGGATACAGTCACAAGATTAACCGAAAAACATCCAAAACTACTACTCACTTGAATTGTGTTGTTTACTGGCCGTATTTAGGGTTTTCCGGTAATAAACCACCGTTTTTCCGACTTTTTTGGTCTCTAAGGTCGTATTGGCTCCAGAACTGTTTTTTTCCGTTTCAGCGCCCCAAAAATATTGAATTGGCCTTAAAATAAATTTTTATTTTTACTAACCTTATTTTTTTTAAATCTTTTATGACTTTCTTAATGGTTTCAACATGCTATCAGTTTGTTTTAATGTCTCTGTCATGCATAACTCCAGCTGGGTTATCGTTTGAGAGTTAAAACTTCAGACATAAAATCTAGTTGAGCAACCTGAAACATTACATTTTTAGATCTTGTAAACTTATTTTGCAGTCATGAAATTTTAAAATTATTTTTTTAAATTTTACTTATTTTTTAAAATTTTTTATAAATCGAAAATGTGACGAGTTGAAATTTGACACAAATTTTCTTCCATTCGTGGTGAATTGATACACTAAACATCAGTTTTCATATTGTTCACCCTTTGAAAGATTTTTAAACTATTTTAACTTTCTTTTGTACTTTAAATGTTTATTTAAAGTACAAAAGAAAGTTTTCGGTTAATGCTTTTCGACGTACAACATGGTCAGAATATAAAATAAACCAGGTACTAGCAGTAAAAATTTTAGATTTAAAGTTGGCGAAAATATATATTTAGCGTAGCAAAACCGAATTCTACTAAGCTTATTCCATTAGGCTTTTTAAAATCATAAATTTCAGAGAACAAACGAAGCGAAACCAAAGTTGTTTTTATCTAAAATCGGCGAAAAAAATATAGAATGATGTTTAAAATAAATAAAAGTAAGAAAAATATTTGTACATCTCCTTAAATAAATAATAAATATCGGGTCGAAGGAAACATGAAAAGGAAACATGAATCCTCGATCCTTGAAGAGACATCGTAACTCTACCCCTAGGGTTGAGTTACGATCTTTTTAAAGGGTTAAGAAGTTTGGATTTTTTTTCGTCTTCCCTTGTAAAGAAAAGAAGGAATCATCCATCAAATCATCTTAACGAGGAGAAGAAACAAGCAGGACGTTTATTTTGGAACTGTGACAAAAAACACGATGGAGTCTATAAATCCTGGGTTTGCTGAGGTAGGAAATACTTGGAAACCCAGTTCATACATCATGTCTGGAAATCTTGTCTCTAGTGTCTTGACAAATATACATTAGACAAGCAAGGATGAATAAACAAACAATAAGTATATGCTCATTGCGACTCATATAAAAACTTCAATACAAACCAAACGAATTTGGTATGTTTGGGTGTCTAATTGTCTCTAACAAACTTTATCATTGACACAATATAATTGTGCGAGAGACATCTAGGAGATGTAACAAGCAAAATGCAATGCTACATCTGGGAACTGTTTCATCATTCGACATTCGTCATCATTGATGACTGATGAAACAGAGTAAGACATGACATTATGTCGAGCCATCAATGATGGCGAATGTCGAATGATGGAACAGTTCCCAGATGTAGCATTACATTTTGCTTGTTACATTTCCTAGATGTCTCTCGCACAATTATATTGTGTCAACTATTCATGTTTTGCAAAACTCATCAAATAATATAAACGTATCAACGTATATAATAAAATTTGATACAAACGTATCAAATGATATAAACTTTATCATGTCTAAATTTCACCAAGGATGTCAATATTACATAAGATCGTAATGTAAATGACGAATTAGGTAAATCAGTTAAAGGATAAACAAATTGTTTGGACGTAAGATCACTTTTTTGGGGTAATTTTGTGTTAGCAGGACACAATCTTTAGTTATTTACTCTTTAGTAAAAAAGATATACTCTTTCCTGCATGTACCGTCGTGACGTCATAACATGCATGACAAACCTTCTTTGTTTTCGATTTATAAATCTTAAAATATTAAATACGAGCTTTAGTTTTGTAGTTTGAAAACTTTAAATTGTAATTTTACGTTTTGTTCTTTTTGAAATACTTTTTACAGTTAAAATCTAGCTGCGTGATACGACTGTGTAAAGTTTATAAATCGGGGGGTACGGGGTACCTCGGAACTTTTCCTCATTAGATCGGATTTGCTACGCTCATCCTCCCTGCTTCGGACTCGCTTCGCTCGTCTTCAGATAGTTTTATGATCCAACAAAAATCATAGATATACTTGTCGTATAAAAACGAAACTTTGTGTACTTATGTATTAGCTAATAATGTACACATGTACTAAATTTTAACTCAATTGAAATATTTTCTGATTTTTACAATTTTTTAAAAAACGTACACAAGTCATTCTATAAAAATGGAACTAATGCTGATAATAAAATGAAACTTGACACATAAGTTACATATGTTTTGTCTTATACATATTCATGTGTGCCAAATCTCAATCCGATTGCATCATTTTTCCGCGTTTTATAATTTTTCAAAAGTTTTGCTGTGTCTGTATTGCTGGTTAATTACGTCGTAAAAAAATATTTTCCGAATAGCACAACTGCAGCGGTAGACTGATTTTTAAACAAAATTTCAACTCTCAAGCATAAATACACTGGGCTCTACGATAATAACATACACACACACACAAACTTTTAGACAGACATCTTTGCGAAAACCACTCAGGAGGCCTTAAAACGGATAATTCCGGTTTCATCCCGGTTTCGAATTTTTTGCAAACACAATACTTTTCCTATATACCTACGGTATAAATGAGGAAAATTAAAAATTAGTTAATTTTTCAAAATCAATTTCTTTTATTAATTTAATAAATTTGTGCTGAAAGTCTTTGTCTAAAGGTAAACTTTTATAATATGAAGGAGGCCAAGAGAATCCTTGACTAGTCCATAGAATCATGAGTGTGCACTTTATCAAGCCAAGGACAAGTATGTTTACTTGTCCTTTGCTTGATAACATACGTCAGATAACTTGATAACAGACGTCTGACTGTTGTCAGACGTCTGTTATTGTCGCAACTACATTCTCCTGGTTGTAATAAATCAAATCTCTTCAAGTAGCTACGCATTTCTCACTCAAACAATACTTTCCAAAATAAAGCTGCTTGATACGAGGTGGTTACCATCAGAAGACTAATCTTATAACCTACGCAGTTTATTATCAAATGAGTTTCGTTTATTGTAATAATATCTGTAATAGTTATCGTTATATCTATTACATAAAGCTAGAATTATTGTATCTAATACTGTATTACAATATACGCAGTATTGATTTAAACATTTAGCTATCTAGCAGTTATAATAGGGTTTTAACCCGCTAGCTTTTCCTTTAGGGAACACTTGTTTTCAGCCCCTTTTCGATATCCCGTCCTTTGGGGCTTCGTCTTAAATCGCCTTTTTATTGCCTTTTATTCTCCTTTTCGGGGGGGTTTTTTATTTTCTTAAAGGAAGTAGGGTGCAGGGAAATATTTGCTTGACCGGTTGTGCTATGAAAATGTTCTTTAGTAATTTGGAATAAACGGAATGTGGAGAATCGAATACATGATCGTATCTAAGGATTATTTTCCGTTGGCTTGCATAGGTAAGGGTGCGTCACTGATGACATATGAATTTCTTTTTTCATGAATTCGTACTGTTCTGGTAAATGGTTAAACGAAACCAAATACCAATTGGATTCGCTACACTCTTTCGCCTACTTAGGACAAGCTTCGCTCGTTTTGAGTCAGTAAATACATCCAAGTAACAGCGGTTCATTCCCAGCGATAACCCATCCAGGCACTGACCACGTTTGATGATGCTTAACTTTTATGATCCAACAAAAATCAATGAAACTAATTGTCATATTGAAACGAAACTTGGTACACTTATCTATTACGTAAAGGTATACACTTGTACAAAATTTAAACACAAATAGATTATTTCCCGATTTTTTAAAATATATTTAAAAAAAATGTTCACAAGTCATTCGATAAAAATTAACTAATCCTGATAATGAGATAAAACTTATAACATATAGAAAAAATAAAATAAAATATGTTTATTCTGCTTTATAAAATTAAAATTAAAAATAAAATATTACAAAATACTTCTGTTTTAAAAGCACATCTTCGAATGAGTTTTTTTGTTTTTATTTTTATTTGTTACCCCCTCTCTGCCTCTCGCTCTTTACTTTAATGTTTGAAGGTATACCTGCTAATTATGTGTTTAATATGTATTATAAATCATATATAATTTTAAACGTTATAAGATAACGTTTATTTTATTCATTTAAAATGTTGTTTATAGAGATTGTTTTTGTTGAAATCTTTTTGATGAGTTTAATGTTCAAATTTTTTGGTAATGAGTATTATTTATACATTCCTCCATAAAATAAAAATAATTCTTAAAAAATAGGTACGGGGTACCTCGGGATTTTTCTAATAACATCGGATTTGCTACGCTCATCCTCACTACTAGAGACGCGCTTCGCTCGTCCTCAGAATATACAAGTCGTTAATTTATACTACGACACGTCTTCGGACTCGCTTATATAATGTTCTTATAAATGCGTGCTAAATTTCAAAGGAAATGCGCAAAACCTTTAAATATAACTGACTAAGCTTAAAGATAAGTAACTAAGCTTTAAACTAGTGCAAATAATAGTGTGTACTTCTACTTTTAGAGGCATAGTTTTGTATAACCAACTGGATAATTATGCACATTTCCTTTGAAAAATACAGACAAAATGAGTTACGAGCAGTGCATGACAATTGAGTAACAGCTTAGGTTTTAAAGCATGAACCGGGAACGTTAACCAAGAAATGGGTTTTTAAGCACAGAAACACGCATTCTAAATGAAATTTGCCGAAATTATTTATTCAATAGTTGTAAACTTATATAATGTAAAAAACTATAAAAAATATCATTCCAACCAGGATTGTTGTTAAGCACAAAAACACACATCCAAAAGAAATTCGCCTGAAATGCGGACCACTGCGCTGGAATTATTTATTTAGTAGTTGTAAACTTATATAATGTAAAAAAACTATAAAAATTATCATTTCAACCAGGATTGTTGATAAGCACGGAAACACGCATCCAAAAGAAATTCGCCCGACATGTGGACCACCGCGCCAAAATTATTTAATCCTAATAAGTTGTATTAAATGAAATGATAAATTATAATATTAAACTCAACAGATGTTACCAACGTTATTATTAACATGTTCTGATTGTTTTTCTTTACTTGCTCAGTATAAACTTATTGTTCACCCATCACACTACATTGTCTTTAACCCGACACTAAGAGGAAAAATAATTAATGACTTTACTTGTTTATGCACATCAGTAATTATTGGGTGTATTCAGGTCTTTTAATTAGAGTAGTTAAGAAAGAAAATTAAGAAAGATAAGTGTTCGAAATTAGCGATTAAAAAATAAGCAGTTAGGTAAGCAGTATTACTGGCAAATTGGTTTTATTTGCGATTTAGAGAGATAGTTTTCAGGTTGGCAATATCAATGGCGGGAAAACGAATGGATCAAAAAATTTGTATCATAGAATTAGTATCTGATAAGACACCCAGCAAGATAGAGCTTAATATTTGACAAAAGAAATGGAATCTTCAGAGATGTACAACATCATACATGAACACCAAGTTCTCCACAACTTAATACTCTATGTTCAATTTTGTATGGCATAGTCCATCTATTATGTTCTACAGCCCACAAAAGAAAAAAAAGACAAAAGAAATGGAATGATCAGTACGAAAGACCTGAAAATAATAGATTAGTGGTGTCGGTAATCAAGGACAATAAGATAATATTAATTTTAAATTCACGCACGAAAAAAACAAATAAAGAAAGTAATCTCCTAGTTATCAAAAGTAATTAATGCCCGTCGTAATTAACAAGAAACACAACAACAAAAATAGTTAGGAAGCACCGGTGTCCTTAAATAGAAAATACACATTAGCATGTATCAATAATTTATACATTTATTTATAATTCGTGTCATCCTCGAGCACGACTCATTCCAGGATGTGCTTATAAAATAGAAGTATTTTGTAAACTTTTTGATTATATAAACCAGAATCATTTTATTTTATAAGCCGCCTCCGTGGCCGAGGTCTTTAAGTGTTAGTCTTAACACTGACCTTTGACACCCACGGAGGTCTGGGGTTCGCATCCCAGGTTACGCTCTCAGTTTATAGAAGATTATTGTTTAGATAAATTATTGCCAACTTTAGAATACACTTTGAGCGTAACGGTTGCTACTACTACCCGAGGTTGTTCCCGCAGGGGTCATCCCTGATAAGCCGCAAGGCTCTAAACGGGCATTATTATTATTATATATAATTATATTTTATTATTTTATTTCTTTTTGCTTAATTAGTAATAAATGAGTTAAAAATGAATAAAACGACCATCGGTGCTAAAAAAAAAACTGCCATGTATTCTAGATACTTCTTCAGGTACCATTCAATCGAAACACTGAGATGCATTGTCATCAAAGATGTCACTTAGCTTGACTAGGGTCTCAATACTTGATGGCTGTGATTCATTAATGAGATAAGGCTCTAATCCGCTGTCTCCTGCCCCCTTGGCTCTCTTCTAACTCTCCATTATCCCTCTCGTTTCCAATTACAGATCAATGAAATGTTAAATAAATTTACTAATCTCTTACTTTTCACTTTATCTCCGATTAACCCTCCAAACATTAAATTTAGTAGCAATCAATTAGGGGTTTCTACTTTCAATTATACAATTTTTACTCACCACTCGGCCCATGTCCAATCCTCCATTTTTGTGGGATTGTCACAAATTTTCCTCCAGCTTATCACTTTTAATTTTGTTTTATAAACTTTTACACTCGAATTATTTTTCTAATTTTAAGCCGTCACTTTTGGTAATAAAGCTTTACTGATAGGCTACAAAAGACTGATAGATATTTAGTTTCTTCTTTCTTAATTAATTACTTTTAGCTTTCAAATTGAAAATCGGGTACATTGAATTATTGTATTTATCCGATTTTGACGAAAAAACACTCGTTTTATAGAAAATTTTATCAGCTTTAAAACACACAAACAAGAAAACTGGAACTTGTGCTATTTTCTAATATTATACGCGAGCGCATTCATGTGAAGGGCTCCACTCTGGATAGACTGACTAAGCTATTCCTTCACAATTAAAGGTATATTTTTAGAAACATTTGGTATGCAGTAGTACAAAATGAGTCACATTTTTTAGGCCTGGCTCTTGGACTACTAAGAAAGTCTTCTGAAAAGGATAATTCAATTGAAATCCCTATCATGGAATTTTAGTGTTAACATATTATTTATCTTATATACCTAAATTATTAATGAGGAAAGGTAAAATACTTTCAGATGTATTTAAAATAAGTTGTCAAAAAAGTAATTACAGAGTAAGGTAAATAATTCTTGCAGATAAAAAAGCAATAAAAGGAAAAAATCTTGATAAAACACAGAACTAAATTGAAAAAGAAGGAGTAAAAGTTAAAAAATATATCTAGAAGGCTTTGAAAAACAAGAATTCGGGAAAGGGCGGGAAAATTAGTTTCACTGGGCGGGAATTCATCTAGGGAAAGTCTTACTAAAGATAAAAGGGATAGGAAAAACAATTTAAAACAACAAAATAAAGGAAATGAGAACAAAGAAAACTGTCTACGTTGTCTGGCGTGTTTTAACACAGAGTTATGGAATCAAAAGACATTTGCAGAGTGATGTTGCATTTTCTTTGAAAAATTGTCGAAAGGAAAAGTATGGTCATATTGATGTTAATGGAGCAAACCTTAGTAAGTCCCAAGGAACTTAAAAGAAAGGGAAAGAGCCGCTTATACCTCCCCAATTTAAGAAACAGAAAGTGGGCAAGAGTGATTACTAAGTCCCTTGCTTTTTCTATATCATTTAATAGACTATAAAGAAATATATGAATAATGGATGAATAAACAATTAATGCCTTGCATCAAGAAGTCAAGTCAGAACAACACATCAAATAAAAATATTTAATAACGGACTTGCTTCGCTCGCTGGATAAGTAAATAGGGAAACATTTGTTCGCTGGTATTCTATAATATAAATGCCAAATTTAAAAAAGCTCGCTTTGCTCGCTGAGTTGCGTAGTTTATAAAAGAAACACTTTGATAAGTCCCACTTCACCTACTAGATAATGTGAATTAATATCTGTTTATGTGTGTACTATGTTATTAATATTCTTGATTGTATGTTTTATTAATGTGTTTAAGAAAGAGCTCGCTTTGGTCACTAGTTTCCGTGCATTAGTAATTATGTAAAGACAGTTTAGGTCGCGTCACTCGCTTGATTGTTTATAATTATAATTAATGGTAGTAATAGCAGGCTCGCTACGCTCACTAGCTTGCGTAAATTTATAATTATACATTGTAAAAAAAGGCTCGCTTCGCTTGCTAGAGGGCGAATATTTATAATAATACTTAGTGAAAAAGGCTCGCTAAATTGTGCATATTTATAGTAAAACATAGTAAATGTTTTCAGGGCATGCTTTGCTCGCCGGATAATTTTTTTATGTTTATTTAATATATTTAGAGTTTAATGTACTTAAAAGGGGGTTTCTTCGCTCGCTTGATTGCTTAGGATTGGCTACATTACTTCAATTTTAATACGAATAAAAATAGATTTGCTTTGCTCGCTTAATTCCTTATATTTATAATGATACGTAAAAGAGGTACCACGGCTCATTGCCGAATTGCTTATTAATATAAATAATATTTTAAATTTTTGTAATATGTGTGTAATTGTAAAGATAGCAAATAAATGGTTATTTATTTATTTATTTATAATGATACGTAGTAAAGCTAGGCTCGTTTCGCTCGCTAGGTTACGTGTATTAATAATTATGTGTAGAAAATTTAAGCCCGCTTTGCTCGTTGGATTGCGTATATTTCTAATGTAACAAAATAAAAATGAGCTCGCTTCGATCGCTTGATTGCGTTAATTTATATTTTTAATAGAAAAAAAGGCTCGCGTCGCTCGCTAAAATGTGTATAGTTATCAGTAATTTTGAAAATATTGTGCATGCAATGTATATTTTCTTTTTCTACTCTCCAAAAGCTTTAAAACGATATGCACCATGATTTTTTCACTCAATTTTTTGTTCAAATGGTTCGCCATATTGTCCGCCATTTTAAAATTATTGGACCAACTTTAACCAAAAACTATACAGCTCTGAAGACTAATAATTACTACATGTATCCTATGTTTCATTAAAAATCGGTTAATTCTACAGTGTATGTCTATACTCTATATAAGATCTTTAGTAGCACTACCTTAAGCTGTGTGATGGCCTAATCACCATGTCAAACCGCCAAGACCTCATACAAGCATTATTGGGAACCTACGACTTAGCTTATTAAATGACCTCACAACTTTTTATGCTAGAATTGTCTCTTTTTTTACACGCTTATGTTTTTGTTGGGATATAACTGTTCGAATAAAGTCAATTTGTTTTGTTTTCGGTAATATTTTTACGACTGGCTCTTAGACTTATCTGTAGCGTACAACACTCTTTCACGTTGAACTAACTATATAGAGATATATACTAGAGGAGGTATAGCCTGAAACATCATTTTGGGGCTCTCAGGGGCTCTGTGTAACCTCATTGAAACCTCCTTTAACAGCGAGTTAAGCTTAAAAAAATCAATTGATTTCGGCTCTTCGCACATTGTTTGTGTTTTGAATTGTATTTTTAACGTTCTTCATTATAAGTTATTGTAATTTGGTACTGGTTATCTGATTATATTTATAAGCGAAGGTGGTCAGGTTACTTTTTCCATGTTTCACAATTTAACCCATAGGGCCCCTCTAGTAATAATATCTCTATGGAACTAACCCCTAGTACACAACGCTTTTTTATGTCAAACTTGCTCTTAGCATATAACGCTCTTTTATCCATTGCATGTTAAACTTGCCCGTAGCATACAACTCTCTTTTATCCATTTTATGTCAAACATGCCCGTAGCATATAACGCTCTTACATCTAGTTCATGTTGATCTTGCTCGTGTCATACAACGCCCTTTTATCCATTTCATGTTAAACTTGCTCGTGTCACATAACGCTCTTTTATCTAATTCATGTTAAACTTGCCCGTATCACACAACTCTCTTGTATCCATTTTATGTCAAACTTGCCCGTAGCATATAACGCTCTTACATCAAGTTCATGTTGATCTTGCTCCTGTCATACAACGCTCTTTTATCCATTTCATGTTAAACTTGCTCGTGTCACATAACGGTTTTTTATCTAATTCATGTTAACTTGCTCGTGTCACATAACGGTTTTTTATCTAATTCATGTTAAACTTGCTCGAGTCACATAACAGTTTTTTATCTAATTCATGTTAAACTTGCTCGTGTCACATAACGGTTTTTTATCTAGTTCATGTTAAACTTGTCCGTATCACATAACGGTTTTTTATCCATTTCATGTTATACTTTTGAAATATAAATACAGACGCAGCTTTGCGGGAATGCAGTGAGACAAGAAAAGCTCTGCTTCCATAACCTTTTCCAACGCAATCTTAGTAAAATATGTTTATTAATTAAACTTTTTGCATTTTTCCATTTTCAGAAAAAACAAATCTTGTAGAAAACTCAACATTGTTTTTTCCCCATTCTGACGGTGTAATTGCGTCTCTTTGGTTATTGTTCTTTTACTTTTTTCTGAGTTTTTCCATAATTTTTCCCCTGGTAGCCAGATTCCCCTATTCCTCTGCCCCTAGGATAAAGGTTTGCCCTTAAGATAAAGTTTTGGAAAGTCTTGCACCAGGGGTAAGTTAGCAAAGTTAAGGGCTAACAATCTACTGATATACCTATGAATTTTAAGGTGTTATCATGAAAATTCCCTAAATAGCCCTTAAGTTTAGGGTAAAGAAGTTACCCTCAGAAACTTTTACTTAACTTGGGGAAAGCTGAAATAATCTAAAGTGACGACGATTCAATTCTATGCAGGAACCTAGCTAAATAAATAATAGAAGCGAAGCCAATACCGTGTCCTCATCTTGATTCACTAAATAGCTTAAAACCAAACTTTCAACGGTTAGTGACAATTTTTCTAATCAGGTTCATATCTTCTGAATATCAAATCATCTGAATATTAAACATACTTTTCTGTTTTTTCTGAATTTTCAAAGGAAAAATGAGCTTATGAGGTTAGGCTCATAAATAGGGGGAGTGGGGTTTTTGGAAAGGGGGACTCACTGATCAAGAATATATATATATAATATAATATATAAATATATATATATATATATATATATATATTTATATATATTATATATATATATATATTAATATATATATCTGTGTGTTGTGTGTGTGTGTGTGTGTTTGTACGTACGAGATTTTTGTGTCCTAGACTTTCAAACGCCTCCTTGGATCAAAATGAAACTAGGTACAAAAATTAACCTTCTTGATGTCCGAACCCTATAGTTTATTAAATATGTGTGACGTCATTAACTCACAAAATGACCCCACATACATTTAAAAAAATCACAAATCTTCATATAGTGTTTAAATTGGGCTGAATTTTTTACACATGAAAGGTTCACTACATACGAAGTTTTATTTATTATCAGAATTAGTTATTATATATATATATATATATATATTATATATATTATATAATATATAATATATATATATAATATATATATATAATATATATATATATATATATATTAATATATATATATATATATATATATATAATAACATTATGTCATTAATTGACACAATGTAAACCAAGTCTTTTCACTAATACATTTGAAAATTCGCTTACATTGTGGCAGTATGCCACTTATATAAACCAGTAATATGACCAACTGATAAATGTACAACAACCATGTAGCCGCGACGAGGCCACAGAAAGGTGCGGGGGCCGCAATGCGGCCCCCAGCTTTGATGCCGTGTGGCAGCCGAAGGCCTCTTGTTTTTTTGTAAAGGAAATGCGCTAAGCCCCATTTCTATTTATATCTACTATATCCATTACATTTCCATACCGTAGGTATATAGGAAAAGTATTGCGTTTGCAAAAAAATCTGAAACCGCGGTTTCATCTTGTTTAGGCGTCGGCAAGTTCAATATGATTCGCCGACCTGTAGGGTAAGTAAGGAAGAGCGTAGCGAATCCGATGTGGCTAGGAAAAGTTCCGAGATACCACGTACCCGATTTTTTAAATTTTAAGTGGGGTTTGTTCATTTTAATTTTTCAAAGAAAATGTTCTAAACGTCTTAAAGATTTTAATAAAAAAACAATAAAATTTAATAATCAACTTTTCCACGGGGGAATAAAATTTTGGAAAAGTAATTCTTGGCATTTTTGCACTTTGTTTTTAGTAAGTTTTTAATATTCTAAGTATCAAAGTAACTTGGCTTAGTTTAGAGGAATGTTTCAAGTCCTCGCAAGCTTTCTTATGCTAAGTAATAGTGGAAAACTTGGGGATCAAGTTTCTTTTAGCGTGCGAGATGGAATGACTCTACTTAGGTGCAAGATACAAAATAGTTCAAGAGGCTTCGCTATATATCCTGTCAATTTATGGTTCGATTCATGGTTTGGACAGCATTTGTTTTTCAGTAATAGTGTTCTAAACTATTAATAAGAGTTGACTTACTTAGACCCCAAATAAGTTAAGTACTTACTAAATATTCGAGAGATGAAGTCTTAGTCTTTTTGTGTTCTATTTTTTCAACCAATCAATAGGAGTCTTATTTTGAAGTCTTCGATCTGACAGTTGAAGCCTCCGAAAGATAGTCCAGATCCAAGAGTTAAAGCAATATGATCCTTTCACCTTCTGATGTTTGGTGCCCTGTCAACAGATGAGAATGAAGACTCTAAAAAATCTTTACTGTTTCGTTACTAGGCATGTGACGGCACAAACTTTCTAGGCATGTTACCGCAGAATCTAACATATAAAACAACTCCTGACGCGGCGATTTTATTATTTTCATTTTCCTTCTATAAAAAAAAATCTAGGAAAATTGACTGCTGGAATAAAACGGATGTAAAATTATTTTTGAAACAGATTGCGTCAAAACATACATAAATTTAAAAAATAAGTTATCTAAAAATGAACACAATTTTTACTTTTCCTTATTTATACCGTAGGTATATAGGAAAAGTATTGTGTTTGCGAAAAAATCCGAAACTGGAATTATCCGCTTCAGGTGTTTTTAAGGCCTCCTGAGTGATTTTCACTATGTTATCTGTTAGTATGTGTGTGTGTGGTCTGCTATCATCGTATCGCCTAGTTTATGCTAGAGTTGAAACTTTGAACAAACATCAGTCTACCGCTTTACTTGTGCTATTCGGAAAATAATATTTTTATTCATTATATTATAATATTCTAAAGACGAGCGAAGCGAGTCCGAAGTAGGGAGGATAAGCGTAGCGGATCTGATGTGCTGAGGAAAAGTTCCGAGGTACCTCGAACCCGATTTTATTTTTATAGAATTATAATATTCTATCATTTTATAAAGAACTTTCCAACGAGAAATTCCTTTATTTCATCTATGAATTTACCATCATCCAGATTATACTTGGCATTAAAACTGGCTGGGATAGCTTTGATGACTTGCACAACTTTATAATGAGCTGAATTCTCATATAGACTACTCTGTCTGTCTGTCTGTTTTTAGATAATTTTCATGTCTCGTCCCATAATTATACCTAAGTTTATTATTTTCGAACAAATAATTATTGTTTCAATAAAATTTAATAAGCTCTATAATATATATATATATATATATATATATATAATATATATATTATATATATAATATATATAATATATATATATATAATATATATATAATATATATATGTATATATTGGAAACAATATAATTGAGCGAGAGACACCAAGGAAATGTAACAAGCAAAAAGCAATGCTACATCTGGGAACTGTTCCATCATTCGACAATCCCTGTCACTGAATTTAGGCTCTGTCGGCGCCCTGATGAGTTAGACGTAACGAAACAGAGTGGGACATGACATTATGTCGAGCCATCAATGAGTACGAATGTCGAATGATGGAACAGTTCTCAGATGTAGCATTGCTTTTTGCTTGTTACATTTCCTAGGTGTCTCTCGCACAATTATATTGTGTCATTTAATATAAACAACTGTTGAGGGTCCTAAATTTTGGTTAAGGATCTTTTACGAGTACCTGACATCCTGGCTTGGAACCACCGGCTTAACGTCTCTTTCGAAGGACGGCAAGAAAGAATTTCCATCCCTCGCATAAAAATCCTAGAGGCCCCGACCGGGAACGAACACAGACTGTCTGGGTGGCAGGCGCGCGTGCTAACCACTATACCACCGGGAACCCACGAGGTAACTGTATTGTTTACATTCTTATTGTTTATGTTTACAGGTCTAGTAAAGCTGGGAGTCCACTGCGTCACGGGCAAGAAAGTAGCTATTAAGATAATTAACAGGGAGAAACTTAGCGAATCCGTTTTAATGAAGGTAAATATCTAGCTTATATAGCAAACTATCAAGCTTTATTATTATCTTATATTGCAACGCTTTTTAAAATTAAAGGTGTTACGCAGCACCAAAATGACGGACCAATAAGATCATAGGTTTAAATTCTACCATTTCAGAAAAACACTCATCGACGTATGAAAAATATTCCCTTATTGCCCTAGAGGCCCAAATCTGAAAAAAATTTGACTCATTTTCAAGTCACATTTTTGGTGATTTCAAACAGACTTTAAACACACAAGTGATTTTAAGTACTCACTACTTCAAACCAAACTTTTCTGAAAATATGACTTAAATTATAAAGAAAAAACATGGTCTGCCATGTTAATACAGAGTGGAGCCCTTCATGCGATTGCGTATGCTCAAATTTGTATAAAATCACTAATTTAAATTTTATAAAAGCACTAATTTCAGTTTTCTTAAAACAAGTAATTTTACCTGTAGGTAAAATTATCTATAAAAAGCTGATAAAATTATCTATAAAACGAGTGATCCCCTGTTCAAAACATGAAGAGAACATTTTTTAAAGATGATAAAATTTTCTGCAATACGAGTGTTTAATCATCAAAATCGGATGACTGCAACCAAAGTTATGGCTCTTTCAAAAACACCAAAAAATTGATAATTTATTCAAAATCAGCAAATTTCTTCACAGAACATATTTTTAAATCTTAATTAAAGAACTTAATAAAAAATAATTAACTTAAAGTTCTATAAAAAATTAAAAAACCTAAAATTTTATATTATTAATTTTTTATATTAATTAGCTATGCATATTTTTTCATAGTATTAATTCTTTAAACAAATAAATTAAAATGTTTATAAACACGATACTTATTAACACGAGTTTCTTTTAATTAGAAGAGGTATATTTTTATCAAAACAACGCCATTAAACAATCTAATTAAGTTAACCAAAACATAACAACTGCCGATAGTTTTTAACGATAGGGAAAATTTTAGAAGTTTGGATAAAAAACGAATTTTGTAAGCAGCTTACCGCGTCATTCACTTTATTAAAGATCCTTGAGCTAGACATTCCTGCAGGTTTACCCATCTGGTTGTCAAATGTAGTAAGCAATAAATATAGTAGAGAGTAAATATAATTAGGAGTATATGTACTAGGCTATAAATATAGTAGAGAGTAAATATAATAAGGAGTAAATGTAGTGGGAGACTGCTTGTACCCTCGAATTGCTAATAATCTTGGAAAGTTCCAGACATAATTGGTAGACGAATATAATTTAGTATCATTGTATCGAATTATGATAACTGCTACTGTGTTAATAAGTTCACCAAAAAAACAGCCGATAAGTTCACCAAAAAACAGCCGATAAGTTCAACAAAAACACAGCCGATAAGTTCACCAAAAACACAGCCGATAAGTTCACCAACAACACAGCCGATAAGTTCACCAACAACAAGCCGATAAGTTCACAACAACCGATAAGTTACCAAAACACAGCCGATAAGTTCACCAAAAACACAGCTGATAAGTTCAACAAACACAGCCGATAAGTTTAACAAAAACACAGCCGATAGTTTAACAAAAACACAGCCGATAAGTTCACCAACAACACAGCCGATAAGTTCACCAACACACGCCGATAAGTTACAACACAATAAGCCGATAAGTTCACAAACAACATAGCCGATAAGCACATAGATAAGTTCAACAACAACACAGCCGATAAGTTCACCAAAACACAGCGATAAGTTTCACAAAAACACAGCGATAAGTTAGCCGATTCAACAAAAACACAGCGATAAGTTTAACAAAAACACAGCCGATAAGTTCACCAAAAACACAGCCGATAAGTTCACCAAAAACAGCCGATAAGTTCACCAACAACACAGCCGATAAGTTCACCAACAACATAGCCGATAGTTCACCAAAACACAGCCGATAGTTCACCAAAAACACAGCCGATAAGTTCACCAAAAACACAGCTGATAAGTTCAAAAACACAGCCGATAAGTTCAACAAAAACACAGCCGATAAGTTTAACAAAAACACAGCCGATAAGTTTAACAAAAACACAGCCGATAAGTTCTTACGTCAGAAACAAACGTCATTGTGTGTGATTACTGGTCTAACTGCCGTACTTATTGACTGTATTTAGTGCTCCGTCAAGCGTCTTTAAAGGAAATTAAGATTAACTTCCGCGTTTCAACACATACAAATTCCTTTCATTTCCACAAAAATACTTAGACTTTGTCGACAGAACTTGGTCTCAGTTTTTATTAGAAGAATTTACCAAGTTCCGGAAAAAAATATTTTTTTTCTCATTTTTATTTAAACTAGAGATTTCTTTTATCCATTTTATTTTCTACTTGATTTTAGTAAAAATAAAGCTTCGTTTTTCCATTAATAGTAGAAAATTTGGTTAGATTTTCCGTGTGGTTGGTTTTGTAAGGCAAGCCTCAATAAAGACAAGACCGGGAGGAGGTTCCATGCTATTACAGAGAACCTTTCTTAGCTGGAGCGTGAGAGTCAGCCCAGAGCTTTCACACGGCTTTCCCTGATCTTTCTTTCGCCATCTTCTATTCTATGTATATTCTACCCAAAAGAGTTTAACTGTTCTTTTTTCTCTTATTTTCTAAAGTGTTAAAACATTGCACGGTCGAGTCATGCTAGAATGGAAAATATAAACTTACAGTTTGAATGGATGTGTTAGTGTACCTATCTAGACGTAGATATATACCTGTACCTGTGTGGTTCAGCACATAGCCATTAGGAATCGATTCATTAGAAGAAGATCCATAGAACGTGTCAAAATGCGTACCAATTTTCAAAAATTTCCAAAGGAAAAATAAGCTTATGATGTGGATTGTGTTTTATTTCTCATTTATACCCCAGGTATATAAGAAGTTATGTGCTCGCACTAAAAATATAAAACCGAGATTCCACCTGAATTGTCCGTTTCAGATGTTTTAAACGTTCTGAGTGGTTTTACCAAGCTATCTACTTTTATGTTCATGCCTGTTATCATCGTACCTTCTTATGAAGGTTTTTGAAAATTCGTATCCTTTTAGAAAAACATCATGTTTAGCAATCATAAGTTAAAATTTAGCACTAGTTCATTCCTTTGTATGATAACATAAATACATACTTGTATATTTAGATAAATAAAATATCCAATGAGTTTTGTCAGAGTACTTATCGAGCCTGGTCGGTACTTGGATGGATAATCGCTCAAAGCGTTTCTTGTAGCGTATTTACTTGTTAGTATTAACTACCAAATTGTTGGTATATTTGTGGTAATTCATAAGTATTTTTGTCATAAATTTCAATATTCAAATATAATTGGAATCGCAAATCGGAGCAGCATTGTGATGAAACGCACTGCATATTTTGCAAATTCGAAATATAGCTCACCACCTTAAAATGGCACAGAAACATCCCTTAGATCTGTTGAGAAATCAAACATTTTGGAATAATTTCCCAAATAACATGGCATTATCATAACCAGAGTTATTTCGGTTTCTATTTGTATAAAATGTAGGTCAATCTTAAGATTTTCTTGTGGTGAATTCGAGGTTTGATTTACCACCAAACCTTTACTTAACTCAATGATCTATTTGGGGAGAAAAAGATACTGGGGACAAAATTGAGTTACTTTATAACTTCTTATCATTTCATGGTAGGCGGTATGTTTCCTACTCAGATTATATATGTCGGTTGATAGCGTAAAAACTAGCTAAGTTAAGAAGAGTTACGTTAGTTATTTTTCAAGATTTAATGTTTTAAATTAAAACTTTGTCGTATAAAAGGTAATGGCAATGTATATTTAGAATTTTAAAAATATTTGTGATATAAATACTTGAGAAAGGAATTTCACAGTCTACGTCATCTCATTTTTCCTGTCTCACACTGAAAATATGAAGTCAATACAAAGATAAAAGAAGATATAAAGACATGATAAGAAAGTGAAATAGGGTTTTTACTCGATCCAATTTTGCCTTTCAGGTTGTTCAAAACATGGCTGGAAATTGCTCACAGCATCGACTAGACCTCTTCTTATTAAAGACCCAATTTCCAAAGCTGTTTTATGATCTCGTTTCTTAATTTACCTTTTTTAAATTCAATAAAACATTTTTGGAAAATTTTTTTCATTTATTCCATTTTGCCTTTTTAATATAGAGGTCAAATTAGATTTAGAATTTTTTAATGAAACAGATCGTTATTTTTGTTGTTACAACAGTCATAACAATATTTGTTATAAAATAAAAATTAGAACAACAATTTTTTTATAAACGTCACAATTTTTATAAAAAATTGAACATCAATTCCTTTACACGTTTCAATTTTTTAATACCATTATTCTTAGAATTGGTGAAAATTCTTCAGATGGAACCAGGTTCCAGGAAGATGACCGGCATAGGGTTTATTCGTACTGTGCTCAAAGCACAGTAAATAACACAAATATTCCTTTTTCACAAGAATCAAATTTCATTACAATATCAGAATTTTTACTCTTTCTCAACTACTTGCGTAGTTGTGATTTGCCTAAATCTGAATTGAAGTTGTTTTTAAATTGACTTAAACCATATTTATACTTTCGTTAAAAACTATCGGCAGTTGATTTGTATTGCTTATCTTAATTAAATAGTTTAATGGCGTTGTTTTGATAAAAACATACCTCTTCTAATTAAAAGAAACTCTGCCCAGTATCTTGTAAAGAAACATTTTAGTTTTATTTGTGTTTAAAGAATTAATATTATGAAATTGCATTAGTTTTATTTTAAGAATTAAGTTTTAATTGTTTTTATATTTTTTATAGAATTTAAGTTAATTATTTTTTATGAACTTTTTATTATCAATTGATTTGATGGATGCTTTGAATATGTAAATTTAATTATTAAAATCAAATTTGCAATAAATGGTGATATGATATGATTTTTTATTAAGTCCTTTAATTAAGATTTTAAAATAAGTTCTGAGTTGAAAATTAAACTATAAGTTTAATTATTAATAACTATCATCCAATTAAATTTTGAAAATAATTAGTTATACATCCAAAACAGTGACACTATCGATAATGATCATAATGAAACGTCATATGATCAATATAGTTCATTGTTCCAGCAACATGTCATTACGGCAAACGACAACTAATTTAGTGCATTTGTTCGTCTGTTGGTCACCTTTTTGTTCTTTTCTATCGATCAAAAGTTGAAAAAAAAAGTTTTTGTTGATATTTAACTAAAAACCTATAAATATGCAATCGAGTCTCTGTTGATTTTTATTGTTTTCAATTTTCTCTCTTTTTTCCCAAACATTTTGTTTGTTTAAGTATTTCTTTTTCCCAGTGTATTTACCGCCCTTAGTTTATCTTTTACTCCCTCCTCTGTTTTTCTCGCCCGAGGGAGAAAAGAACCAATTGCGATGTAAAAGGCAGCCAGTTATAACATTTTTTTTAACGTTCGAATCCAAAATAAAAACATCTATTTCAAAATCTAATTTTCTGGTAAAATTTGCATCTTGAGCGTGAGTCAGTTCGAGCATAGCCATCATGTTCAACATAATAATGTGGTTCTTCTTGAAAAACATAAATTACTTTAAAAAAACCGTCCTTTGTATCTTGTCTCCGTGTCTGCAAAGCAATGAAAACAATAAGATGATAAAGGAGTTCTGCAAGCCAGGTGAATTTTCTTTGCAATACTTAAGCTATCCATTGCTTGCTATACGTGCGGTATTGTTTTTCGAATGATGACCATAGCTTTGTATAGCTAGTGCAATTTTAAAATGTATTTCCTTTGTGAAAATCCGGAAAAAATGTGCGAAAAGAAGTTATCTTAGCCGGTTATAAAGCGTAAACAGGAAATTTAATCAAGAAATGGATGGCTTTACAAGTATGCACACATTATAAAAACATTTGCCCGGTGCTAGAACTATTTTGTAGTTCTATAGTGTAAATATGACGAAAAAAATCATTATCGGTATTAATATTCGAACCTGGAAACCCTGGCTTTCAAACTCTAAGTGGCACCCTCAGCACCCTAAAAAACTTGAAAAACCGCTACCCACTCGGCACGTTTCGTTTTTTCGCATTTTTAGTCACTATCGACGAAAAGTCGTATTAACTTGTTTCATTCGTGCGTTATATGACATAATATAATTGTGCGAGACATGTTGTGTCAACTATACACATACATCATTTATATTATATATATATATATATAATATATATATATATATATATATATATATATATATATATATATTATATATATTATATATACAGTATATGTATAAAATTGTTCAAAAACCTATTTTTGTGTCAGGAACTTCTGAAACAGATTTCGGTCACATTCCTAGGTTCACCTCCCGCCATACAAGCCGCTTCATTGGATTCATTTTTTTCAAAGAAACTTCACCAAAAAACAAGGACTCGGAACTAAAAACACTTGAACTAACTTCATGACAACATTACAGCAACATGTCTTGTTATTTAAACTTAATTATTTATACATTGCTCTTTTTAAGTTGTAATCGTAGGGGATAAGTAACTGTGTGCTTAGCCGCAATGTTGTTTTGTTGATTTTTTTATTGTAAATAAATCTATTCATATTTTTATGACTAAGGGCAAATTTTGAACCCACTAATCGTGTGCGACCTTACAATGATCTTCAGATCGTCAGAAAAATGTACACAAGCGATAGATGGTACGATATCCAGTTATAAGACAAAGACATAAATTGATGTTACATCGTAAAATATTTAGTGGCCGTAATACAGGTTAATCTAATATTATATAAAAGCTTTATGAGATGCAGTTCAAAGGGCAACGACACCGTAGAAACCTGGGTAAGGTGTGAGGAAGGTTTAGTATAACCTACTCGGGAGGGTTTAGTATAACCTACCCGTGTAAACCAACCTTCCCGTGATATTATATATCGATGGGTAACCAGTGGAAGGAGGGTTAAATTTACACTTGGTCTCTGTATCAACACACACACGTACACTTCGCTTTAAAACATAAACACAGTTCCCCCACAACATTGTTAACTTAACTAAATTTTTATAACCAACTTTTTTTCTCTCCTTTATCTCTGGTTTTTTAATGTTTTTAAACCTCTCTATGGGGGTATTTTACTAGGAAATGGTTTAATTAAAGCAATTGTTTGCTTTGAGAAGGTGATACGCAATGCTATCTAACGTTTTTATATAAATGAAAACATTAATATGTTCATTTATTCTACTAATGAAATAACCGTCTGTTTAACCAATATAAACAATTACTGTGAACATAAATGGTGCGGGTTTTCTAACGCTGAAACAACACATCGGAACTAAAATAAAACAAGCTGCGAAATATGAAACAAAGCTTCCTCTCGCATTTATTAGATATCATAAAATTACGAACCACCCCGTAGCTCGGTTTTTAATTTTTGATCTCTCGAGGACTGAGCGAGCCACAGATGTAGTAGATGTCTTGCAAGTTGTACCGATACGTTATACGCGCCCTGTAGTATAACCGCTAACACGCAGGTTTAATGGACACTATCAACTGTGAAAATGTTCTATCAAGATAATTAAGTCAATAAACTTTTTATTTAAGTTTGTTAAATAAACTTAAATCCCGTGTAAAGCGTTCAATCGACTTGTTAGACTTATACTCGTATAAATCTAAAATAAAAATTTTAAGTCAACTTGTTATCTGTTTAAACAACTTAAAGAATATCTAGCAAAGTTTGTCCTGCGAAAAGTTTTGGAGAAATGTTGAAGGTCTAAGATAAATCTTGTTTTCTTAGATAAGTTTAGAATAAAGTCAAGGTTACGATATAAGACAGCATTATAGCAATCACATTGCTTCCAATATTTATCAGTTTAATGTAAGTTGGTACAACTTTCCAAAAAAGAAATCTTTATCAAATATACGACAAAGAACTGCGATTGATCTGATTGTGGTAATCGGCATTGATCTATCACCTGATGCACTCTAATGTAAATTGATCTATCACCTGATGCACTCTAATGTAAATTTATCTATGACCTGATGCACTCTAATGTAAATTGGTCTATCACCTGATGCACTCTAATGTAAATTAGTCACCTGATCACTCTGTAAATTGATGCACTCTAATGTAAATTGATCTATGACCTGATGCATTCTAATGTAAATTGTTTATTTTCGCTCTGTTTGCAGGTGGAGAGAGAAATAGCAATAATGAAGCTTATAGATCATCCACACGTCCTTGGTCTTTCAGATGTATATGAAAATAAAAAATATTTGTAAGTATCATTCATCTTGTAGATCTGCATATTGTATCATTTATAGAGTATCATTCATATTGTATCATTCATACAGTATCATTTATATTGTAGATATAATCATATGTAATATGGATTTTGGTTATTATAAAATGAAATCTTCTTCAGTTAAATCTTCAGTTAACTTATTTTTTATTTTATCTATTTATTTATTATTTATTACATTATTCGTTTATACATACCTACTATAAATAAGTCATAAAGTTGGACAAAATTTAGACACAACAATTTTTGATTATTAACTTCAGAGCCTCAAAAAAGGTAATCCTTGAAACAGGAGGCTCTTAGTCTCTTATATTATACAATTTTTCCTAATTGATTCACATATTATTTATTAATGTAGTTAAAATATATAAAAATTAATAAAAAAATTAGAAAAAGAAAAAAAAGTAAAAATACTAATACTAATAATACTACTACTAATATGTAAAGTATATAAAATTAAAAAAAAAATACTTTACTAAAAAAGAAAAGAAAAGAAAACAAGTTTTGCATACATAAATTAAACAACATAAAAATAAAAGAAAATTTATGAAATAGTTAGCCAGTTCTTAATTTCAGATTTGAACTTGTTGTAGTATTTTAGATCATCAATATTTCTTATGTGATCTGGTAAGAGATTGAATAAATTAAGTGCTACCGTACTTGCATGTCTCTGTAGAAGGTTACTATTGCAAGTACAAATAGCTAGTTTTTTATTTGTTTTACTTCTTGTTTGATAATTATGGTCAATATATTGTTTGTCATTCTTAATATAGTATAATAAAACTGATTTTTTAAATACTTGAGATAAGTTAAAGACAGGAAAATTTTTAAATAAATCCTCTGTAGGATATGGTATTGGTTTTTTAAGGATAATTTTAATGATAGCTTTTTGTGCAATTTCAAGAGGAGCTAAGTTTGACGGGTAAGCAGAACCCCAAGCAATGATACATTAAATAAACTACCTTATAAGTTTTGACTTTTCTCTTTTTCCCAAGGAGGGGGGGCTGGATTTTTTTGTAGGACAACAAAAAAATCCGAAAAGCAAAAGCTTTATACAAAGTTGTCAAAATCGAAATAAATTTTACCGATATTTGAACATTAGGAAGATTGTGTTATATTTTCCCAGCCCTTTGTTATTTTAAATTAGAGCAGAATAACCAAGTTTTGAATTCCAGCGCTCTTGTTCATTGTAAACTGACCAATAAGCGTGTTACGTGAAAAGGTTTCAATGTTGTTATCACCACAAATCCACTGCAATGTTCCTAAGAATCCATCAATTTGTAGGGGAGGAGTCTAAGCGAATTAAGTCCCTAAGATAACGCCTCTAAAATCCACCATTGAATGAAAAGAAAGAGATGAAATTCATCGTATGATGTAATTCCACTCATGGGTGAGCTAGAGGTGAATTAAAAATAGCCGTTCATGAAAAAAATGACAGGGCTGTACTAAGCCCTAAAGCATTGTATATAACCCGAAAAAAGGTATTTTTCATATTATTTTGGAGCGCTGAATCAAATAAAACCGAACTGGAGTCACTAAGACACCCCTAAATTACCGAAAACCCAATTTTATCCCACCCCATTTTAGTCAATTAGTTAGTTGACTAAAATATGTGTTGTTTTTATTTTTTTTAAAAATGCGAATTCGATACGGGCTCCATAAATAACCAAATAGAAACGCGCAGCCGCCCGTTAAAATAAGCCCCAAATTAATTTATTTAATTATTGCTGGCTTATATTACAATTCGTAACATGCCATTTTGCCATGTTAATAGCCCATGTTATAATAGTCATGTTAATGTCAATAGTCAGTCGTTTAACGGCTTTTTGTTTAATTTCTGTCATGTTTATTTTACAGGTATTTAATTTTAGAACACGTATCGGGTGGTGAATTATTTGATTATTTAGTTAAGAAAGGAAGATTAACTCCTAAAGAAGCTAGAAGATTTTTTAGACAAATCATATCTGCCTTAGATTTCTGTCATAGTCATTCCATATGGTGAGTAAGCCATTTTATTATTATTTGAAATAAAACAGTCTCTCCACTAATGATATATATTTGACATAGCCAGCTTTCAATCTCAACAGATCATCATCAGTGCCGGCGAGCAGCGAAGAAAAGAGTCAGGAGACAGCGGTTACAGTTTTGTCTAGAGGTTTGTAGCTGACTCCTCAACAAGGTTATCAGCTACAAACCTCTAGACAAAACTATAATTGATCTGAAAGACAAAAACTAAGATGATCTGTTAAGATTGAAAGCTGGCTATGTCAAATATATATCATTAAAGGAGAGACTCTGTTTTATTTCATTACATGAAACTCCACAACTCATTTTTCCTTATTTATTATTACTTGTTGGTGCTTACTGTATTGTATCTAGCAGTATTGGTCGTGAAGATTGATTGAGAATCTCAGGGCCTTTGTTTGTTTATCACCAATTGTTTGTAGCGGGATCGCACTGCTACCCTAAGACTGCTATACTAAGATCTTAAGTGATAATGATAATGATGATGCGTTAAGTCAGTTCGCTGTAAATCGAAATGGTTCTATTGAGGATACCCAAAAAATCGGGTACGGGGTACCTCAAAATTTTTCCTTACCACATCGAATCACTACGCTCACCCTCCCTAATTCAAACTCGCTTCGCTCGTCTTCAAAATATACAATTTGCCAAATTTATTTAGCAACACGAATTAGGAACGCTTCGCTCGTCCTTAGATAGTTATTACATTAGTTTAATTCCCAACAGTCACCCATCCAGGTACTGACCTCGCTCGATGCAGCTTAACTTGTGATCCAACAATGAAACTTAGCATACTTATCAATACTTAGTATACTTAATTTAAATATTCGTGACAACCTATCCCTATTTGGATCCCACACATCCCCAAGAAATTATAAATTATCTTTTTGAGCCTTTTGTTAAATTATCTCTTTTGTCTCTATTTTTCTATAAAATTGTGATTCTACTGAGTTCATACGCCTTAAAATTACTTAAATTAAAGCACTTTGAGAAAACATTTAAAGAAATAATCGTCACAAATAAGAAAAACCAAAAAACACCAAGGACTTTAACAACGATCACCCTTTCGTAATCAATTTCTTATCAGCGACGGTGGCGCTGCTACGGATTTTGAATACAAAACAACAACACCCAGATTACTGATCATAGAGATATATGATCAGAGAGTCATGGAGATTTATACTAGAGGGGCATAGCGTATCTCAATACATCATTAAGAGGCCTGAAACATCTTTTTGATCATAGAGATTTATACTAGAGAGGGCATACCTATCCTAATACATTGAAAGGCTTGAAAAATCGTTTTGGGGCTCTCAGGGGATCTGTATAACCTCATCGAAACCTTCTCTAAAAGTGAGTTAAGGTTATGATAAATTAATTGTTTTCGGTTTGTCGCAATTTGTTTCTGTTTTTATTTATATTTTAAATGTTCTTGTAGATAAGTAAATGTAATTTTGTTATTTTTATTTGGTTATTTTGAGAGTCGACTATAGTCAGGTTACTTTTTCGATGTTTATAAATGTAATATCTCTATGTTTATGGGGCTCTCAGGGGCTCTGTGTAACCTCATTGAATCCTTCTCCAAGAGTGAGTTAAGGTTATAATAAATCAATTGTTTTCGTCTTCCCGCACATTGTTTATATTTTGATTTGTATATTTTTAAGGTTCTCCTATATATGTTACTGTATTTTTGTACTGATTATTTGATTATATTTATAAACAAAGGAGGTTATTTTTTCAATATTTCAAAAATTCACCTATAGAGCCTCTCTAGTTATAATACCTCTAAGAATAGAATAATGAACCTAATAAACCATAGAGATATTATTACTAGGGGGCCCTATTGGTTCAATTTTGAAACATCGAAAAAGTAACCTGACCACCTCGCTTACAAATACAATCAAATAATCTGTACAAAATTAGAGTAACTTATATAGGAGAATGTTAAAAATACAAATCAAAACACAAACAATGTGCGGGTGGACGAAAATAATAGATTTATTATAACCTCAACCCACTCTTAGAGGAGGTTTCAATGAGGTTACACAGAGCCCCTGAGAGCCCCAATAAAAACACTGAGTTGATTGCACTGCTGCCAATTGATAAGTTCTTCTAAACGCTCCTAAATATGCCTAGTAAATATTTGCTAATAGTATATAAATAAATTTAATAATAATTATAATAAAATTTTCCTTGACGCTATCAGTTGTCGTATATTATCCTACTGTTTAATTAACCTTATATTATTACATTATCTGTGTTGATTAGTTTGGAAGTTACTACCTCTGACTTTTAGTTCCATCTTACAACTCTAACATTGTTAGACAATTTATTTCTTTTTTTTGACAATTTTGTATCGAAATTTGTTCAGTAATTAGCGATCATTGCGATTTGTAACCATAAAATATTGCGTTTGTTTCGCCGTGTTGTTTTTTAATTGACTATTTGACATTATAAAGTTTTTTAACATTATGAAGTTTATTTAACATTATGAAATTTTTTAACATTATGAAGTTTATTTAACATTATAGTTTAACATATTAAAAGATATATAATCATCAATTTGACATAACGTATAATTGTTGTGACATCGAACCCAAAGATTTATCATTACTTCTATTTTATAGTGATTTATATTTAATAGTAATTTTTAATATTACTTTTATTTTATAGTCATTTTGAATCCAACAAGTTAATATTACTTTTATTTTATAGTCATTTTGAATCCAACAAGTTAATATTAATTTTATTTATAGTCATTTTGAATCCAACAAGTTAATATTACTTTTATTTTTTAGTCCTTTTGAATCCAACGAGATAATATTACTTTTATTTTGCAGTGATTTTAAAACCAACAAATTGACATTACGTTTATTTGGTAGTGATTTTAAATCAAACATTTAATATTACGTTTATTTAGTAGTGACTTTAAATCAAACATTAAATATTACGTTTATTTTGCAGTGATTTTAAAACCAACTAATTGACATTACGTTTATTTGGTAGAGATTTAAAAAAAACATTTAATATTATGTTTAATTGGTAATGATTTTAAGTTCATTAAACTTATTTTGCGATGATTTTTAAATCGACGATTTAACCTAACGTTTTTTTAGTGATTCTTCAACGAATTAATTGTAATAATGTGGTTTTATTTAGCACTTTAAACAAAAAAATATTTATTTGCTCTTTTTATGTACTTTATAAACATTAAAGGCTGGTTACAACTTTAAATCAGAAGGTTTTGAATAAATTAGATATTGTTTCGATGTTAATCATATTGATAACGCATTATTTTCCTCGTCACATTATATTTATTTAGAGTCATTTATTGAGGCCTTTCTTCGAGTACAAATTCCAAATATGATCGAAACTATACTTGAATGACTATTATATGGTATTTCTTAGATTATTTAAAACAATCTGCTTCCTCTGAGATTCAAACTGACCTCTCGATCAATAACAAACTTTATTAAATTTTAAATTAATAAAAATCAAGAAGGCATTCTTTTTCTCGAACTCCAAACCCCACGCTGTTATAATAAACGTTTAATACTTCCTTCAAAGCAGAAGTTTATCATCTCTACCATCGGCTACAATGCTTCTAATAATATTAATTGTTACTTTTATAACGATCTCAACACTGTATGGTTGGCTGAAATGGAACGGTAACTATTGGAAGAGAAAAGGGGTCGCTCAAATGAAGCCGCAACTTCTGTTCGGAAACGTCTCGGAATTAATTCTTAGGAATAAATCCGAGTTTCAGTTGTTTCATCAGATTTACTGTCAGACTGATCACCCTGCCATCGGCTACTTCAATATAACCAAACCAGCTTTACTCATACGACGCATCGATTTAGCTAAATCCATATTAATAGATCATTTTGATCATTTCAATCAAAACCATTTCAATTACGTACCTAATTTTCATTTGGATTTTCAACCTTTTTTCGAAAACGACCCGGCCAGATGGAAATATTTAAAAAATATAATTAACAGTATTATGAATAATAGTAAAATTAATTTAATTTTACCAAATATAGTTAATTGTTGTAATTGTTTAGTTGAATATTGTTTAGATAATCGAAATAAAATCGATTGTGATCAATTGAGTGCGAATTATTCGTCTGATGTATCGATTAGATCGGTATTCGGTTTACATGCTGACTCATTCAGCAACCCGAACACGGTTTACAAACGAATCAACCAAGTTCTATTCGATTCTTTTCATTTTAACATATCGAACAAAGCGAATCGTTTAATTGAGAAATTTTACATTTCGAAAAATTTCGAGAATTTCTATACGAATGTAATTAAAGATTCGATCGAATATCGAAACAAATATGAAATCGAAATGAACGATATTTTGCAATTCATTTTAGATATGAATTATAAAGACGATTCGCTGAATTTTAATTTGAATGAAATAACCGGTCACTGTTTAACTACTCTGTCGAAAAATTTTCTAACTGTTAAATCTCTCATAGCCAACACACTGGAAATATTATCTAAATACCAAAACATTCAAAATGAATTGAGGAGTGAAATCAACGAACATGTCAAATCGAAAGAAGATGTAAAATACGAAACCATAGTGCAGATGCAACTGCTGGAACGATTTACTTCAGAGCTGTTTCGGTTAAGAACTCCGGTCCCTGTTATTCATAAAATCTGTACGAAAGATATTACATTGCATTACAATAACCTTAAATATCCAATTAAAACTGGTGATATTATAACAATACCGATTTTATCGATTCAAGCGAACAAAAATTTCGATTTTAATCCGACATTGGTGGCATGTGAAAACGATTACCTATCGTTCGGTCTGGGACCAAGGCGGTGTCCGGCTCGAAATTTCGTTAATTTACAAATAAAATCGTTTATAATCGCTGTATTGAAGAACTTTCGAGTTACAAGTAATATGACGGGGAAGGATGAAGAAGTGAGGGAAGTACAGGGGATTGCAAATAAAAAAAGTATCTGGGTTCAGCTGATTTCACTGCAAGAAGAATTGGAAGCTGAAGATAAAGAAGATGCTCTTATTTAGGAAATATTTGTAAATACCATAGAGATATGGTAATAGAGGGCTTTCCTACTTGTTTTAGGGTACTTAATTGAACAAAACCGACCTACAGAAGTCGATTCGATCACCTTCAATGACAAGCAACATATATCGAATAGTGTTTCCGATGTTTTTTGGGGTGCTGAATTCAATAAACCCCCTCCAAAGTCGATAAAACTACTTAAAGCTAGGTTTCCCAGGTTCGAATCTTCGTGCCTCCGCTTATTTTTTTTACCGTCTTATTTACAGTATTTTAGTTTATAACTTCCTTGAGAAATTCGAAAAAATAATTGTATCTAAAAATTAGCATAAACTGGGCTTTAAATTGCTGTTAATAATGCTGTGTAGTGTATAATCTATGGTATAAATATGCGCATTTTCTTTGAAAAAATTAAACAACTTCTTGTTAAATTGTTTCTGCGTTAAAGCTGTTTAAACCTAAGCTACTGTTCAGGTTTTTAAATATATACAGTAAAATTAATCAAAAATTGAATTGATGAGCAAGAAAGGGTTATTTTAAAGAAAATTCGCTCTGTTTGCGGAACTCAGAATTTTTGTTTTGTTTTAATTTATACTCAAAACGTTTGTACTATAAAAGTTACTGTTTTTGTTCCGTTTATTGGATTATATTAATAGTTGAAGGTGGTCAGGTTATGTATTCGATGTTTCAAAATTCATCCAATGGGGCCCATCTAGTAATAATATCTTTATGGTAAATACAATTAAAATCATAGAGATACTATTATTAGAGAGGCCCTATTACTTAAATTTTGAACCATTTAAAAGAGTAACCTCAATTCCTCAATTGTTATTAAAATAAAATAAGCGTTAAAAAAGTACAGTAACTTATATAATAGAATGTTTATAATACAAAAAACACGAACAATGTGCGAAAAGACGACAACGATTGATGTATTATAACCTTGGCTCACTCTTGAAGTAGGTTACACAAAGCCCCTGATATCATAGAGATATACTAGAGGGGGCATAGGCATAGCCTATCTCAATACATTCAAAGGCCTGAAACATCGTATTGGGGCTCTTAGGGGATCTGTGTAACCTCATTGAAACCTCCTCCAAGAGTGATTTAAGGTTATAATAAATCTATTGTTTTCGGCTTCCCCCACATAGTTTGTGTTCTGATTTGTATTTTTAACGTTCTTCTAATATGTTACTGTAATTTAGTACTGATTATTTGATTATATTTTTAGCGAAGGTGGTCAGGTTACTTTTTCGATGTTTCAAAATTCAACTAATAAGGCCCCTCTTGTAATAATATCTCTATGCCTGATAGCCCCAATAAGATGTTGCATGCTTCCTAGTATATTGAGATAGGGTATGCCCTCTCTATTATTATATCTCTGTGATTTATATTAATAAAATATTGTTATTATAATGCGTTTGTCTTTGTTTGTTTCCCACCCCAGAGGGCCCCATAAGTTATGCTTCCTTATCTCAAGGCAAAGAAATTAATAAAGTCTTAAAACTTAAATAGGCTTGACAGGCCTTGGCCCCACAGGGGAATAATAAGGCAAATATAGACACTAAATAATGTCGCCACCAACGTAGGACAACGTTGCCCTACACTGAGTTTAAAATTATTGGAGAAGCCTATAAAGTTTGTGTTTTTTCTCAATGACTAACGCGTTTAATACCAACATACTTCTATCTTAGTAAATGTTTATTTTTGTAGGGTTTATAAATTTATCATCGCAAACAGTGGCGGCCTGGCCGGAGGGGGGGGGGGTTAAGGGAGGCTTCCCCTCCCTTGGGCCCTTTGGCCTTCTGGGCTCCTTCGGCCTCTCAAAGTTATTCTTTTTATAATTAAAATACAAGTTTCTTTAAATTTTTTATCCGCATTATTTTTTTTTTAAATTTTGGCGTTTTTTATAAATTTGATAAAAAGTAAATAACAATAAAAACTGGGGGCTTTAAAGGGGGTTTGTTTAAGGGGCTCTATAGATATTCTTATTTATTAGTTATTTTATTAATTAGTTATTTTATTAGTGGTATTTAAGCAGGTTGGGTTGGGGAGGTCCAATAAATCAAGTTTTATCGTTCCATCTGCTTGGGATTTGCTCCTCTTAGTTGCGCCAATTTAAAAAATGGCGTGTCTTCAAATAGAAGAATGTCCACTGAATTATTAAACAACATAAAAAAAGTAAAAGTCCATACAATACATGAAGCATGTTCAGTTCATCGGAGCTGCAAGGAATACAAGCTTGTTGGTATGATAAATAAAACCACTTCTAATGAAATTGAAAATTCAGGCCCTCGGCTCGTGACCGCAAAGCGAAATCGGCCCCTAGGGCCTCAGACCCTAGGCCTGGGAACCTTTGTTGGCCCAGGGACCTCCGATAGACACCTTACTATTACATTGTTATTGTTTCGTATTTTTACTTTTCCTCATTTATACCGTAGGTACATAGGAAAAGTATTATGTTCGCGAAAAATCCGAAACGGCATAAAACCGGAATAATCAGTTTCAGGCGTTTTTAAGGCCTCCTGAGTGGTTTTTGCAAAGTTGTCTGTCTGTATGTGTCTGTTATCATCGTAGCGCCCAGTGTATTTATGCTAGAGAGTTGAAATTTTGTACAAAAATCAGTCTACCGCTGTAGTTGTGCTATTCGAAAAATATTGTTTTTATGACGTCATTAACCCGCAATAATGGCTCAGCAAAAATGTCCAAAATTCATAAAACGCGTTAAAATGATGCGATCTGATTGAAATTTGGCACTATATTAATAAATAAGTACTCGAAGTTTCGTTTTAATACGACAAGTATATCCATGATTTTTGTTGGATCATAAAAAGTAAGGAGCTTTGAGCGTGGTCAGTGCTGTATGGGTGACCGCTGAGAATGAAACGGATGTATTTACTATCTGAGGACGAGCAAAGCGAGTCCAAAGCAGGGAGGATAGGCGTAGCGAATCCGATGTAGTGAGGAAAAGTTCCGAGGTACCCCGTACCCGATTTTTTTGTTTTATTATAATTTAATGTTACATTTAGGGAATTACATCGCCTAAAGAAGCCATATAAATGTTTAAATGTACAAAAATGTATAAATATGCCGTTTGCCCCACTTGAAATGGTACTGACTAAATAAATGGAGCTGAAATCGGTTTTAATCGGATTAGCTATTCAACTACTTTAAAAATTAACACCTTGATTTAAAGGCAATTTAAGTTTCTAAAACTCGGGTGCAGGGTCAATACTTTTCCTCGTAACTTCGTAGTCGCTTTGCTCGTCCTCTAGATTTCATGATTATCCATAGCTTAAGACCAGATGGAAATATTCTAAAATATAATTAATAGTATTATGAATAAGTATTTTACCAAATATAGTTAATTGTTGTAAAAACTCGGGTGCAGGGTACCTCAATACTTTTCCACGTAACTTCGGAGTCGCTTCGCTCGTCCTCAAAATGCCTTGATTATCCAAAGCTTAAGGTAGTATAGGGTTAAAAGCACCAGTAACCGGCACCCTTGATGCTATTTTTATTGTTCTTTCAGCTATTACTCCGCTTGTGATAAAGCTAGGAAGTTGAAAAAAAATCTGTGATCAGTACTAAACAGGATTTAAAGTAGTGTGATAGTTAAAAATATGAGAAAACACATAGTGAAATATAGGATATATATCTATGTTTTTGGGCCTCTCAGGTGCTCCATGTAACCTTATTGCAACTTCCTCCTAGAGTATATCAATGTTATTTTAATTTAATTTTTGTCGCCTTATCGCACTATTTATGGGTTTTGTTTTGTATTATACATTTTCTATTCAGACCCGTAGCCAAGTAGGGGCCAGGGGGGGGGGCAAACCCATCCTAGAAAAAATGTCGCCCGCTCTAACGAAGTATTTTTTAGCAGAGTCCCCATAGAGAAGATATACATATACTAGAGAGGTTATAGCATATCTTAATACATTGAGAGGCTTGAAGCATCTTTGGGGGCTATGTGTAACCTCATTAAAACTTCCTAAAGAGTGAGTAATAAATCAATTGTTTTTGACTTCCAGAACATTATATGTATTTCAAACGTTCTTTAATGTAATTTTGTTTTGTTTATTTAATTATATTGAAAGTCGGTAGTTAGGTTATTTTTTCGATGTTTCAAAATTCAACCAATAGGGCTCCCTCTAGTAATAATATCTCTATGGAAGTCCCTGAAAGGTGTGTGAAACACTGCCCCTCTGGGTTTTATTTATTAACACAATAACGGGCAAAACTACCCTTTTTACTATAATAACAATTAAGAAAAAAATTAAATTAAATAAAAATTGCACACACAAACAAAAAAAATTATACATTAAAAAATTTTAAGTACAAAATAGAATTTAAAATTATAATTTAAAATATGAATAGACTAAAAAAGAAATAACAATTTTGAATATAATCTAAAGTTTAACAAGAATAAATTGTTTAATAATAAAGAAAATAATTTTACATTATTATACATAATAATTTTTAATTATACATTTTGTACATGAATAGGATGATAGATAAGTAATATTAAGCTATAGAAATAATTTAAATTTAAAATAGTATAATAATTAGAAATAAGATAGTTATAATTAAATTAAAAAGAAGAAAAATACAAACAAAAGTATAAAAATTAATATTGATAAATAATTGTCACCAAAGTTAAAATCAAAAGTTAAGATAATGTATCAATGACATATAGGTAGAAAATAAATAAAATTATGGTAGAATATTAATCAGATAAAAATTTAAAATAAAATAAAAAATTGAAATACAGTAACGTTAGGTTAATACAAAAAAGAGTGAAAATTAAATTGAAAATGTTAACAAAATATAATTAATAAAGAAAATCATTTTTATAAAACAAAAGGAGAAAAGAATATTAAAACACAGATAATTAATTAGTGACATAATTTGAGTCATTTTAAATTAATTTGACTATTTGTTCACCTCCCTCCTCCTACAAAATTTGGCTGGCTACAGGCCTGGTTTTATTATATGAATTACTCAAATTGTGTACTGAATATTTGATTATGTTTTAATGAAAGGTGATAGGTTAACTATTTCGTGTTTCCAAAAGAAACCGATAGAGTCTCTCTAGTTGTAACATCATCTCTAGTAATAGAGTTTCTCTATGAATCTAAGTAATAAAATTAAAAGTCTGGTCATAACTTAATAAAACCTCAATACAGATAACTTTTTAATTTATTTTAGTCAGAGGCACTAAATGGAGGCTTTAAAACGGTGCTTTGAAAATTTGCTTAACGATAATGGACTAACTTGTTTGAATTTAGAGCCACCTGTGCCCCCACCCCCCTCCCTACGTAGAAATCCCGCGAGTTTAACACCCACATGCCGCATGTGGAACAACTGCATCTGTATGTCAAAAGTATCCCCTAAAAATTCCACTCGGTTTTCTAAGGGTTATGTAATGAAGATATTTAAGGACAATTGATCACGTGACCAAGAGTCACCATCCTCTTTTACCTACCTTAACTTTAAACTTAGAAGCTGATAAAAGCTATAATGACAATTTTAACCCTCGTTAACAAATTATGATATAGGGATAAATTACTTGAGAGGGTATACGGTTTTGTAAAATCACAAGAGCTGACTAGTATCGTGAGATGTCAGTGCCTGGATGGGTGACCGATAGAAATAAAACTAATGTATTAGCTGCCTTAAGCGAAGCGAATCCGTAGACGTGCTGCTCTATAAATTTTGCATTTTGAATATTCTGAGGTTGAGCGAGAAAGTGAGTAGTGAGGATGAGCTAATAGAAATATGATGTGATATTGGGTGTGAGGTACCAAATTTTAACTGTATATTCATTGTTTATATGTGTATAAAGCATTATGATGAATTTATTTGACACTTACTTTTGTTTACTATTATAAATATCATATTATGATAACAAGATATTTGTTCAATAAATAGGCGTTCTACTCAATACCGGATAACGCGAAACACAAACAAGTCATTATCAGATTAAATTTCACCTCTCATCAGATAAAATATTATGTAAAACATCAGATGAGTACCTGCTGAATAAAGTTACACACCAAGGATGTTTATTTTTGATTCATTAGCAATACTTCTTTTAAGTTATTAACTACAACTTTAATCTAGAACTTCTGAATGTACTAAAATTAATCGTAATTTTAAGTTACATTTAAGGCAATACACTGTTGTCTGTAAGTTCTTTAAAATCTTAATAAAAATATGTGGTTTACCTTTACTATAGTTTCTCTTTTTTCTATATCAAAATTATTGTAACAATTATTTCACAGAATTAATTACAAAATCATTAAATTATCACATACATATTAAAGTACGAAAACCGAAAACACGATCAAATGAAAAACCTGTTATCAGGGTTGCCAATAAAATTAAGTAAAAAAAGAACGTAAATCCTAAAAGCATAGAGATATATTACTAGAGGGGCCCTATTGGTTGAATTTTGAAACATCGAAAAAGTAACCTGACCACATTCGATTATCATTTTCATCAAATAAACAGAATAAAAAAACAGTAAATTATATAGTAGAATGTTTAAAATACAAATAACAACACAAACAATCTGCGGGAAGCCGAAAACAATTGATTAAGTATAACCTTAACTCCCTCTTGGAGGAGGTTACACAGAGCCCCTGAGAGCCCCACTAAAAATGTTTCAGGCCTCTCAATGTATTAAGATAGGTATGCCCCCTCTAGTTATATATAATTTACTTTTAGGCATATATCTCTATGCCTAAAAGTAATGGCCACGTAGTGTTCTGCTACTACAATATCAGCGCGGCACGGCCTCGTAGCTTCCATACGTAATAAGTTTTTTCTAATACTCTGCACAGCAATGTGACACGAAATACGACGTAGCCTCATGTAGTCTGTATGAAACAATCATATTAGTCAAGTATGCCCTTGGCTATAATCAATGATATTAGAGGGACAATGGAGAGGCTATTTGTATTGTATCAAATACGTTGTTAACCACGATGAATTCTCTCTCAACAACCCCTCGCCGCCCCATAGTGGGGGAGGAGTTCCTCAGTTTGAAGCTGCCATCATGCCTCATCTCTACTGTCAGTTTAAATACTCCTCTATTAATTAATATTTTGTCAATTTTGTCACATCTTGATTCCATTGGAGTAAAATTTAACTCTGATAATGTCCTAATTAATGCATTCTAAAGTGAAGTATGATAATGAGTTTCTGTCGTTCTCTATTTAGGAAAATAAATTCCATGAATACTAAATCTTTAAATAAAATTCCGAGATATTAAGGGGCAACAGTGGAAATAACTTTTTGTTTACTTTTTTCATCATGTCATGTTTTTCAAAATTATGTCGAGTCATTCATTAGTGTAGTTCAAAAACAATAATGTATGCTGTATAGATTTATAAAAACGTTTATTAACAGTAAAAATCACAAAGTTAAATTCTTTGATGTATAGTTAAATTACGTGATGTTTCCAAATCAATGGTTAAAATTGGGGATTGGTTGACGTTTAGTAATGAAGAAATCATTACTTGCCTAGATCTTTTGGTAATTTACGTTATTTCCAGTGGACTCTTTTTTAAAGTTTTATTTATAAATAAATAATAAAAATGGATAAATTATTTATTATAAATTTATAAATTATTTATACATTATAAAATTTATTCAAAGTTCTATTTATAAAACTTTGGTTGTAGTGATTTATATTTCTTTAGAACTACAAGGTAGCTTAACCAAAGAGACTAATACTATAGTATTAGTCTCTTTGAGCTTAACTTACTAGTTGACAACTCTTATCGCCACTAATCCAGAGTTGTTGATTCAACCTATTTTGAGTCGAGCTAAACCCAGTATTAAGCTCCTGTCTGTGTTCAAACCCAACATTCTAATTTTAAGTGATAATAAATTTTATGCAGTTATAATGTTCTCTTGGCTAATATTGATTTTTCCTCATAGATGTCCATATGATTAATTTTGTATTCAACCACATGGTTTTTGTTTCCAGTCATAGAGACCTGAAACCAGAGAACCTACTGTTAGATGAAAAGAATAATATTAAAATAGCTGATTTCGGTATGGCGTCCCTACAGCCCATGGGTAGCATGCTGGAAACCAGCTGTGGATCTCCTCATTACGCCTGTCCGGAAGTCATCAGGGTGAGTATACTTTTTGGTTGGCCTGCTTTGACTTCTAGATGTCCATACAAACTGCTTAGAAGTCTATAAGTCCATATTGGTAAGGATAGTAACTGGTATATGTAACTAGAGAACCCAAGGGGAAGGGACTAGCATAAGATATATTAAAATTTTAAAAAGACGAAACAAAAGCGTGCATGTTTTGTAATTTATGAAAAATTAATTAAAAATAGGTAATATAGGGACACTTTTTGCTTCGGCGGAGTTTTAAATTTGAGTTAGACAAAGGTATCTATATCAGGACTGTCCACCACCTAAGTCAAGTCCACAATCAACCCAAAGCAAAGTCTCTGTTAGCTCCACCAGAAGTGTATCCAAGAGCTCTGCCCCCTGATAGAATTTACATGTCCCGTCTTTCCATAGAAACGTTAAGCTGGTGGCTCCAAGCCCGTGTGATATCAGGCACTCATGAAAGATCCCTAACTCTTGTTAAAACTGGTTTTCGGCAAAATTTAGAACCCTTATTAGTAGCTTCATTTAATGTATTATTTATTTATCATATACGACATGAGCCATTTTAAAAATATAAAAAAATAAAATCTGTTACAATATAAAATGAATATAACATTAACAAAGGTTGTAAAAATTAAACTGACTTAATGCTGTAGGCGACTTAAAAATAATAATGAAAATAAAATATCACAGTCTTAAATAAGGAATTTAAATAAAAATTAAGAAAAAACAGCTATACAATAAAAGTAATGTGATAACATATATAATTATGATATTGAGAAAGATAGAGAAAATGTAATTAAATAAACACTAACTCTAAGCGTTATACTTCATCAAGGATTTGGTATAGATAGTAATAATCACCACATAAAAGTGGTGAAGTAATTATTGTTTGTTTCTTATGATCTGTAGAGTAGTAAAGCTTAAGTATATAATGGGGCACATGGCGCTCCTAGTCTTAGCTACAGGGACTTGTCTTATAGTCATAGCTCTTGAAGACACAAAACTACAACTTTTGTAGAGTTGTTATATGGCATGGAACACTGTCTTTCACCTCTGTAGTAAAGAAAAATGTTCCAACTACAGTGTATCGACAACTTTAAAAATCTTGACAGCTCAGTTTAGGCACCACCGATTCTAAAAAAAAAATCCCTACAAAAAGGCAGCGGGGAAAAAACTTTGTAAACAAATCAGGTTATGTTACCCGTGTTTTCTTGGCGATGTTTCTACATTTCTTTTGTGTAGTTTTATTATTTAGGAAGTATGCAAATGTGAAAAAAAATGAATTGTGAAGGGAATAATAAACACAAGAAGAACCACAAACGAAGTGAACGAATGCCAGGAAGGAGGTTATTTCCCTACAAGGGGTTATGGGAGTAGGGATTTTTTTTTCTCTTTCAAGAGAGGGGTTGGCAGCAGCTTCTCTGATTGGTCGATCCCCAAAATGCTTATGACCTTGGGGATTTTTAAACTTAACGATACACTGTATGTGGTGTACTTGCTGGGTGATCTATCACCTCTCTCTACTATCACATTTATTACAAAGTATGGACTGTTTATTGAACAGGGAGAGAAGTACGATGGGAGGAGAGCGGATGTGTGGTCATGTGGTGTCATACTCTATGCTCTACTTGTAGGAGCCCTGCCCTTCGATGACGACAACCTTAGGCAACTTTTAGAGAAAGTGAAGCGTGGCGTGTTTCACATACCCCACTTTGTGCCTCCTGACTGCCAAAACCTACTTAGAGGAATGATAGAAGTAAATCCTGAGAAACGGTTATCTGTGAGTAGAAAATTATATATTTTAGACAATCCCCTTATGTTATGACAATGTACTTTCTTTTAATTAGTAACAGCTAAAGTTTTTCAAAATATTAATATAAAATAAAAGAATAGTTCTTTATAAAAGAACATATAAAACTATACTATATAAAATACTATATAAAACTATATAAAATAAAAGAATATTTTATAACCTTTTATTCCCCATCTGATCAGCTACAGATGGGACGGGAAATTTTAATATTTATTTAATAATAATATACTGTCTTTATTTACATCCTGAAAGCATATTCATGTTAAGTTGGATTATGTAAATTAAACAATAGTTTTTCTTTTATTATATTGATTAGCTCCAATCTTGATTTATTTTATTATTTAATTATATTTTGAACAGATTGTTTCATGGTAACAATTATACATATCTTGTTAGAGAGACAGATATGTGAATTGTTACGTGATGTATTTCTTAATCTGTTACAGTTAGCGGATATAAACAGGCATCCATGGGTGACGGCGGGTGGTAAAGGAGAACTGGAACTAGAACTACCTATGATGGAAGTAGTGCAGACCAGAGTTATTCCTTCAATAGCTGACATGGACACAGATGTCTTACAAGCTATTACTAGTCTAGGATGTTTCAAGGAAAAAGATAAATTAATACAAGAATTATTAAACCCTAAGTTAGTTTCTCTTGTTATATTATATAACTTAATCAAGACATGATCTGTAGAATGAATGCGCACATTTCCATGTGCGCATCCAGTGATGGGTTGTTTTGCAACCAGTTTGCTGTTGCAGGTTTAGTATACACAATACACATCAATTAAGGGTACTCACAAGTAATGGAACAAAACTGGCAACCCAACTTTTTTTTTAATAATTAGCCCATTATGTTTCTGCAGAAATGCCTCATTTCTGCTGTTTAGGCCAACATTCAGGCAAATCGTCTTCATTGCTAGCGGGGCAACAACTATTGTTAGTACCAGGCAATTTATTCTGATCATTTCCGGTAATTTTATTATTATTTTCTTTATTTTATAATGTATTTTATTATTATTTATTATTATCTTTATTATTATTAAAATTTATTAATTATAATTATTATTATTATTATCTTATTATTATTCTTATACTTATTTATCTTATTATTTATTTTATTTATCACTATGTTTTTTACTCATTTTAATAAATTTATTTTAAATGAAAAAAATTAAATATTTCTCATACCTCAATAACGTGTAAAAAGGAACTAAAAAGTTTTATTAAATTAGATTCTAAACTGCGTAGGATTCCTCGGTTATTGTCATGAAGATTTAGGTCTTCCGGTGGTGACCGCGTCAATGTAGATGAAGAATCCGATATTTCGCTTCCACTGTGGGAGGCATCTTCAGGGGTGAAAGACATCATGGATAGAAACACAATGCTCTACAAAACAGTTCAGTTTAGTACTGTTTTTTAGGTTACCACCGGAAGACCTAAATCTTTATAAATTAAATTATTTTCAAACTGTTGATCTACAAACCCCCTAAGAGGGGTAGCTTGTTAAAGTTTCTAATAGGGAGTTCGAAACTAAAAGATTATGTTGATAAAAGCCATGTTTTTAAGATGCCAAAATATCTAAGTAGGTTTTACAAAAGGAGATGAGGGGTTGTAAATAAATTTTAAAATTCCATACTTTATTCTTATCAAAATATTAGAATAAAAACACCTAATAAAAAAAATAATATTGATGAAGATTTAATCATCATCAGTAATGTCAACTAACAAATAACAACCCCAAAATCTCTCCACAAACCTTTATTAAAACCAGAGCCGGCTGTCGACCTAATGATCATCATCAGTTTTCAGGCAGAGTCATATAGCGGACTAGTCCGCTATATGACTCTGCCTAAAAAGTCAGACTAGGATTCTCCTTCTTCAACTCTCCGGCATTGATGATGGTCGTGAGGTCGAAAGCCGGCTCTGGTTTTAATAAAGGTTTTGTGGAGAGATTTTGGTGTTGTTATTTCTTAGCTGTGTTTACTCCACTGCTCAGTTTTCTGTTAATCAGTAATATAGTTTTCAATTTTTTTCAAATTATAATATTTGTTTGTATAAAAAAATTAATTTACTTTTTTTTAAACTTTTTATACAGCTTAATGAACTTGATTAAGTTAGCCGATTTGGCAAACCCCCCTTGGTTTTTGATGCCGTTTCGTGTAAACCGGCTGAATCCCATCATTGTACGAATCCATGTGTGAAAAAAATCAGAGAAACATTTTTTGTAACAAGTTGTAATGCTACTGCTCAGGTTATAAGTCCAGACACTTAAGTAAGTCATGGATTATTGAGGCAAAAAGCATGCATTGCATCGTCTTGCAGAACTCCACGCAAGATTTTTTATATTTAATTTCTAATGGTATTGTCGTTTTTTCAGTCATAATACGGAGAAAGTGATATATTTCTTACTATTAGAGAGGAAGAGAAGAAAACCTGCGCTGGAGGACGAGGCAGAGCAGGTTATAGCAAGGGTTAGGTCTGATTCTAGTGACCCTCCTAGGAAAAGGATAGATACGTGTATTAACGGAACCAAGTCTCTTCAGTATGCTAAGATTAGCGAGGGATCCCCCATAACACCCAGGAGGTCCTTACAGTCAGTATACACTCCACCCAGCACAAATGTTTTTCTTGAAAGATTTTCACTAATTAACGTACATTTTTCTTGTAAAATTATACAAAGCCAGAGTAGTTTTCATCTACATTCTAAGTTGTGTCTTCATAGGGCATAATAATACAGATCTGATTCTGTATTATCCAGTGGTAGGTGTCTTTAATGATTCTACAAGCATGCTGTTTATTAAATTGCGTGGAATATTTCCAGTGTACCTTATATCCATTTAAAATGTCATTTTGAGGGGGTGGGTTGGAAGGAAACGAGGAAGTCTATTCACTCTAACAAAACAGGTTCCAAGATGACTTATGTGCACTTGTCATATCTGTCTTACTTATGTGCACATATCACTATGTCAATCTGTTAAATGTTTGTGTAAACAAATACACATTGTTTATTGTGTAACACAGCTAAAATCAGTTGACAGTGTGGAAAAATAATGCCAGGGAGCCAATGAGGTTATTCCTGGGTGTTAAACCACGTCCACCATTTCAAATCGGACCAACCTCAATGGTTTCTCGACACTATTTTTCTGCGCTGTCAACTGATTTTAGCCCTGTGTTATACTATAATGTTTATGCTATTTTTTCAATAAAACTTAACAATTAGGATGGGTAAAATCAAAATACAGAGGTTACCTTTTTTAAAATTTGATAATGTAGCCGTTGAAATATAAACAATAAGTTAAATTTTTGGGGGTTTTAAAACTTTTTTGTTTATTTAAAAAGGTTCAGATATTCTCAAATATAATTTAAAAATCAATCTGAATTTTCGAATCTCAAAAATGATGACAAATATTGCAAAAATCAAAATTATATAAAAACAGCTGAGAGGATAAATTCTAAAATTAAACAAAAGAAAAGGATACTCTTTTATTTACATAGGATCCCTATAGAGTGAGTAGACTTCCTCTTTTCCGTCCACCACCCCCCCCCCCTCCTCAAAATGACCTTATTTTAAAATAAAGTAAATTAAGTAATTTTGCTCTCTTAGTTACTTAAATTATGTTAATGGAATAGTAAATAAAAACATTCCAAAACAACATTTCGACTAAATAATTGGTATTTATGGAAATGAAATAAGATAAAACTTTAAAAGTTAGGAAAGCTTGCTGTGGGAGGATTCTTTTGAGAAAAACAAGTTTAGATGCACAGTAGAGCCCTTTAGCTTGAGTTCATCATTTCCCTTCATCTCAACCAAAGATACTTAGAGGGAGGACACAAGGCCTCTTATCATTCCCTGGGTAGCTAGGTACCATAACTGTTGACATTGTTCACATCATTTTTTGATTTTTCATAATAATTGTGAAAAATAATTACAATTTCTCTTAAATTTTACATTATTTTTATGCTATTTTGTCTTAAATTAAGTAAAAATTAATTTAACATAAGTTGTGCTTATTATTAATAACAATAAAGATATAATTATAATAATAGTATTATAGTTATCAATAATTATTATATATAATGATTATTTTGTGTTGTCTAAATTGATTTTATGTGATGACACTGAAAAATGCCCGCCAGTTGTAGGATGTATTATAAATATGTGCTCCGATAGGGGGTTATAGAGGGGTAGGGAGGCTCTAGTCTCTCTCTAAGGCTCTATTTGGAGTATAGTTATGGCACCTAATGGAAACTGTCACACTTCCAGACACCCTTTCACTGTGTTATTTTACCTAAATCCTCCCTCTAAGTATAGTCTCTACGATCTTAACAAATCATTTCACTCAACTAAAATTTAGTTCCTCAACACTACTACTATTAAGACTAACTAACCACTACCCATGGTGTAGTGGTTAAGGTACGCGGCCAATACACAGAATGAATGGGCTTTAGTCATGGGTTCAATCCCAGCACAGGCCTCTAGGATTTTATGAGAGGGATAAAAATTCTGCATACCACGTCCTTCAGAAGGGACGTAAAGCCGGTGGTCTCGAGGCTGTGCATTGTCAGGTACTCGTTAAAGATCCCTTACCCTAAATGAAACTGGGTATAGGCAAAATTTAGGACCCTCATTGTAGATTCATCATAATACTATACTGTTTCTGCCTTGTAGTTTTAAGTGTGTGGAGGTTTGGTTTGACAGTGAGAGCACGTGTTGTTCCCAGTTTTCACTAGACTATAGGAGTCAGTGAAACTATGTTTGATTGCTTGAAAACAGCATGAGAGGAACCATAGAAATCCACGGCTCTTCTGTCTAGATTAGATGAAATATACCTTTACTTGAAATTAAAAGGAGTAGAACACTATCTTAGGGAGCTGGCATAAAGGTCCAACAACGTGGCCTACTTGCCTGGTAGTTACTACCACTCCCCCCATATTACTATTACTACTATCACTACTACTATTCAAACTCTGCATTTGGTTTAAAGTATAATTCTTTGAATACAAGTGATATTGCTAGTATAATTCTAGGGTCAGCGGAAAAAGCACATAAGTCATTATTTTTAATTATTAATTAATATTTCATCAAATTAATAAAAAATTAGATTTTGTCATATTGTATTTTTATTCATTTATCTTATTTAACGATAGTTTTGACTTAAGTGTTTTTACGTTTGGTTAAGTAAAGTCTGAGAAATACTTAAATGATATAAAGAGACTGAACCAGCTTTAGTTCTATAACAGTTTTTAATAATGCTTTATTTTATTATAATTTCATAAACCACTGTTTACATCTTCAGAAAACAAAATAAAGTTTAAGTCATAACAATAATAAAAGAAACAAGTTAAAACAATTAAACATAGTTTAAAACAATTAAACAGAACTATGTTTAATTGTATTAACTTAATTGTTTCTTTTATTATTGTTATGACTTAAACTTTATTTTGTTTTCTGAAGATGTAAACAGTGGTTTATGAAATTATAATAAAATAAAGCATTATTAAAAACTGTTGTAGAACTAAAGCTGGTTTAAAAGGAATTGACTGAAACAGTCTCTCCACTGATTTAAAAGATAATTTATAGACAGAGCCAGCTTTCAGTTTTAACAAACAATCATCAGTGCCTAACCAATAAAGTACAAACCAAATATATAACAAAAAATCAAACTAAATCGCTACTACAGAATAACAATAAACAACAACTACTCTAAAAGTACAAAATAATAATAATTACTAATAATTTAATAATAATAGTAGCAAGGTACCGTAACTGTTGACATTGTTCACATCATTTTTTGATTTTTAAGTTAATTAATAAGTTAATTAATTAAGTTAAACTTAATTTTTAAATTAAGACAAAAAATATTTAATAATAATACTTTATTATTTTTATTTTGTACTTTTAGAGTAGTTGCTGTTTATTGTTATTCTGTTGTTCCGATTTCTTTTGATTTTTTTGTAATATATTTGGTTCGTACTTTATTGGATAGGCACTGATGATGGTTTGTTAAAACTGAAAGCTGGTTCTGTCAATACATTATCTTTTAAATCAGTTGAGAGACTGTTTCTTTCAATTCCTTTTATTGATTGACTCCACTGCTCAACTTATTTATTAAAGCTGGTTTAGTCTCTTTATATCATTTAAGTATGGAGTTCGTAAAAGAAAATGTCTAAGAAGTACTTTAATCGTATAAAAAAAATTGAAAAATTTGACTTATGTGCTTTTTCCTGCTGACCTTAGAATTTACCAGAGTAGATGCAATATGGTAGAAATGCTTACTACTTTGGTTTTTTAGCTATACTTACCAAAACAATACTTTCCCATGTATCTTCAGTAGTTGGCGAGGAAAAGAAAAATTTACTTTTTGCGACAAGTTTTTTACACCCTACATATTTTTGAGGTGTAAAAATACTGCTTTGTACAAAATACTGCTTTTAAAATTGTCATTATTCCATTTGTGTTTCTTTTACTTAGTGTCTGATTGACACTAAGCACTTGAACATGAAATGAGGAGGTGGTTCAAACAGTAATAACTTGCAGTTCTCTCATGAATTTTAGAGAGTACGGAGCATTCCAAGCTTTCTAAAGAAAGGCTTGATGTGCTTTCAAAAATTTAAGAGGTACTTTAAAATGGTGTCAGTTTTTAATATGTTTTATTTTGACCGTATACTTGGGGGATTGCTGAAGATTTCTACCTATGCTAGTTTAGTCTCTTTTAGAAAATGACTGGTATCATGATGTTTTTATACCAGAGTAGCGGAGTCAAGCATTTCTTGCCGACTCCAACTCCTTGTAAAAATGCAGACTCTAACTCCAAAACCTTATAAAAATGCCAACTCGAACATTGACTCCTTGTAAAAATGCAGACTCTAACTCCAAAACCTTATAAAAATGCCAAATCTTCAGCCTTGGTTTCACTAAAGAGAATGTCCTTAAGTTGGTTATTTTGTCAAGGAAAAATGTTTGTTACAGGAACAGGCATCATACGAGAAGAGGCAGCAACTCCTCGAACCACTCCTCCGGCTCCCCGATACAACCTCCGTCTCCCGTTAGTCTCATATCTCCTCAAAGGTAACCATCTCTCTTCTTCTTTTGCTTTATTTATCTTATGCATTTTAAAAGGTGATGTTTATACTTAGCTTTTAACACATCTTTGTGTTTGGAGTCTGGATTATTACCCAGACTCCAAAGACTCCTGGGTTATTGTTCAGGAGTATTACAGGAGACATGAGAACCTTTTCTTTCAATCAATCAACCCTTTATGGTTTTAATGTGATCTTAATAAGTTATAATATAAATTTCTTTGTTTCCACCAAAAAACAGTGAGTAGAAAAAAACGTTATACAAAAATATGAATTATTAAAGTTGTTGAAAAATAATTATCATTATAATTCAAATTACCCCTTAAATACAAAATATTGATTTGGTTATTCTTAAATTTCTCCTTTTCTTCTTATACTTCTATCTTCAATTCTTCAATTTAAAGAATAAATAGTTAAAAAGCTCTTTATTGATAAAGAAAGACATCAGACACTAAAGTCACAAATTTGACTTGCCTGCCACTGTTCTTAAAAAAAAAAAGTGGGTACATGGTACCTTGGGAGGTTTCCTCACAACTATATCGAAATCCTAAGGTAATAGCCTCAGAATCAAATAGTTATCCAAATTCTAGGGCACTGTAACTTCTGCCTTGCTTTGCTCATCCTCTAAATGTAATGATTACCTGAAGCTTATGGTGGTATTACTTCGGTCTCATTAAGCATGACATCAGAATTTTTAGAAAACTAAATATCGAGGGTATTATTTTTTTATATAATTTTAAGGACCATTTATCTGAAATGGAGGTCTGCAGAGCTCTGATGTTTGTGTAACCCTTGGTTAAGCATTAAATTATTGTTAGATGGTACAGGTGCTCCTCTAAAACTGTTATGTCATGATCTAGTTAAACGTATGATGCTTGTTTTAGTCCCAACCCAACACACAGAGGAGGATGTAGCAGTTCTCAGATACTCAACAGCAGGCCGGTGAGTGTAGCTGGTGCCAACATACAGCCTGTGATACAGCCTATTCCTCCTCCCTCTCCGATGCACCACAGGTCATCTGCTCCGGCCGAGTCCATAGAACCTCCGTCTGTCACCATCACAGGTATTCATGGACATTTAACACTCATGAATTCAATGCAATAACCATGTTTCTAACAAGTAATGTATCTAATCTAGTTCCTATAATCTAAGTTGTGGAATTAAAAACTAAATCAAAACTTATCAGTCTCTTCACTAATAACTATATTTTTAAAAACAGAGAGCTGACTTAAAATGGCTCTGCCCTATCTGGCCATTATTAGTCTATAAAATCAAAATAAGCACAATTACTTAATAAAATAGTTTCAATTAATGTAAAAGAAAAAGGTTCCAAAGCAATAACATTTCACCACTGGCTTCAAGAGAGGAACACTAGACCTAACTGTGGAGGTACCAGTGCACTACTGAGGTAGTATAGTAGCACTTATGACATTAATATTTAAATCACCTCACTGTTTTATTTTATTCTTGTATTGTGTTTTTATTTTGTTTTGTTTTTACTTTCCTGTTGCTATTGTTTTTTAATGTAAGTTGTGCTTTTGTAGACTGATGATGGCCAGATACAGAAGTCAGTTCTTTGTTATTAAAATAGACTTAGTAGTGGGGTGACTAATGATGCCCAGATACAGAAGTCGGCTCTTTGTTATTAAAATAGACTTAGTAGTGGAGTGACTGATGATGGCCAGATACAGAAGTCAGCTCTTTGTTATTAAAATAGACATAGTAGTTGGGGTGACTAATGATGCCCAGATACAGAAGTCGGCTCTTTGTTATTAAAATAGACTTAGTAGTGGAGTGACTGATGATGGCCAGATACAGAAGTCAGCTCTTTGTTATTAAAATAGACATAGTTGGGGTGACTAATGATGCCCAGATACAGAGTCGGCTCAGTATGTAGTGACTGATGATGGCCAGATACAGAAGTCAGCTCTTTTTATTAAAATAGACATAGTAGTTGGGGTGACTAATGATGCCCAGATACAGAAGTCGGCTCTTTGTTATTAAAATAGACTTAGTAGTGGAGTGACTGATGATGGCCAGATACAGCAGTCTACTCTTTGTTATTAACAATATACTTTCTAAAAAACTAAACACAATACCATTTCAGATAATTAGATAGATTATTTATTTTGTTAAAAAAAGAACTAAAAGAATTTTATTTAGGTTACCTCAGACAATGTGTTTTAAAGAGTACTTTTTATTTACTCTTTACTTGCTGCACTATCATCAGTTGCTCGAGTTTATCCACTGCAGAGAATGTTCATTGTTACTGTACAAGACAAACTATACTCTTAATGGTGGCAATTGATTTAAAATTTATTTATGTTTTCGAATAATAATTTCAAATTCAAAACAATATTTGTGCATGTTCACTGATGACATAGAATACTTGAAAAATTCATGCTATTAACCATTGTTACTAACTTTAACACCACCGATGTTTCCTACAGTGATCCTCCGTGTTGATGAAATGTTGGCTTTGCTGACTCATCTCCTTCCACCGTGTGACTTGATCCCTCCCCCCCTCCACTTGCATTTTGGATCCAATACTAACAGCATGGTGTGTATGTGTAGGTCTGGTACCCCCTGGCTCCCCCCACACCTCCAACCACTGGAGGACAAGACTCACCACCATCAAAAATTCATTTCTCGGCTCACCAAGATTCCATCGCAGAAAACTTCAAGGTATCTACAGTTCAATTCATTAACGATAGAGTACTTGTATTTTGACTTTTGCTCATTTATACTGTAGGCATAGAGGTGTACACTAGAAGGGACTTAGCCTATCTCAATACATTGCAACGCCTGAAACATCATTTTGGGGCTCTCTGTAACTTCATTGAAACCTCCTCCAAGAGTGAGTTAAGGTTATAATGAATCGATTGTTATCGGTTTCCCGCACATTGTTTGTGTTTTGATTTGTATTTTTAAATTAACAAAATAGTTATTGGACTGTTAAGAATTAAATTCTAGGTTAATTAATGAAGACTTCAGTCCTATAGAATTTTTATTTAAATTAACATTAATTACAGACGTTTTGCATGGCGAAGCCAAGCATCTTCAGTGTAAACAAAAACCAAAAACAAACAACACATGATTGAGAACATGGTCGTTTTTGTGATGTTCTTTTGGTTTTGGTATGCTTTACTAATATTTTTTGGTGTTGGTCGTTTGTTTTTGGTTTTTGTTTACACTGAAGATGCTTGGCTTCGCCATGCAAAACGTCTGTAATTAATGTTTATTTAAATAAAAATTCTATAGGACTGAAGTCTTCATTAATTAACCTAGTATTTTTAAATGTTTACGTACATAAGTAAGAGTGATTTTGTTCTTTTTACTTGATTTTTGATAGTTGAAGGTGGTCAGGTTACTTTTTTGATGATTCAAAATTTAACCAATGGGGCCCCTCTAGTAATAATATCTCTATGACCGTAGGTATACAAGGAAAGTGTTCTGTTTACAAAAGAATCCGAAATCAAACTAATTATCCATTTCAGGTGTTTTAAAGGTCTCCTGAGTGGTTTTCACAAAGTTGTCTGTCTATGTGTCTGTTATCATTGTAGCACTTAGTGTATTTATGCTAGAGAGTTTAAATTTTGTACAAAAATCAGTCTAATGCTGTATTTGTGCTATTCTGAAAATATTTTTTTATGGCGGCATTAACCCGCAATAATGGCTCAGCAAAAATTTCAAAAAATCATGAAACTTGAAAAAAATGATTGAGACTTGGCACGCATGTGACTATGTATAAGACTAACATATGTGCCAAGTTTCATCTCATTATCAGCATTAGTTCAATTTTTATTGAATGACTTATGTACGTTTTTTGAAATACTGTAAAAAATTGGTAAATGGTCCAATTGAGTTGAAATTTGGTACGTGTGTATATTATTACCTAATAAATAAGTACGAAGCAGAGAGGATGAGAGTAGCGAATCCGATGTAATGGAGAAAAGTTCCGAGATACCCTGCACCCGATTTTTTTGATACTATAAAGATATTATTTCTAGAAAGGTCTTATCTTAGATTAATACTTATATAGAAGGAGTAGGAGTATAGAACTGTAAAATCAATGGAATTCCACTGATAACACGATAGTCGGTTTACTGGTCTTAAGTAGGGGTACCACCCTTACAACAAAACATTTTTTATAAATGTGTCATAAATATTTACTAATGGAGAGAGATCATAAGAAACAATAAAAATAACAGAAAAAAAATGGGTACGGGGTACCTCAGAACATTTCCCTACATTTTCCTATTTATTACATCGGAATTCGCTACACTCATCTTCCCTGCTTCGGACTCGCTTCGCTCACCCTCAGAAATACATTTCACCAAATTTACACTCTGATTACTATCAGAAGACGATAGTAATCATTCACTATTTACTAATGCATCCGTATCATTCTCAGCAGTCACCCATACATCACTGACCACGCTCAATGCTCCTTAATTTTTATGATCCAACAAAAATCATGGATATTCTTGTCGTATTGAAACAAATCTTTGTGCACTTATGTATTAGGTAATAATTTACTCTTGTACCAAATTTCAACTCAATTGGACCACTTCCCAATCTTTTAAAAAACGTGCACAAGTCATTCAATAAATATTGAACTAATGCTGATAATGAGATGAAACTTGGCACATATGTTAGTATTTTACATAGTCACATGCGTGCCAAGTCTTAATCATTTTGCCGAAATGAGGAAAAGTAAAAACCATCGAACTATTTATCAAAATGGGTCTTAAATAGCAAAATGGTAGTGGAATGCAAGAATTAACATATATTTTATATATAATTTATATAGCTGGATGAACTCGGTTAAGTTTACTGGTTCGGCAAACCCTTCTTAGTTTATGATGTCAGTTTGCACGAAACAGCTGAATCTCATGACTGTATAACTCTCTAGGAGTTAGACTATTACCCAGTTCAGTAATGACTAATTTAGTAGCCGTAAGTAGATAAAATATTTTTATAAACAGAGCATTAGGGAAAACAGATTACGCTTGTACTACAGTCTTCCGTTATGTGAAATGTCTTTTGTATGGCTAACGAGCCATTTGATATTAAATTTGTAATAGTCCAAAAAGCCCTAAAGTTATTTGTATTTTCCTATAAAAAAATTCTTTTACAAATCTTCTTTACAAATAACTGAGTTTTTTATTTAATCCCAAATGAATATTTGGTGTAGAATGTAGATGTATTTCATATGATACTTTGTTTTGTAGCTTTTGTACAAATGAAAAATAAAATATTTATTTGTTTTAATTATTAAAGTGGTTATATTCGTTAATAATACTAATTCCTGGCATAAGCCCTGGAGATTGGCATCATTCATTGTTATCTTGATATGTGTTGTAGCTTCTTCAGAAGAAGTTAGTTTCACTCCAGAGTCAAGTCCTGAACTAACTAAGAAGTCCTGGTTCGGGAGTCTGATGACTTCGGAGAAAGACGAAACTATAACTGTTCTGGTCAAGGGCAAACCTCTAGCTTCCGTCAAGGCTGATCTCATCCATGCCTTTCTCTCTGTGAGTAATTGTTCAGTCTCTGATTGTTAACATAATGTTGGATGTTAATTTAAATCATAAAAGCAGGATGATGTTCGATGCAGAGTTTGAGTAGTCTCGAACATGTCTAATCAAACAACAATCTAATCACAGTTTATTTATTTCCTTCATTTCTATGAAACTAGAATGTATTACAAATAGGTATGTGTAATAGTTATTTATGCACCAAGAAAATAAAGAATGCTATTATTTCTCTGAGCAGCTAGTTGGTTCCTAATGCGTAATCAAAGGGAACCAAAGCATTTAACTCCCAAGGAGTATCTAGTCTCTCTCTTGGGAGACTATAGTAGGAGTAAGTACAATTATGGCACCTATGGAAACTGTCTCACTTCCAGACCCCTTATCACGGTGTTAATAGGGTTCTGTACTCCCTCTAATAGTATTAGTCTCTTTGTATATTAACAAGTTTCAAATCAGCTATTAGCCGAGGCCTCAAAAATAAAATTTAAAAAAATGTATGGTTCTCCCTTATAAATGTAGGGGATGCCTTTCCAAAAAAATGTAAAATACCCCCTCTTAAAAGATTTGGGGGCTCTAACCCTAATTATAGACAAAACATTTCACTCTCATGGGAGAAAAAGTAACTTTTTAGTCCCAATGGAGTGAAAAGTAACTTTTTAGTCCCAATGGAGTGAAAAGTAACTTTTTAGTCCCAAGGGAGTAAAAAGTAACATTTACTCCTTTTTGAAAAGTGAACATTAACCTTCACATTATACACCGTCGGGAGATTAATATATTTGAAAGTACGAGTATTGTATGTGGTAGCTACAATATAACTATCGAGATCTGAGTGGATATGACTGATGTTACAGATAGCAGAGCTGAGTCATAGTGTGACGAGTCCCATGTGCTTTCGAGTAGAATACCGTCGTAACTCATCCAGCGCTGCTATGTTCCAGCGTCAAGTTAGGTTCCAAGTGGACATCTCATCCGTAGCTAAACCTAACAATCCAAAGGAGTACCTGTTTGCTGTTACTTTTACTTTGTTATCTGGTGAGTTCAGTCTCTTACAGACATACCAATTAATTCAAGAATAATTTGCAAATTAAAACAAATTATCCTGCATTATCTCTATGTATTCACTTAGAGGTGATAACTCAGTGATAGATCACCTGGATAGTAGACTATGCCATTGCCCTCTTTTAACTTACTTCCTCAGAAAGAAAATAATTTTCTCTTCCTTAGGAAGAGAAAGACTCCTAGGGTAGATACTTTGCTTATAATTCCTTAAATATGTCACTATTTTACTAGTTCCAATAGCTTCCATTCGGGACAACATGGGCCCCAAGTTTTCTCCTAAAATTCCTTTAGATCTTCTTTTAGGATGTATTACTAGGTGGATGGTTTTCTGTTTTCGGTAGAGCATTCTTATAAGGCCTGAGCCAGGTATTCTGGTAAGAAATCCCCGTTCGTCCAAATGTTAGCTTTAAACGATAAATAAAATTTGAACTAAAATAATAATTTCAACACATTTATTTTAGTTACTTAGTTATCCTAACATTCTGATACATTTATTCGTCGACTTAGTTATACTGATTCCAACTTTGACCGGTTAGGTCAAAGGGTTAGGTTAGGTTACTTTATGAAATAGCTTGAAATCTGCTGTTACATTCTTAGCTACGATGATAATGATAATGCACTGAGTCCCATCGATACCTGCTAGGGTCTACTTCTTCATCTGGTCAGCCTGGTTCCCCAGTTTTGGGCTGGGTGAAGAGAAGATCGAAGGCGGTAGCAAGTCTCGAGGTAACTAACTCCCCTGCTTCGCTTGGGTGTGACGTCATCGCAGTGATGCATCCAGGGTTACCAACAACCTTACACAGAGTACACGTGGTGGGTGACGAAACTGAAAAGACCTGGGGGACACTCTGATGATCCTTGTAATATATATATGTATTTATTTATATATGAGGTTACAGAGTATAAGAAAAATTGAGAGTAGCACACAAACTGCAGGAAAAAAAACAAATTATCCCCTTTTCCCTTGTAATGTAGTTTGGTTTTATCAAACGTGGAATATTATTTTATTTATTGATTTACAACTTGCAGGGAATATCAGGAGATTTCGCAGGATCTGTGAGCATATTCAGTCTCAGGTCTGCAGCAGAAGACCTCCCTCCTCTCCAAGGGCCAGTAGGAAGTTTGCCACAGAGCTCTCAGAGAGCAGTTCCTGTGGTAGTGATACATCAGATAGGCTGTCTCCCTACACTCAGACCAGACAGGTGTGTGCACCCGACTAGTTTTTATAAATAAACAAAAATCAGTACCTTTCAGATAACTCCAAAGCTAGAAATGTTGCCTTCAGATAACTGCAAAGCTAAGAAATGTTGCCTTCAGATAATGCAAAGCTAGAAATATTGTCTTCAACTGCTAAGAAATGTTGCCTTCAGATAACTGCAAAGCTAGAAATATTGTCTTCAAATAACTGCAAAGCTAGAAATGTTGTCATCAGATAACTGCAAAGCTAGAAATGTTGCCTTCAGATAACTGCATAGCTAAAAATGTTGTCTTCAAATAACTGCAAAGCTAGAAATGTTGTCATCAGATAACTGCAAAGCTAGAAATATTGTCTTCAAATAACTGCAAAGCTAGAAATGTTGTCATCAGATAACTGCAAAAGCAATAACTGCAAATTGCTGAAATGTTGTCATCAGATAACTGTAAAGCTAGAAATGTTGTCTTCAAATAACTGCAAAGCTAGAAATGTTGTCATCAGATAACTGTAAAGCTAGAAATATTGTCTTCAAATAACTGCAAAGCTAGAAATGTTGTATCAGATAACTGTAAAGCTGTCTTAGATAACTGCAAAGCTAGAAATGTTGCCTTCAGATAACTGCATAGCTAAAAATATTGTCTTCAAATAACTGCAAATTTAGAAATGTTGTCATCAGATAACTGCAAAGCTAGAAACGTTGCCTTCAGATAACTGCAAAGCTAGAAATATTGTCTTGCACAAATACAGCCTTTCCAGACACACACTCATACTGACTCACAACTTTGAGAAAGGTTCAAAAGACCTGAAACTGATAATTCTGGTGTCATCCCGGTTTTAAATGTTTGAAATGTGAGCATCTAGTTAAAATATGAGCATAATGTGAAAGAATAAGGAGTAGTTAAGAAAATAAACTAGAGTATAATGCAGAAAAGGCAACATGTCTGGCGTAGCAGTTATCTGAAGGCAACATGTTCGGCCTAGCAGTTATCTGAAGGCAACATGTCTGGCGTAGCAGTAATCTGAAGGCAACATGTCCGGCCTAGCATATTAGTTGTAAGTTGGTACAAGTGTAAACCATTACGTAATAAATAGGTACACCAAGTTTCGTTTAAATACGACAAGTATATCTATGATTTTTGTTGGATCATGCAAGTTAAGCAGCATCTAGTGTGGTCAGTGCTAGATGGGTGACTGCTGGAAATGAAACGGATATATTTACCATCTGAGGACAAACGAAGCTACTCTAAAGAGATGTTGCAGTATAAATTTAACAACTTGTTCATTCTGAGTACAAGCAAAGCGATTTTGAAGTAGGGAGGATGAGCTTAGTGAATTCAATGTTATGAGGAAAAGTTCCTCATCACATCCGAAATTTATCGCAAGGTATACATTTTACCAAAAAGAGGAAGAGATTTATGTAGGGACAAAGACAGCGGTCTGTCAACAGTGTTTGGCTCAGGACTTAGAATAACACTATATATAGAAGGAGCACTACTGATAACACAAAAGGCAGTTCACTGGTGCACTTAAGTAATGCTGCCTCTCTAACAATATACAATTTTCTAAAAAAAAAGTTGGCAATACTTCCGGTTGGTGAATTATTATGTTCTATTGTTAATTAATGATTAATTATTCATAAAATACTAATATAAATATTGGTGCATTACAATATTTAAAGCATTTTAAATTGTAGTTTAACGTATTTATAAAAATTATATTAAAAGTAGTCCTCGTCAACTAAATGTAGATTCTTGTGTTCCGCCACCCTTTTACTATCTAAGACCAGTTTTATTAAACTCAGCAGGTGTTTTATGTTATTATATTTGTTCTTTACAATCTTTCTTCATTAATAGATATTTATGACACGTACTTAAAATAGTGTTTTGTTGTTAGGGTGGTACCCCTACTTAAGTCCACCAGTCAACCGGCTTTTGTGTTATCAGTGGAATTACATTGTGTTTACGGTCCTATGCTCCTTCTATATATAGTATTATTCTAAGGCTCAGGATCTGCCTAATTATTTACATAACTTTAGGCTATATTTATAAAAAAAAATCCCTACCACTGTAACCACTGTAGGGAAATAACCTCCTTCCTGGCAATCGTTCACTTTGTTTTTGGTTCTTCTCGTGTTTACATCTTTTTGAAAACTACTTTAAAATTAATCATAAAGATATTATAAAATAAAACTACACAAAAGAATTGTAAAAAAACATCGCCAAGAAAATACGGGTAAAATAACTTGATTTGTTTACATTGTTTTTTCCTGCTCCCTTCTTACAGGGATTTTTTTTCTTAAAAAAATCGGTGGTGCCTAAACTGACCTGTCAATATTTTTAAAGTAGTCGATAGACTGTAAAAATTATATAAACTGTTGTGTCCTCTGTTTAAATAAATTAAATAAAATTCAGTGCTGCCATCTCTTGTTAAATGTGTGCAAGTTGAAGCGAAACCAACGAAAACACATTCCTTTTCTATTCCTCCTCGTTAAATGAGTTCACTTACCAGTTTGTTGTTTTTATTGTGAATAAGATGGTGGACAAGGAGGATATAAACACAAGGAGCTAGCGCAGGCAACAAACCAACGCTAAATAAATACCATCGTTAACATTCCCATCAATAACTCAATCTATCTGTGATCAGTTATATAGTAATCAACAAAAACGTTTATTTTCAAAGCATTTCATTACTTTTTTCAAATAAAATAATAATTATTTTCATTTTTAAAATTATTGTATAATCATTAGTTTAAACTAAAACCTCTATTCAAAGATGTTTTCTGTACTTATTCTTTAAGGGACCCTAAAGGAGGTTAGGCTTCCTTAAAGGTTCCTAAAGAGGTTAGGCTTCCTTAAGGGATCCTAAAGGAGGTTAGGCTTCCTTAAGAGATCCTAAAGGAGGTTAGGCTTCCTTAAGGGATCCTAAAGGAGGTTAGGCTTCCTTAATAGATCCTAAAGGAGGTTAGGCTTCCTTAAGAGGATCCTAAAGGAGGTTAGGCTTCCTTAAGGGATCCTAAAGGAGGTTAGGCTTCCTTAAGGGATCCTAAAGGAGGTTAGGCTTCTTTAAGGAGGTAACACTACCTTAAGAAGGCCTTAAGGGATCCTAAAGGAGGTCAGGCTTGCTTAAAGAGGCCATAAGGAATTGGTAAGGAAACATCTTTAAATATAGGCCCTAACTAAAATGTTTTTTATATTAATTTTTATGATAATATTGGTTCTGTTAGCTTGGTAAATAGTGTATTGTAGAATATTTAGATTATTTATGGGTTAAAGAATTTTCCATGAATAGTTTAATTTTGGATAAATTAATTATTTTAAAAAATCCCTAAAATTGGCTTGTTAAGGAAAGTGAATGAATAAAACCACCTTTGAAGAGTTGGATAATGGAAATGAAAAGTTTGTATAATTAGATATCTTGCCTTAATCAATCACTATTTCACTATTTGCTCACTCAAGTGTTTGCGTCTTCCAATCACACTCAAGTGTTTGTGTCTTCCAATCACACTCAAGTGTTTGTGTCTTCCACTCGAGTGTCTCACTTGCCACTGTCTTTAATCTTTTCATTCTCTATTTTTAAAACTTTGTTTGCTGTTTTGAAAAGATCACAACATTTACCCTTAATTTTATTTTACACAAAATGAACACTGCTAAACACTATAATTTGATTAATTCATGCCACACTTTATTCTTTTAAAAACACGATTTTGAAATATACTTAATTCTTTTCTGATTTCATTTTGGATCATTAATCTTGTTTTCTTGTATTATTTTTATTTGATTGTGTTTACCCAATAAGTTTACACATTAGACACATGTATAATATGTACATGTTATACATTATACACATCTATAATATGTACATGTTATACATTATACACATCTATAATACTTACAGGTTATACATTATAAACATCTTTAATACGTACATGTTATACAATATACACATGTATAATATGTACATGTTTCACATGTTATACTTTTATTTTATACAAATATAAGTAAAAAACAGGTTAATTACACAAAAGTCCTTTATTGTTTAATATATAATCACTAAGCTTTCGACTAAAAATTAGTCATCATCAGAGTTTAAATTTTTTTTTTTTTTTTTTTTTTTTTTGGTAATTACAACTACATTTACATTGTTATAAGTAATTAAGATAATGGGATATAATTTTAACTTGAAACTTGACATGAAACAAGGTGTCTGCCCAGTGGCAGATCTTGCTGACATGAACTATAAAGAGCATGATTAAATTATTAATTTAGATCAAAATCTGTTTTTTATTCTATCCGCATAGCCGAGCAGCCTGCCTCCTTTTATAAGTCCACAAAAAGAAACTTTTTAATTTTAAAAATATAAGTTTATTCCCCAAACTATAGTTACAATTGTCACCAGAAGTCACCAAATGTAGTTCATGCATTATTTATAAACTTTGGTAAATTCAATTGCTAAGATTGATTATAAAAATTGAAAAAATGCTCTGCTCAAAAGCATTTTGTGTACAAAATTTCAAGACTGCAACTTATGGGTAGAAGGGAATTTGGAGATATCAAAAACATGTTATGACATCCCCCCACCCTTAATACTGTAAAATAACATGATGATATCATTATAAGGGTAGTGCTGAAATGAACTTGGAAATTAAGCCTTCTTGTCATCTGTAGGACAAGTGGCTCTCTCTCCTCCACCACCTTCCCTTCCACACCTTGGGTATAATATCACAAATTTATTAGAGTGTACTAAAATGTTACTTATTTTAGTTCTGAGCACAAAATAAACTTGAAATTGAGTCTACAGAACTTCAACTGTAAGCCACATTCAATCAACTTAGCTTTCAATCCTGCTTTTTAAAGTCAAATTTTTTTTGTTATAGGAATAAATTTTATTATTCTGCTTTCTCTTTTTTTTTATAAAGGGATGTTAATAAAATTAATTTATTGAATGACCAAACAAATGTGAAGTTTTAGGTTTTGCGATGGTGACCTTGTCAACGTTTTGCTTCCAATGTGGAAGAGATCTTTCGGGATGTAGAACATCATAAAACTGAACAGTTAGGTTTTGTTAAACATTCATCAATGATGTCCCACATCCCTGAAGATGTCACCTACAGTGGAAATGAAACATTATCTACGTCAACGTGGTCACCCTCCATGACGATAACCGTGAAAGCCTATGTAGCTTATCACCAAACAAATGTTTTCTGTTAAATAAATAATAGTGATAGTAAGGTTACATCACCTTAGTATATTAGCTTTGTACGTTGCTATCTGGGAAATGACAATTCATGCTTTTGCGCTAAATTTTATGACATGTTTCTGTATTATTAAGGACATACTTTACCAAAGGACAATTTGTTCAGTTCTTGCTTGGGCTCTAGTTTTACCTGATTTATTTAATTATATTTAAATAATGCCTTTGCTTAAACATATTTTAACGTTTTTATATAAACCTTTATGATATGATATAATTGTGCAAGAGATACAATATATTGTGTCAACTATAAATGTTTTGCAAAACTCGGTAGTTTAAAATTATATACCTTTATAATTCACTGTTACTAATATTTTTTTTATACAGTGCTGCTATTAATTTGTCTCTTCAGAGTTCTATTTAGTTATATTAATATTTTGACAGTTTATACCTTCATTACCACAGAAAATATAACCCTATATGGCAAGATTGTCGACTTCCCTCTTCTATTACCTTTAAGACTTCACAAGCGCTGGTCCCCCAAGATGGTGGTAAAAAATTGCCATAATTTTTGTTTTATTTTCTATTAATAAAAAATGGGCCAAAAGATACATGGCACTGTACAGAGTTAAGAAACTTGGCGATCAGCTGTATTTAAAAACGTATTGAATGCATTTATGTCACTAATAGTAAGAGCATGTAGTAATGCCTCATTGAATTTAACAATCAAAATTAAAAGAATTTAATCGAAGAATCAGCTACCGTCGATACTTGCTGTTGGATATGAATATCCCTGGCAAGTATCCAACAGCAAGTATTGACGGTAGCTGATTTTTCGATTGCTTCTTCAACTTAAGGTAAATACAACCTTTTTATTTTAAAAGAAATTATCTAAAGGAAAAACTAAAAGAAAAATTTGCAAACAAATGTCGTAGCAAATGTTTAAATAAATTGTACTTGAGTTTTCCTGTCACCTCGGAAATACGAGTCTTACCAAGTATAATCGACAAGCTTACTATTTTCTCCACTACCTTGGGGACTGGTGCTGCTAAGGAACGAACAAATCATTTAACTGGACCCCTCTATTCATTACTTAGTTCAATGTTTTGGTTGTAAAGTTTGCTATCTCAAACTGCTTAAACAAACAAATCATTATACAGGACCCCTCTATTCATTACTTAGTTCAATGTTTTGGTTGTAAAGTTTGCTATCTCAAACTGCTTAAACAAACAAATCATTATACAGGACCCCTCTATTCATTACTTAATTCAATGTTTCGGTTGTAAAGTTTGCTATCCTAAACTGCTGAAAGTCTTGTGTTTAGACGAACTCGATGATGATCAGTTACCTAGTTCATTTTTTTAGAATTGGAGGAATAAACCAGTGCTTGTGCTTGAACTAGTTTGAGATTAAAGTTTTTTTTTTAATTTACTTTAGAACCAGAATCGTTAATTACTTTAGTTATCTTGAAAAGTTTTTTAAATAACATTGAAGTAATTAATAAGCAGTAATAACACCTGTTGATTTAATGTTTTGTGTTATCATTTTTATTTCAATCAATATTTTTAATAAAAAAAAGTTAGAGCAGTTAATAAGTCTGAACCAGAGGAAGTTAGTCCTTTAGTATCACTCATAACATTCTCCATTTTAATAGTTTAGAAATAGTTTAATAAATTTCTATTTTATTAGTTCAATTTTATAAAGAAGTGAAAATTTATTTGTGAAATGTGCCTTGTGATAGCTTAGACTCGAGGTGAAATGAGCATGTATGCAAGATTGATTCATACTATAGGTATAAAAAAACTTGTTCAAATTTATTCGACTAGCTTGGAAAAACACTGAAACTTAAGTGTTAATCGATAAATCAAATTAATCGATAAGTATATGGGTCATTCCATGTCAAATTAACAAAAATTTTACCTTTAGCTGAATCTGAAATACAGTTATTTTTGTAGTAAAGAAATTTTCTAACTATAGCGAAATCTAGGAAATTCAACACATGAGCTACTGCACCAAATGAGCTAAAAATCAGATTTATTTCTTCTTTCCATGGTACCTACCTGTCGGCCAAATTTTATTAAAATTGAATGTATCGCAGGGTTTTACCTGTATTAATTTGATATTGAGTCAAATTTTAAAAACATATTCTTATTTTTCTTCTACTTATCTTTTAACTTTTAATTGACACAAAAGATTAAATTCAGGCTCTTGAAAGAAACTTGGGACAAAAATTAAGTCTTATGACAGAAATAATGATTTAACAAAATCAACACCACTCTACATACTAATCATTTAGGTTTTTCATGAGTTTCTTTCGGAACTTGTGAACTTATAATTTTAGAACTTTAATTTAATTAAAAATAATAATTTCTTGTTTTAATTTTTTGGAGTATTCTGAGTCAAACATGATGTCAACCACTTTTGTGGCTGGCGCCATTGTTAAAATATAAATGAATAAAATTTGGGCCACGAGTGGGCTTGTTTTTTTATGATTTATGATGAATGAGATGGAAAAGGTTAGTCTCATATAGGGCAGCTTGTTTAACTACAGCTTTTACTTAGAAGTCAGATTTGAACTGTCAGTGAAATCAAGGGAGAATATCGAAATCCTTTAATTTTGACTTTATTTGTTGGGTGGAATGATGTACATATATTTTGCGTTATAACAGTGGGGCTTGTTTGTGTTTCAGGCTGACTCAGACATAGAATCCGAATCCTGTTTGTTTGATATCAAGTCTGTGAGCAGAGAAAACGGCAACGGTAGACGCAGGAGTAGTTCCGTTGTTACTAATAATAATAACAATAACAACACACAGGACGATACATCGCATAAGACTAGTGACTCTAACCTTCCCATCAGATCCACTAGTAGTGAGAGATCTAGTGTTAATAATCACAGTCAACTGCCTTGAGACTTGGTAATATTGTCACTACTTTCTTTACGCCTAAACTTACAGAGTTATTTTATTGTTTCCACTCTCCTTAATGCAATTCAATTCAATTCAAAAATAACTTTATTTCACTCATTTAGTGTTACAAAGTAAAAGAGTTACATGAAAATAATAAGTGCATGCATTACTTAAAAATAATAAAATTACTTAAAATAATAAATAACAATTGAGACCTCATTTTAGAAAAGAAAATATATCTCTAATTACTTCAAAATGATTACAGAAAAATAATAGAACCTAAATAAAACAAAAGCTAAACCTTCGATAAATTTTAATGTGAGATTACCGATTGAACTATGTTCATATTTTAATTTGGCTTCTAGATAATCCATAATAATTTTCTCTTCCTAGTATAATGATATGCTTAATTAATTGCACAATAGTAAGTGAATCTGATTGTTGATTTTATTTATTTATGATGATAGTATTTTGATTAGATAAATATTATATAGAAGGATAAAATATTTTATTCGTTTAAAAGTTGAGATCTTAATTTTAGAGAGTTAAGAAAAAAGTTGTACAGATTTAACCCTTGTTTTTTAGAATGAATTGAGAATTTTTAGAATGAACTCTCCCTAATGCCACTGTACTGAGAACCCCTAGAGTCTAGACAGTATGAACTCGCTGCAACAAGGGAAAACTTTGCGACTTCTGTGACTAGTTTTCTTTGTCTAGTATACTTTCTCTAGTTCCACTGACTACTCTGATCTAATTAAGCCTCATCTGCTAATAGTTTTACCAATATGAACAATTCCTCTAATATCACTAAATACTCATCAGCTGGACAGTGAGAGACTCTGGTAGAAACCCTGAAGTTAATGTGCCTAAACCCATTCCAATAGCCCTGACTTAAAGCCAAAGTTCCACGGATTACTAGAACAGAACACAGCATTCCTAATCACTTACATTAATTGTGGACCACAGAGAAAGGTATATCCGAGTCTCCACTTTCACATAGGGCTCAGTCAAATGGTTTAGTATCTTTCCGATCCTCCACTGGTCTACAGAACTTTATCTTTACTTTAGCTGGAGGCAACCGAAACATGGACTCAGACTTGTCTCAAACCAAAGCCAACCCCTCATTTGCGTAACAGCCAATGCGGTAGGAAACCACGTAAAAACCTAGGTTAGGTTGTCCGGCCTTGAATTGAAGACCTCTTAAGAGAACGATTCAAGGGATAACCTTATATAAGGTCCTCCCCCAGCTGGATTAGAACTCTCTACCTCCAGGTTATTAAGCAAATGCTTTACCTCTGAGCTACTAGTCCTTGGTGCTACTACTATTTGGTATATAGACATTATACTCTACCTAATAAGTATAATATCATTAGAAGGTAGACTGTTATTTAAGTATGTTGGGAATCATTATAATAAACAAAAAGCTACAGCCACTTTTCTTCATAAAATTTTTAGTCTCAGTTTCTATTGATCCCAAAATAGGAAAAAAAATAGTTAGTATTTATGTAAGTTGTATGGATATATGAGCTGGGCTACATCCCCATATGTTCATCACATTCGAAGAAAACTTGGAACAAAAATCTAGTCATATGAAAATAAAACAATAGATTTTAGGGAAAACCTAACGTATGATGTTTTTAAATTGCAAACATTTTGATTTTTTTTTAATTAAAATAATTTTTTTGCTAAAATTTTATTCAGTTCTCACTATTCATGACAATGAGTATCGATGAGTCCAATAAGTGGCTATACTAGTAGAATGAGCGTGAATCCATCAAATAATAAAAGAAAAGAAGTCTCTCCATAAAACAAAACTTTATTGGCGCTTTCAACCTAACTAGAGGCCATCATCAGTGCAAAATCGTTAAGATGTTAAAGAAGTAGAGAAGAGAGTCTTCTTTAACATCTCAACGGTTTGGCACTGATGATGGCCTCTAGTTAGGTTAAAGCACTTTGCCAATAAAGTTTTGTTTTGTGAAGAGACTTCTTTTCTTTTATTATTTAACAAGTGGCTAGTTTTTTTCTTTAATTTTAATGTATAATATGGGCAAACTTAATGGCAGATATGTTATTTGAGTTGGTTACACTATTAGGGGAATGTTACAGGTTAGACACAAGCTGGTGCAGTGTGTGATAAGTTTTGTAAATGAATTACTCGGACTAATCTGCTACGTCAGACACTGGTACAGATCTCCGCATCTATCTCTGCTTGCATTCGTCCTATACATCGCACTTCATCACTATGCCCCCTCCATCTCTATATCTCCATGCCTTTATTAGTTCGTTCATTTCATTGTACAGCACTTTTAAGTTAAAATCAGCTACCTAGATAAGCAGAAGTGATCCAAAGTCAGCTCTATTTTGTATATAGAGCATGATTGCTGAGTACTTATTACTTGTTAGTATTAATAGTTTTAATCTATGAAAAATTAAACCAATTTTCTGATAATATACCTTAAAAGGTAAAGAAAAACCAAAGAATATAATAGGTATAGAAGGTTGCTCAAAAGTGTTAGACTGTAGGTGGGGTGTACTTGGTGGGACTTGTCTTCTAGTGGCAGCTCTGAAACTAACTCTTCTTACCATAAAATTCTTCCCACTTCCTAAATTATTATTATGAAATCATCTCGTTCTTTGTTACCATTTTAACTACGCAAGTATCTACTTGAAATCAAGAGTCACCTGTGGTGTAGTGGTTAAGGTACGCGGCCAATACACAGAATGAATGGACTTTAAACTTTATTTAGTCATGGGTTCAATCCCAGCACGGGCCTATGAGATTTTTATGAGAGGGATAAAAATTCTGTGTACCACATCCTTCAGAAGGGACGTAAAGAAGTGGTCTCAAGACTGTGCGTTGTCAGGTACTCGTTAAAGATCCCTTACCCTAAATGAAACTGGGTATAGGCAAAATTTAGGACCCTCATGGTAGATTCATTATAATACTATAGTGTGGTCTGCCTTGTAGTTTAAAGTGTATGGAGGTTTGGTTTAACAGCGAGGGCACGTGTTGTTCCTAGTTTTCACTAGACTATAGGAGTCAGTGAAACTATGTATGCTTGCTTGAAAAAAGCATGAGAGGAACCATAGAAATCCACGGCTCTTCTGTCTAGATTAGATGAAATATACCTACACTTGAAATTAAAAGGAGTAGAACATTATCTTAGGGAGCTGGCAAAAAGGGCCCAACCACGTGGTCTGCTTGCCTAGTAGTTACTACCATTCCCCACCCCTATATTACTACTACTACTACTTGAAATCAGTCATTATTACATAACCAAATATATATATATATATATATATATATATATATATATATATATATATATATATATATATAATAATCTTAATAAATTAATAGTTTGCTAAAAACAAGACAAGGAGTGCATTCTCATAGTTAGCATAGTGAAACTACCAAATTACTCTCAAGCGCTCCAGTTAGCTGGCTATGAAACTAACCTTTTCTTGTCCATAAAAATAAATCTCAGGACTATCTCTCTATATCTATAAATTCATTGGAAAAAACAGTCTATCTAGAGAGGGGAGGACTTGATATAATTTTGCACGCTCATAATTTACTCGAATTGTAGTTTTAAAATTAAATAAAAGTGCTGTACAATACGCTGTTTCGTTAAAAATGTAAATATTGTTAAAAAATAAACACAATACTTTTTAATCATCAAATAATAATTTTGTACTATAATGAATTTTATTTAGGCAATAGAATGTATTTTGTTGAATAAAAATGTATTTTAGGGAAAGTCCAATAAAATACCTCAAATGAAAAATTGTTAGTTCGGGAAGATTAAGGTCTACCGGTGGTGACCCCATCAATGTAGATGAAGAATCCGACGTTTCGCTTCCTCTGTGGGAGGCATCTTCAGGGGTGTAGGTAAATCTAAAAGAATACTTTATGATTTATTGTTGTTTAATTTAACCATTAATAATTTTAAACAATCAAACTAATATCAATAGAGGAGCTTATAAACTTATTGTCACTTATCGGACTTCATCCTTAAAGTTATATTTTTTAGAAAACAATATTACTCTATTATCCTTTGTAATATAAAACTTTAAATGAAAAAACTTTGAATAAATTAATTATTATTATAAATATAACATTCCAAATTAATTTATATTTAAAAGAATACAATAATTACAACTATTATAAATGTTTTAAAGAAAAATCAATATTTTTGTTTTAATTTTAGCTAAAAAAAAACAAATAATCTATTTATTACCATTTCAATAAATAGTAACAATTTCGTCCATAAAAATGTAAAAGTTTCATTAAATTGCTTGGAGTTACACAGTCTAGTGTTAAAGGTATTTCGCGTTGGGATTGCAAGAATTATCGCTATTTTTTAATATTATGTACAATAATGTGGTCAAAATATTTAGACATCAAGTTATATGAAATTTTGAAATTAAATATATTCTGTAAAATATGGGAAATAGTTTCAAATTTGAATTTTTAAAGTTTTATTTAACCAAGATTTGGATTTTAAAAATAAGTAAAATTATTCGTATAATCAGTTTGAAAAATAATAAATTTATTTAATTAAATAAGTGCATTACTTAATGTAAACGTTTGACTTGGTATTAACTCTATGAGGGAAAAGACTTAACAACCTTACCTACAAATAGCCCTAAAAGACTCAACAACCTTACCTGCAATTAACCTTAAAAGGCTCAACAACCTTACTTGCAAATAATCTTAAAAGACTTAACAACCTTACTTGCAAATAATCTTAAAAGACTCAACAACCTCACCTGCAAATAATCTTAAAAGACTCAACAACCTTACCTGCAAATAGCCTCAAAAACCTTGAAATCTAATTATAAAATATTTGGATTTTTAATCTAATTTTAAAATATTTCGAGTCCAACTGAGGAATTAAAAATAATGCTGATGTATGTTGTCATGCAACATAAATAAAAGCGATAGTAACAAACTTGACTGAGTTGCATTTGATAATAAATTAACTGGGTTCTTTGGTAATATTTAAACCTGTTAAGTTTATTATTACTTCTCTTTTTTCTAAAGTTTTCTTCTAAAAAATTGAAATTTCACCTGAATTATCCATTTCCGATTTGAACGAATGATATTTTCAAAGTGTTCTGACCGTATGTGTGTTTGTGTCTGTTATCATCGATCTGTGAACAACAGTTTCAGGCTAGGTTTTAGAAGTTTTGCAGAGAGAGAGAGTTTTAGTTGGTATTAGGCAGGCCTTGAGCCCAGTATATATAAATGCACTATAAAAAGATAGGGTTACCAAGATGTTACAAATTTTAACTTTTTGCTCAACTTGAAGAGCAAAGTCTCAGGTAAAAAATTATGTCAAAGACAGACTTACCTGTGTGTTTTGGACATGTATGAGAGATCCTCAAATCTGGATGTCTTAAATTTGGAAAACTTTGTTTTTACTATAAAATCTACTTTATAAGTAAGACAGAACCAAATATGTACATGATTATAGATGGCAAGCTAAAGGTAAATCAACAAGGATGAACTACATCTAGGGTTGCCAGGCGTCCTGATTTTGCCGGGACAGTTCCGATATTGAAACCTTTGTCCTGTTCAAATTTAAAAAGCTGCCAAAACAAAAAATGCCCCAATATTACATATTTTTAATTAATTTATCATAAAATAAAACACGTGCAAGTATTTTTACTTTTCCTCATTTATACCGTAAGAGTATATAGGAAAAGTATTGTTTGCAAAAAAATCTGAATTCGGGATGTCACTGTAATTATCTGTTTCAGGCGTTTTTAAGGCCTCCTGAGTGATTTTTACAAAGTTGTCTGTTTGTATTTGTGTGTGTCTGTTATCATCATAGCTCCCAGTGTATTTATACTAGAGAGTTGAAACTTGGTACAAAAATTAACAAGAATTGTAATGTATTCCAAACATGCATTTTCGGAATCAGGAAACTAATATTAATTCCCACTCTCTCCTACCCTGTCTTACGAACCTCACAAGTTTCATTTCCAAATAAATTTTACTACAATTAAATAAAAACACTAAAAATCCTGTCGAACTGATATATAAAATTATTTACTTATTTTTAATTGCAATATTTTAAATAAATCCTTTAAAATTCTTATTTCTTTTAGAGTTACATTGAATATTGTAAAATATATTTTAATTTGTTTAAAAACGTTTCTAGTCAAATAAATAAATCAAATAAGAAACAAATATGAATAAATTAAAAGTTATAATTTCTACTAGGCTTATTCAAATTACAAAAACAAAATATTGTATGTAAATAAATAATTGAGATTAAATGAAAATTATCATTAAATTATTTATCATATTTTTGTCATAAAAATGGTAATTAAATATGTTAATCTAATTAAAATAATAAAAGGGGCATATCTTGCGTAGGATTGAGGTTGAAATGTTGTCTAATATGGCTTGTCTTTTCATTCGCATGAAGCTCACTGATGGGTGGAATTACTTCGTGCGGTGGATTTTATATTAGTCTTTTAATTCAGGAGTGGATTTTAGAGGCGTTAACTATCGGGATTTGATTTGCCAAGCTCCTCCCTCAACAAAATTAGTAGAAAATTAAAGACTCCACTGAACCCACTTGACCTCGCCATTAGATCTGTGGTGACTACAATATTTGAACCTTCCTACATACCATCTTTAGAATAATACAATATATGGAAGGAGCACTGCTGATAACACGAAAGGGGGTTCACTGGTGCTCTTAAGTAATGCTGCCACCCCAACAATATACAATTTTCTTATAAAAATGTTCGCAATACTTCCGGTTGCTGAATTATTATGTTCTATTATTAATTAATGATTGATTATTCATAAAATACTAATATAAATATTGGTGCATTACAATATTTTAAGCATTTTAAATAGCAGATTAACGTTTTTAATTAAAATTATAATCAGAATCAGAAAAAACTTTTATTTGCTTTTAAACATAGAAGTACAAGCATGCGTCAAAATAGATCATAACTTTCAAAAATTATATAATAAAAATAAAAAAAAATTACAGTTAAGAAAATTAATAAAACCATATAAATATCTGTTTTCAATTACTAAAATTAAAAGATAAATTAAAAGTAGTCTACGTCAACTAAATGTAGACTCTTGTATTCCGCTATCCTTTTGCCATCTAAGACCAGTTTTATTAAATACTCAGCAGGTGTTTTAATTTATTATACTTGTCATTCATTCTTCATTAATAGATATTTAAAATAATATTTTGTTGTTAGGGTGGTACCCCTACTTATGATGACCACAGTGAACCGGCTTCCGTGTTATTAGTAGAATTACATTGTGTTTACGGTCATATGCTCCTTCTATATTAGTATTATTCTAAGATACCATCTTAAAAGAGGCTCATACTTAGAGGGAGGACTTAGGTCAAATAACACAGTAATAAAGGGTCTGGTAGTGTGGCAAGTTCCATTAGGTGTCATGACTGTGCTTACTTCTACCCTCCTCTACAACCCCTATCAGGGCAAATATTTATAAAGCACCCTACAAACAGTGGGCATTTTTCCTTGGCGTCACAATTAATCCCTTCATACAACACTATTAAAGAATATAAGCATTAGAAAATAATTACAACTTATTTTACATTTATTTTAATATATTTAAGACAAAATAGTCAAAAAATAATGCAATATTGATGTGAAATTGTAATTATTATGAGAATTCAAAAATTGACAGTTATAGTACCATGCTAACCAGGTAATGATAAATGCTATTGTATCCTCTCTCTAAGTATAAAAGTCCAAGAGGCGGACATGAAAAAATGTGATTCATTTTGTACTAATTCAAACCCAATTTTTTTTTAAAATACATCTTAAATTGTGAAAGAAAAGCATGGTCTGCCTATCCAGAGTAGAGCCCTTCATATGAATGTGCTCGCTCAAAATATTAGAAAACCTTAGTTTCAGTTTTCTGGAAATAAGTGGTTCCCTGTAGGTGTTAAATTTCTATAAAATGAGTTTTAATCATTAAGATTGGGTAAATATAACCGAAGTTATGTCTCTTTCAGAAACACCAAAAAATATATAATTAATTTTTTTTTAAAACTGCAGCCACTATGACTCCAGTCTTAAGACTGGATAGACACACTATGATTTTCCTTCATAATTTAATGCGTATTTTCAGAAAAATTGGGTTTGAATTAGTACAAAATGAGTCACATTTTTTCAGATCCGATTCTTGAACTATTGTCTCCTTGTCATGTTCCGAGCCTTTCTTGGCAGTCATTTCCTTCTTTTCTCCTGTCTTTTTTACCAACCACAGACTCAAATAAGACTAACCGACTGGTAGATTCACCTACCAATGGGTAGGTGAATTAAAAGACAAGACAATAGGGAAATTATCTCATTAGCTCATTTACCCTGGCGTAATTTGCTAGTTAATCTTCTGCTTAATGAATGATTAAAAATTCTGAATTAATAAGTACTTTTCTCATAAAAAAAATTGTAGAAATTTAAGTATACATCCCTGTTACTCTATATAAAGAAGTGCATAAAATCAGATATATATATATATATATATTATATATGTATATATATATATATATATATATATATATATATATATATATATATATATATTTATATATATATATATATATATATATATATATATATATAATATATGATGTTGTGAATGTATGTAAGTATTTCTACCTTTAAATGTTTATCTACAGTGGGATATCCTTTCCTTATTAGTCACTTTCAACTTTATATCTTGCAAAGCCAATTTGATCTTATAAGAAATAAATAAATAATATTTAATCACAATTTTTAAGTTAATTTAAGTTGCTATGCGGTGAGGGGAGGAATTGGTCAACATTTTGTCTATTGGATCATATAAGTTAATCAGCATCAAGCGAGGTCAGTGCCTGGATGGATAACCGCTGGGAATAAAACTATGTAATTACTACCTAAGGACAAGTGAAGCAAGTCTGAAGACGTTTTGTTGTAGTCATAGGATTAGTAATTACTTCAAACCCGAATAAACCCCCTCACCTCTTATAAAAAAAAAATAAAGCAAATTATTTTTACTGCTACACTGTTTTGAGCTGTGAAAGTAGATAAAAAATAATCAATGGGTTACAATGTGATGTCAAGTGACTGCTTGTAAATTTATTTGTAATTAATTAATTCGCTAATCGATTTTTTTCTATTGTAATATTTTCTCTGTTTCCATGTTACCTTAATTTATAGTTAAATATTTGTTAATTTCTTTAATTAATTGTTATGTATGTGTTATGTTTCTAATTGTCTTAAATGAACCCTTTCTGCTCATGGAATGGATGCAAAAAATAAAACGTGCCGCAATTTACCAACAATCTCGTTGTAAGCAAGACAGTGATAGTTTTACAAATAAAGAGTAAAACATAAATTTAGTTAATTAATTAAATGTGCAAATCATGTTTTTACAAATAAAGAGTAAAACATAAATTTAGTTCATTAATTAAATTAAAAATCATGTTTTTACAAATAAAGAGTAAAACATAAATTTAGTTAATTAATTAAATTAAAAATTATGTTTTTACAAATAAAGAGTAAAACATAAATTTAGTTAATTAAATTAAAAATTCATGCTTTTACAATAAAGAGTAAAACAAATTAAATAAAAATTATGTTTTTACAAATAAGAGTAAAAAATAAATTTAGTTAATTAATTAAATTAAAAATTATGTTTTTACAAATAAAGAGTAAAACATAAATTAAGTTAATTAATTAAATTAAAAATTATGTTTTTACAAATAAAGAGTAAAACATAAATTTAGTTAATTAATTAAATTAAAAATTATGTTTTTACAAATAAAGAGTAAAACATAAATTTAGTTAATTAATTAAATGTGCAAATCGCGTTTTTACTAATGTAAAGTAAAACATACATTTAGTTAATTAATTGAATCATTAAAAGTTTCAATTAATTACCTATTCTTTTGCTCATATAATTTTCTCAAATAGTATGCCTGCAAAGTTAAGAAATAGTAGGATTGTTTTATTAGTTCCAGTTTGAGATTAAGACTTCAAGTTATTTCATTTCTCTCTGCACATTTTTTCAATAATGTTCTGGAGATGCTGATAAGGTACTTAAAAATGTTTCTAAAACTAAATTTAAGTCGACTTAATCATTTAGGGAAACGAGTTGAATGTAATTATGCTATTTATTGATGTATTGGCAAACTTTCCCATGATCTATATGTATATGATAAACCAGCAATAAGAACCAATAAAGATAAAAAATATCCCTTGTGTGGGCTATTGCAAATATATGTAAAAAAAATGCAACCACGATTGTATTTCAACTAAGATAGATTGCAACAAAGCTTGTATTGCAACCAAGATTGTATTTCAACTAAGATATATTGCAACCAAGATTGTATTTCAACTAAGATATATTGCAAGCAAGATTGTATTTTAACTAAGATATATTGCAACCAAGATTGTATTTTAACAAAGATATATTGCTACCAAGATTGTATTTTAACAAAGGTAATATACCTTTGTAAAGTTTGTTTTGCAACCAAGATCATATTACAACCCAGATTGCATTGCTACAAGATCATACCGCAACTAAGATTGTATTGCAACCTACACTGTATACCTAGATTATATGTATTGCAGAACAATTAATTTATTATTGCTAATATTCATATGTCAGCAAAACATGCCCGCACACTGTTTTTTAAATATACATGCTGGAAAAAAGCAATGCTCCGAATAAATAAAAAAATAATGATTACTCAAAAGTCTTTTTTTATAATAAATATCTAAGCTTTTGACTCGACATTGTCGTCATCAAAGTTTAACAAAAATATGTCATTAAAAAACTTATTTGTAGCACTGATTTTTTTTAATTTCTTGAAAGTAACAGTTTTTACTTTTTTTTAAACATAGCTTACTAAGGTGCCATAAAAATAATTTGTTTTTTTGATTTATTTTGTTCACCTCTGATGATGACTATATTAGTCAACAACTTATATATTTACTATTGAGAAATACATGAGTTTTGTGTAATTAATTCTGTTTCTTTATTTAATATTGTAATAAGTCCACAAATAAATAAGTTTTAAGTACTTTTACTATACTTAGGATTCAAAACCTTAAGTACTTAAAGTATCCTAAGTACATAAGTATCACAAAAGGTGATTATAATTTCAAAATATCACGATTCCATCAAAAGGCCAAAATGAATCAAAATCTCTTATTTCCTAAGCATCCTGACCTCCAAACACTCTAGTCATGGTTGTATTGCCTGAAAATCATTTTAAAATAATATTTAATATTTTTTTTATTTAGCTAAATGTTTTTTTTGTTTCCTTCGCTTCTTTTTTAATATATATTTTAAATTTTTATTAACTGTTTTTTAAACTTGATATTTATTTCTTTGTCAAATCAAAGTATAATTAAAATTGTGTAAAAAAAGGTGTATAATTTTTTATATAATAAACGATATTGGACAAAGTGCTTTTGTGGTATAAAAAGATATATAAATAAATAAACATTTCGCTTGTTTTGTATTTGGCTAACTATTGTTATTTTTAAAATTAATTAAATGAAATCAATAAACTCTGATGTTAAAATTAATAGGAAGATTTTGAAATCAAATTAGAGATGGCGCTGACTAGATGATTTTGTATTTATAGAGGCTGACCAAGGAGTGAAAATGGCAAGTAACTTTTTTATAAATCGTTAAAAAGTGTAGATTTTTGCTGGGGTCACTTAGTACAACCAGTTTTTAAAAAATGGACTTCTATCGAATTAGGTATCTTCATTTCAACACACATGTCAAAATATTAAATACAGACTGTATTTACTTTGGCATTCAAATTATAGGGAGAGGTAGTGTTTAACTTTCTTTATTTTTAAGCTCTAATTTTATTTATTTTCTCAACTGAAAATACTATTAATATTAATCACATCAGCTGTTGTTCTACTGGCCAGACTTTTCGTCAATACCCTGACAACTGTTACTACGAAATACAGCCAAAGAACCTTTTGGTTGAATGTGACCCTTTTTAGCGATTTTTCAAAGAAAAACAAGCTTATAATATTAGGGTCATGGAGGAGGAGGTGAATTTTTTTGGAGGGGCACTTACTGATCAAGAATTTATAAATGTCTATGAGGAATATGAATATATATATATATATATATATATATATATATATATATATATATATATATATATATATATATATATATATATATATATATATATATATATATATATAATTTTTAATGTAGTTTATACTTAGAATAATACTATATATAGAAGGAGCACTACTGATAACACGAAAGGCGGTACACTGGTGGTCTTAAGTAATGCTGCCACCCAAACAATATACAATTGTCTTATAAAAAAGTTGGCAATACTTCCGGTTGCTGAATTCTTATGTTCTGTTATTAATTAATGATTGATTATTCATAAAATACCAATATAAATATCGGTGCATTAAAATATTTTAAGCATTTTAAATTGCAGACTAACGTTTTTAATTAAAATTATAATAAAAGTATTCCACGTCAACTAAATGTAGACTCTTGTATTCCGCTATCCTTTTGCCATCTAAGACTGGTTTTATTAAATACTCAGCAGGTGTTTTAAGTTCTTATATTTGTTCTTTACGATCTTTCTTCATTAATGGATATTTATGACATATTTAAAATAATGTTTTGTTGTTAGGGTGGCACCCTTACTTAAGACCCTTACTTTGTGTTATCAGTAGAAGTACATTGTGTACACGGTCCTGTGCTCCTTCTATATTAGTATTATTCTAAAAGTTTTTATTTGTACCCCCTTTACAAACAGTATTTATGAATAAAGCTATAATATAAAATATTTATTTCAAATGGTAAGACAACAAGTATTAATTAACTGCAAGAGACATTTTAGGAAAGAAACCTTTTTTCAACATATTAACCTTGAGTTTCTATCAAGTCAGCGTCATCTCTACTCGTAATAATTAACAATATCTCATGTGATATTACTTAACTAAAATAATTCTGTGTTGGTTAATTTCTCATTATAACAGTGTAAAGTGAGACAGAATAATCTCAAGTAATTCTGTATATTCTAGTCCTTTTTATTATAAATAAATCAATTCCAAGTTATTTGAAACTCTTTTTTCCTGTTGTTTTCATCTCCTCTAATCAATACGAAGTTGACGATGTGCTTTTGTTGTTGCAGAATAAAGTTAATGAATTGTATATTCTGAGAACAAGCAAAGTGAGTCCGAAGTAGAGAGAATGAGCTTAGTGAATTTTATGTGATGAGGAAAAGTTCAGAGGTACCCCTCAGGTACCTCTGATACTATTATTATTTTATAATAGTATCCGAGGTACCCTCGGGTACCTCGGATACTATTATTATTTTATAATAGTATACGAGGTACCCCTCGGGTACCTCGTATACTATTATTATTTTATAATAATAAAAATATTTACTTCATTGAATTTCTACCTCACGTATTGTTTCACAATTCATATGTCTCTCATTAGAAGGCTAGGCATGAAAACAGATGCTCGCATTTCCTTTGCATATTTTGTGCCCATTATCAGCAGTAGAACTCATCGTATTTAAAAATGTCTTTAAAATTCAATCAATAAAAGAAACAGGTAAATTATAAAAACATTAAACACGTAAGAGAAAACAATCATATGATTATTAACATTTGCTATAAAATGTTAAGACCTTTTACAGGTTAAGCACTTAAATTGAAGTGTTAACTATTAAGTCCACACTGGAATTAAAAAAAACTTAAGTCACTGTGCCGACATTTTGTTCAGTTGGCCAATAATCATGCATATGAAGAATTTAAGCACTAACTATACATCTACCATGAAATAAATGTAGGGCTTTTTATAATGAAAGTAATTCAATTTAGTTGAAATTTAGTACAAGTGAATCCCTTGACGTAATAAATAAATGTACTAAGTTTCGTTATAATGCAACAAGTCAATCTATGATTTTTGGTGGATCATAAAAGTTAAGCAGCATAGAGCGTGGTCATTGTATTTACTATCTGAGGGCAAGCGAAGCGAGTCCGAAGGACGTGCTGCAGTATAAATTTAACGACTTTTAGTTTTAAGGACGAGCAAAGGAAGCCTGAACCTGGGAGGATGAGCGTAGCGAATCCGATGTGATAAGGAAGAGTTCCGAGGTACCCTGTACCCAATTTTTTCAGTTGGCAAGCTGGTTGGTTTACTTTTTTGTTACGGGGTACATTTAGATGCTGTTTGTTTTCTTCAAAGGCACGATTGGATGAAAACATTGTCACAGCAAGAATGAGAAAAGTACAAATAAAAAACTAACTACAGCTAATAGGAAATAACATTTTATTTACACTTTGGATAAATTAACAATATTCAAACCACTACATTAGAAAAATTAAAACATGGCAATAAAAGATGTTCCTTAATCAAGTCAGTTATCATGTCATACACGAGGGTAGAAACTCTTACACACACACACACACACACACACACCCATACATACATACACACACACACACACACACACACACACACACACACACACACATATATATATATATATATATATATATATATATATTATATATATAATATAAATTAAAACTATGTATTTAACATTTGACTTTCGGTGTATTTATTATAAATCACCTAACACACATCAGGGAAGATTCAGAAAGGAGCAGTTCTAATTTGATAGTACCTCTGCCTTCTCTTGACGGCTGCTTGCTATATTAACAGCAAGTATTGATGGTGGCTGCGTCTTCAACTTGCAATAAATAAAACCTCTTTCATTCTAACTTCTCTATTTACAAAGTGTGAAATTTTCTTTTTAAACTGTTTTTTTATGAACTAAGACATTTTTTATTGCAAAGATTAGTTGCATTGTGGTATTCGTTTTCATTGCCATTGTTTTTCTTAAATAATTGTGCTAAACGTAAATTTGTTTACACAATTACTTAATTAAATACTTAATATTAAATACTTTAACTTAATTAAACACAATAATTAATTATATTGCTTCAAAAGCATTATTAAAATAATTTCAAAATGAAAATCTGTAATAAAAAGATCAAAGAATAAATAACAACGGCTATTCAATGCAAAAATTATTAAGTAAAGTAAAAAAGATTTTTATATTTAAATATAGCGGCTCTATATTCTTCTTTTTCTTCTTATCTCTTGCAGTTAAAGATGTCGGACAGCCCCCATTTTTGATCCAATGGCTTCACTCTGTTATGTAGGCACTCTAGGCAAGCCTAGGAAGCTAACTAATTCATCTTACTCTTTTATGGAACAAATGCAGTTTTCTCTTGCAGAGAAAACAATAACTCAAGCGGGAAAACATGTTTTGATCCCTAGTTGTGTAAATAACTATATACAGACAATGCTTCTACTAATTTATTACATAATCTTTAACAATTTTAATTTCTTTCCTTATTTACAGATTTATACATTATTTATTTTATTATTATTTTAAAAGGCCTAAATCTTGGGATTAATCAAATAGAATCTTATAAAATTTAATAGAAAAATAAGCTAATGCAATTTATCAAGCCTTAAAAAGATTAATAATAAGAATATTTGCTTAGATTTGTACGCACGGCTACTGAGCATGGGGTCTTGATTCAGGTTGCTGGAGAGACGGAGATAAGTTCTTATCAAATATAGTGGAGGGGACGAACGTGTGTTCCTTGAGAGATCCCTCAGCCACTGTCTCTCCACTGAGCAGTCTCTCCTTCCTCTGCTTCTGTATACTGCACCAAACATCAAATTAACAACAGTTATTGTTGGCCAGGGATTAAACCTTATATCATGGGAAAAATAATTTTGTTGGTTGATTCCATAGAGATACATACTAGAGGGTGCATAACCAATCACAACACATTGAGATGTCTGGAACATCTTTAGGGGGCTTTGTGTAACCTCATTGCAACCTCCTCAAAGAGTGAGGTAAGGTTAAAATAGATCATATCATTTCGACTACACATTAGCTGAAATGATACACATTTAAAATACCCATTTTTTGTTGTTCACTTGTTTTTTTAACGTGCTACTAAATCAGTAATTTTGTACTGATTATTTTATTTTAATTTTCAAGTTAGGGGTTGGCAGCGGCTTATCTGATTGGTCATTCCTCAAAATGCTTATGACCTTAGGGATTTTTAAACTAAACGATGGAGTTCCCTTGGATCTGGAATGACCCTACTTGGTTTAGTAGGGAAAAAGTTTGACATGGAACGACCCTACTTGGTTTAGTTGGGAAAAATTTTGACATGGAATGATCCTACTTGGTTTAGTAGGGAAAATTGTGACATGGAATGACCCTACTTGGTTTAGTAAGAAAAAATTTTGACATGGAATGACTCTACTTGGTTTAGTAGGGAAAAATTGTGACATGGAATGACCCTACTTGGTTTAGTAGGGAAAAATTTTGACATGAAATGACCTACTTGGTTTAGTTGGGGACATTTGACATGAAATGACCCTACTTGGTTTAGTTGGGAAATATTTTAACATGGAATGACCCTACTTGGTTTAGTTGGGAAAAATTGTGACATGGAATGACCCTACTTGGTTTAGTAGGGAAAAATATTACTTTAGTTTACAGTTACCTATCCTGGTAAGGAGTGTATTTATCTGACAGAATATTCTCTAGATTATAACCTATAATACCAACTGCAGCTGCAAATGGAAGAGTTATGTATGGGGCGTAAGTACGCAGCACTCTCAGTAATATCGGCAACATCTGCAACATAATAGAGTAGGTTAGGTCTGGCGTCAAAAGAAAGGTTACTGTCCAAAACTCCTGCTGTAAGGTTATGATCTCAACAAGGTTATAATTACTTTGTTTTAAATGTCGTGTCGAGACATTTAAGTGACGATACAACATAGGGTGAAAATATTAAAAATAAATATTTCCAGACCCTATGGAGTACCGACACTATAAAGCCTCGACACAAATATAGGTGGTTCGATTACATCCTGGTTTGGGATTTTTTTGCAAAAACAATACTTTTCCTATATATCTATGGTGTAAATGAGGAAAAGCAAAAATACTTCAGTTCATCATTTAGTTTAAAAATCTCCCTCTCTAGAAAAGAGAAAAAAATCCCTACCCCCATAACTACTGGAGGGAAATGACCTCCTTCTTAGCAATCCTTTACTTTGTAGTTCTTCTTGAGTTTACATTGTTAGAAAACTTCTTTATAATTAATCAAGAAAATGATATTATTGAATAAAACTACACAAAAGAAATGTAAAAAGCATCGCTAAAAAAACACGGGTAGAAAAACCTGATTTGGTTACAAAGTTTTTTCCCGCTACCTTCTTGTAGGGAATTTTTTGTTAGAATGGGCAGTGCATAAACTGACCTGTCAAGATTTTTAAAGTAGTCGATAGACTGTAATAGGGGAGTAAATAATGATGTACAAACATTTAACACTATTGTTTTTGTTTTTTTCTCTTTTGACATTATAGACCAAGAGCCCAGGGGTGTTTTGTTAATAAAAAATGTAATGGCTGGAACCGGTCTCAATTTTTCGTAAATACCTTCCTGAAGAAGGATCTGCAATTCTGCCGACTCGTATCGGATGGGCGTCCCAGGCAGAACGCACTTTACAGGTCAAATTTAACAAACAGTGTAATGGCTGGAACCAGTCTTAATTTTTCGTAAAATACCTGCCTGAACAAGGATCTGCCATTCTGCCGACTCATATCAGATGGGTGTCCCAGGCAGAACCTTTGACCCCTAAAGTGCGTTCTGCCTGGGACACCCATCCGATACGAGTCGGCAGAATTGCAGATCCTTGTTCAGGAAGGTATTTACGAAAAATTAAACCCGTTTCCAGCCATTACACTTTTTATTAACAAAACACCCCTGGGCTCTTGGTCTATTAGCTTAATGTTATGCAAATGTAAGGTCTGATAGCAATAAAGATTTTATTTATTTATTTATTTAAATGGAGAGTCTAAACAGCTATATAGTATAGCAAACAGTAATGATCAGTTGACAGCGTGGGAAAACAGTGTTGAGGAACCAATTAAGTTGGCCTGGTGTGAATTTGTGGACGTGGTTAAACATCTGGGACTAACCTCATTGGTTCCCTCGCATTATTATTCCAAGCTATAATTCTCCCACTACTTAAGACAAACATTTTGTTCAGAATATAGGTGTCAACCATTTAGACACCATATTTTCATATTTTTTAAAACAATTTAATCATGTTGGTAAGCAAATAATGATGCACCTAATAGTTCTTACCTCGAATATCAGTCAAAACCTGGATAAAATCAAGCAAATCCTACCACAAAGCACTGTTTCGGCACTTTATTTACTTGTTATCAACCAGTTCCTATCAATAAAGATCTTCTTCTTTTTCTTAATTAATTTTTTTTAGTCTTGAAATTAATACGTCAGACAGTAACAATCTCTAATAACACAATATTGTTATCCTAAAAGTTTTAACATAGTAAACTAATACGTCGGACTAATTAATATTGTCGTTATTTATTATTTATTTACAGGCAATAACACAGAAAAATTATGGATATAAAAGAAAACATAAATAAAAATAATAAAATGTACGAAACAAAAAGTAAGACAAAAATTATAAGACATAAAATTTGTGTAATAGCTTAGTTCATGTGAATTTATTAAAGACTTGTTTAATAAACAAAAAATTATACTTGCAGTAGAGCTAATTCTCGGGGAGCTAACTTTTTGTAATATTGTTAAATTTTATTGTTATTAGTTGTAAATAACTTAATTTATACATTAAATGAATACATAATTAAATACATGTATACATTAAAGAGAAAATATTATTTGAAAATAAGCTAAAGCTCTTAACTACTTTTATAAGAAAATCATCTGGACAAGAAGTACAGCAGATAGTTTAGGTAGTGATGGTGATAATAAATAGAGAGAGGTGATGGATTGCATAGCTAGTAGCCCATGTCGTTGGGCCCTTTTTGCTAACTCCCTTAGATAGAATATAGTGTTCTACCTTATGATTTCCTAGCATAGGCATTTAGGGACTAACCAACAGAATAGATGGGACATTATTATAAGTTTCAACAGCTTTAATGAAAGCAGAACATCAAAGAGACTAATACTTAGAGGGTGTACTTGGGTAGAATAGCACAGTAATAAGGGGTCTGGGAGTGAGACAACTTTCACTAGGTGCCATAACTGTACCTCTACTATAATCTCCCTAGAGAGAGTCTAAATACTCCACCGCCCCTCTATAACTCCTATTGTAGCTCGCACTCTACAAACAGCAGCAATTTTTCAGTGACGCCACAAACCACTTTATTCAACACTGACAATTAAAGAATATATGCAATAGATAATCATTAAAACTTATTTTAAATTTAATTTACTTAAATTAAGACAAAATAATGGAAATTCAATCTAATATTTACTTTGGATTGTAATTAAAATGAAAAATAAAAAAATGACGTCACCAATGTACAGTTACGGCACCTAGCTACCCTGGGAATGATAAGGGGTGTTGTATCTTCCCTCTAAGTATAAGTCTCTTTGCACAACATATACCAGGTAGAAAATTTCAGACGCACCAACATTAAATTCTATATACCCCTAAAGTATATTGACTTTTGCAAGTTCAAATTAATAATTATTTCGGGAAAGAACAATCCAAATATGGTAATTTTGTTACCCCTTCTCGTAAATATGAAAAGTTAATTAATCTGGTAATTTTTTTTGTGGCATTGGTCTAATAGGTAATCTGGTATTTATTTACCAGATTAGAGTCATTACTCAAGAACCTCGAGGAAAACATAATTAAACAAAAATCTATGATATATGTCAAACAATAGCTTGATGGAAACTAGAGCTTAGGTTGATATTAGAACCGAATTTCTAAGGATTTAATTTAGTTGCCAAAATAAGCATTATTAGGGTAATGTATTGAAAAAAGAAAAATTATATGAGTCTGTAAACATGCTGACAACCTCAACAGCAATATTTTCCTTTAACAGGGGCTAAAATATAAGCAGGTACAACTCACTGTGAGATAGAGAACGGCAGAGAAGTTAGAAGGAAGAATGTCAGGGTAAGATCTTCTCTCTGTAAAAAACAAAAACGTCTCTTTAGAAAACAATCACAACGTTGTAGAAAACTATCACAAATTCTGTAAGAATAAATCATATATATTATTTTGAAACTATATTTAATTATGAGACTTATTACTCTTGTGAGCATGTCTTTAATTATGAGACTTTTTACTCTTGTGAGCATGTCTTTAATTATGAGACTTATTACTCTTGTGAGCATGTATTTAATTATGAGAATTATTACTCTTTGAGATTTATTATGAGAATTATTACCTTGTGAGCATGTATTTAATTATGAGAATTATTACTCTTGTGAGCATGTATTTAATTATGAGATTATTACTCTTGTGAGCATGTATTTAATTATAGACTTATTACCTTGTGAGCATGTCTTTAATTATGAGACTTTTTACTCTTGTGAGCATGTCTTTAATTATGAGACTTATTACTCTTGTGAGCATGTATTTAATTATGAGAATTATTACTCTTGTGAGCATGTATTTAATTATGATACTTATTACTCTTGTGAGCATGTATTTAATTATGACTTATTACTCTTGTGAGCATGTATTTAATTATGATACTTATTACCTTGTGAGCATGTATTTAATTATGAGACTTATTACTCTTGTGAGCATGTATTTAATTATGAGAATTATTACTCTTGTGAGCATGTATTTAATTATGAGTATGAGCTTATTACTCTTGTGAGCATGTATTTAATTATTTATTACCTTGTGAGCATGTATTTAATTATGAGACTTATTACTCTTGTGAGCATGTATTTAATTATGAGACTTTTTCTCTTGTGAGCATGTATTTAATATGAGACTTATTACTCTTGTGAGCTACACTCTTGTGAGCATGTATTTAATTATGAGAATTATTACTCTAGTGAGCATGATTTATGACTGAGCATGATGATTATTACTCTAGTGTTACCTTTAATTTAAAAATTAAAGGTAACACCAAGTATGTTTATATAATTGGTAGCAGTGAGTTCCCACCATGAATAATTGTCAGGAACCATTTATAGCCCATAGATCTCCGGAAAACCATCCATCAAAAACAAATAGACATACCATAGTAGTAGAATGAGTGAGAAAGGTTGTTGCTACCGCTAGGACAGCACAGTTCTTAGATCTAATGAAAAAGGCTTTCTGTAACTGAACTATTTATTTTACTTTAACACTATTTGTACTATTTGCACGTTACAGAAATTTTTTTTCTTTTATGTCCTAATCACTAGTGACTATAAATTAATACCTTTTATATAAATGTCATGTCTTGTCAGTCAAAGTCGTACAGTAGACATATATATATATATATATATATATATTATATATATATATATATATATATATATATATATATATATATATATATATATATATATGAAGTAAATAATAAGATAAGGTAACAAGTAGGACATAAATAAATACATAATAGATAGGAATAAATAGATATTAGAAATAAGTAGATAGCAAGTAAGCCTAGGATTGCCAACGGCAATGACAAAGATACCTGTGTCTGTGATGGAGCACCCATCTCTTGAAAGGAGGTACCAGGATGCCTCCCAGTATGATCTGGGTGGGGTGGTATATGAGGAGAGGTAATGTTATCTGAGAGAAGTGTGCATAGCCATTGAACAGTATACGCAGTATTGGCAGACCTGTAACACAAGACAGAATCATTTTGACTACTAATCATATCAAATAATATATAACTTGACTTATTCCGTATGAACTACCAGTTTTAAAACTTTATTAATGATATTTTGTGCATTTTACATGGTTAAAGAATTTTCAAAGGTAAAATGAGTTAATGAAGTTGGGGCAATGTTTTCTGCTAGACAGGGTTTTTAAACAATACAAAATTTGATTATTTTGCTCATAATTATTTTACTGCTCATAAGTGCTCCATTTATACCGTAGGTATGTAGGAAAAGTATTGTGTTTGCAAAAAAATCCGAAACCAGGAAGTTAGCGGAATTATCCGTTTCAGGTGTTTTTAAGACCATCTGAGTGGTTTTCAAAAAGTTGTCTTGTCAGTATGTGTGTGTGTTTGTGTATGTGTTTGTGTGTCTGTTAACATCGCAGCTCCGAGTGTATTTAAGCTAGAGAATTGAAACTTTGTAGAAAAATCAGTCTACCGCTGTAGTTGTGCTATTCAGAAAATATTTTTTTATGACTTCATTAACCAACAATAATGACTAAGCAAAAATTTTTAAAAAATCATAAAATATAGAGAAATAATGCGATCAGATTGAAATTTGGCACACATGTGACTATGAATAAGACTAACATAAGAGCTAAGTTTCATCTCATTATCAGTATTTAGTTCAATTTCCCCCCCTTGTTCTGTAGTGATTATTTGCTTTACTAAAATCCTTAAAACTTTTCTTAATCCATTTTAAGTTGTCCAGTACATACAGTACAGTCCAGGTATAGTTAATATATTGCTAGCTTTAAAACAGAGGTTTGCAAGTTGTTCTTCTTAGCTTTTCAAACATAACTCTTAATAAACATCCCTAGACTTGAAAAACATCCCTAAATGTTGAGTTTTTCAAATATAACACTTCATGATCAGGCTTGCCTTAATAAATTGAAAAGTGACATTGAGGCAAAATAATTTGTTCAATATTTGATTTTAAAATGATAGATAAAGCTCTAAGTTCATTCATTATGTAATCATTCATTACATAAGTTATATAAAATAAATTATTTTCTAATAAAATAATATGCTACCTAATGTGAGGGATTTATGGGTGGAGCAGAATGTTATAGCAGCTATATCAGGTGCACTGAACATCCTCAGGTAGAGAGAAAAGTGGAACGAAGTGTAGAGCAAGCCCACTTGGAGGACAACCACTGTAACAAGAATGATAGTTGCATTACACATCATCATAGATACATATACTAGAGAGGGCATAGCCTATCTTAATACATTTAGAGGCCTGAAACATCCTTATGGGACTCTCAGGGGCTCTGTGTAACCTCATTGAAACCTCCTCCAAGAGTGAGTTAAGGTTATCAATTGTTTTCGACTTCCCGCACATTGTTTTCGTTTTGATTTGTATTTTAAATGTTTTACTATATAAGTTACTGTATTTTATTATACTGATAATCGCGAATGGGGTCAGGTTACTTTTCCAATGTTTCAAAATGCAACCAATAGGGCCCCTCTAGTAATATATCTCTATGCACATCACAACCAAAACTAAACATCATGCAGTTTTCAATCAATAGAGAATAATTCTGGTGCGGAGGTTCACAAGGCTGGCCAATTCCCATTTAAAATGAGTGCTTCCATGCTTAACATTCTATTTCTTGCTTCAGTTCCAGTACTGCTGATCAGTAGCATCCCAACTTGTTATTTAATTTTCCCCATTTCTCAAAGAAAATGTGTATATTTATCCCATAAATTATACAAAACTAAAGTCATTATTTTAAAATAGGCATGGCACAGCATTATTCGCACTGATTTAAAGTTTGGTTTCAACTAATTTGTAGCCCAGTCAATTTAAATTACTTGGAAAAATCTAAAAAATTAAATAACAAGATATATATGTATTATTATTATATATATATATATATATATATATATATATATATATATATATATGTATATATATATATATATATATATATATATATATATATATATATATATATATGTGTGTGTGTGTGTGTGTGTGTGTGTTGTGTGTACAGGGTGTTTCATATAAAGTGTCTACCAAATTTAAATTACTTGGAAAAATATAAAAAATTAAATAACAAGGTATATATATATATATATATATATATATATATATATATATATATATATATATATATTTTGTGTGTAAGAAAAGTCTTAGTTTTATATCAAATCTATAAAAAGTGACTGTCTTTAAAAACAAAATTTTTTAGACACTATGTATGCGCAACCCAATCTATACACACTACAAAAAAGCCTCTAAGAGAGACAGGAAACTTGGTTAATGATGTCACAACAAATCTTTGAATAACAAATTAAAAGTTAACTATCTGTTAAATCTAAACAAACATGTAATCTAATATAAAACTGTTAATCTAATAAATAGAAGCAAACATACTTTACCCCAACTAAATATAATGGCTTTGTTCATGAGTCTGCTTTACCTAAAACAATGGAAGAAAGGATTTCTGAAGCCATCATCGGGGCATCAAATGAGAGAAAGGCGTCACAGAAAGAGGTGTAAATAATAAACAGCAGTAGAGACTGACCCAGTGTAGATACAGGTATGCTACGCAGGTTAGGGACCAGTTTAAAGTGTTTTAGTAGCAGTCCCAGTAATAGAGGGAATATTACCGTGATACCCAGTGTTACCATGGAGTGAACTGTTGATACTAAAGCTGTTGTGCCCAGCTACAGAACAAACACAATTAAATGTATTGGATTAGTAGAAACAATATAATTCTGAGTAAAGATATACAAGTAGAATGAGTGTGAATGGAGTCCATCATAAATAATAAAAGAAAAGAAGTCTCTCCACAAAACAAAACTTTATTGCCAAAGTACATTCAACCAAACTAGAGGCCATCATCAGTGCAAAACCTAACAAACAAGTTACAATAGAATAAATAAAAGTAAAAAAATAAAAATAAATAAAATATAAACATAAATAAAGCATAATGAATAAAATACATGGGAGATAAAATATGTAAGTATATAAATGTAATTAAAAGGAAAAAAATAATAACAAAATCATATAATGAATAAAAATGTGATCCCCCCCCCCCCTTTTATTCATTATGTGATTTTGTTTAATTTATTTATTTTTTCCTTTTAATTACATTTATATATGTACATATTTTATCTCCCATGTATTTTATTCATTATGCTTTATTTATGTTTATATTTTATTTGTTTTATTTTATTATTTTTTTTTATTTTTTCATTTTTTTTATTCATTCTATTGTAACTAGTTTGTTTGGTTTTGCACTGATGATGGCCTCTAGTTAGGTTGAAAGCACTTTACCAATAAAGTTTTGTTCTGTGGAGAGACTTCTTTTTTTATTATTTCTGAGTATGAAGTTATGGTCCTGGCGAGAGAGAGTGAATGAAAGCTAAGGCAATGGCAGAGGTTGAGACTCTATTTCGGCTGTAATCAACTATGATGAACTTTGTACAGGGGGCAATAAAAGTTCCCTCCCCCTCTTAAATGTTTAACCATTAGACATAAATTAATGAAACTTATGGTTCTTTTTTGAGTAAAGAGAACATCTTTTTGGTAGTCTAGTTAACTTCCGGTGTCCTGTGCAACACTGAACTTTGTGAGAAAAAAATGAAAATTGGAAGGTATACTTTTATTAGGGTGTTTGGGATCTAGGGATAAACACATTTTGCCCCCACACAGTTTTTTTTAAGGCCCCTATTTTGGTGGGAATAAGTGCCCAAAATGTAAAAATCAGACACTTTAACTTAAAACACTTGTTCGCCCTATCCTGGAATACACTGTCCCTATTAGGAATAACATAGGCATAACTAAATCTTAGAGAATTAATTCAATTCTTGTTATTAGACAAGTTACATTTCTTCCAGAAGGTCGTCGAGCCGGTAGGTTTCTATGTGTTAAAGAATTGTCGTCTGTCTGTCCCACGTCTGTTGTTCGTTGTGTAACCACCCTAAATTATCTTCCAGTAAACAATTCCAACCTCCCCTCTTTAAAATCCCTTAAATCTATCCTTTTTTAAAAATTTTATTTATTGAATAATACAACAACAATTGTGATTGTTACAAGTATTAGAGTTAGCACAGTTCTAATGGCTTTGGTAAGCTTGATAGAGAAACAATCCAGTGATTGCACTCAGGCGGGAGTTGGAAATTTATCCTAAAATTGTTTTTCTCTGCTTAGGAGCATATCGCACACCCGCGCGGATAGGGTTACATCTCAAAAATCATAGTTTTGAGAAAATCGAGTTTAAAGTTTTTCACTTTTTTTAAACCGTAATATCTTGACAACTACTTCGAATTTTTCTGAAAACTAAAAACTGGTAATTTTTATACTTATTAGTGCTTTAACATGAACATTTAAAAAGTAAAATAACTCAACTCTAACTGTATCAAATTTGACAAAATATATTTTTTTTATGAGATGTAACACTTGTACTAATAATTTTTTTTGGATATAGTTACATCTATAAATATTACGAAATGGTATTATATTTGAGTACATAATTATTCATGGATATAGTTACATCTATAATTATTACACATAGGCTTTATGTTTTTTACATACTTATTCCTGGATATGGTTACATCTTTCAATAAAACAAGAAGTAACCATATTTTACTAATCATTTTTTTTCATGGATATAGTTACATTTATAAATATAACGCGATAGCACAATGTTTGAACGTATGCTCAATCATGGATATGGTTACATCTATAAATATTACGCAAAGGCTTTATGTTTGGGTAGATACTTTTTCATGGATATGGTTACATCTATAAATGTCACATAGAAATCTTAATATTTAGCAAACCTTGAGCATGGATAAAGTTACATTAATAAATATAACAGTCTCCAAGCGGCGCGACCCTCTCTACTCCAATAATTGGATAACGAAATATCTGCTCTGAAGCGGCGAAAAATGGAGTTATCGTTATAACGACTCGAGGGATGGATAGAGAATTTTTTTCTGCATCAAACTGTGTACTCAACTTAAAACCGCCAAAAATCGAGATATAACCCTATCCGCGCGGGTGTGCGATATATGATATTTTTTGTAAAATCTTAATTTTTTAATATTTTTAATTGCTATACTTTTTTTCGATCTCTTATTTTAGTATTACTCATTTTAATTTTAAGATTTTTTCAGTATAAATTATGTATTATAACGCGCATTGATGTCATAACTTTAGTGCTACTTACATTTCTGTTAGCCTTTTACCATGTTACCTACTAGTGGCCCTCTTTACATGTAAATCTTTTGCAAAATAAATAAATAAAATTGAAACTTAAGTATGGGCATTAAAAAGTATTTGCCAAGAGTAAAAATCTTATTTTTACTTAAAAACACAATCATTTATTACTTTGTCAATTTTTAAAAATATCTGTGTTACTATTTTCTTTAAATCTAGCAGTGCCTATTAGGGACTATTATTACCTAAAAATGAGGGTAAGGTTTCTCTTTCCTCTCCATAGCGAGGAAGTAATGATATTACATAATTTGTCTCACTTTTTAAATTAATAATACATTGAGGCTTTACTTACTATTTTCCATGAATAAATGATGCATCATATGAAAAGGGACAAAATTGCTTACTTAATTAACTTATACAATAATAATAATTAACTTAACTAATTTCAACTTATGACTTAACTCAAAAAAATCGGGTACGGGGTACCTCAGAACTTTTCCTCATCACATCGGATTTGCTATGCTCATCCTCCCTGCTTTAACACACTTCGCTCGTCCTAAGAATATAAAATTTGCCAAATTTATAATGCAACATGTCCTTAGACTCCCTTTGCTCATCCTTAGATAGTAAATGGATCCACATCATTCTCAGCAGTCACCCATATAGCACTGACCACGCTCAATGCTGCTTAATTTTTATGATCCAATAAAAATCATGGATATACTTGTCATATTGAAACAACACTTAGTGCATTTATTTAACCAATCTTAAAATTGGTGGATTTTTACTTTTCCTCATTTATACCGTAGATATATGGGAAAAGTGATGTTTGCAAAAAAATCCGAAAACGGAATGAAACCAAAATTATCCGTTTAAGACGTTTTTAAGGCCTTCTGAGTAGTTTTCACAAAGTTGTCAGTCTGTATATGTTATCATCGTAGCACCCAGTGTATTTATGCTAAAGAATGGAAATTTTGTACAAAAATCAGTCTACCTCTGTAGTTGTGCTATTCGGGAAAAAAAATTGACATCATTAACCCGCAATAATGACTCAGCAATTATCATATTAATGACTTGTAGAAAAATAATACAATCGGATAGAGATTTGGCACACATGTGACTATGTATAAGACAAAGGCATGTTTTACTATAAATTTGGCAAACTGTATTTCTGAAGACAAGCGAGGTACCCCATCCCGATTTTTTTAAAATAATTTTGGTGGCCCAGTTGAAATACTGGTGAGCACTTTTTTCTTTGCTAGCTTTGGCTTAAATTATTATGCTTCATTTTTAAAAATAATTTTATTTCAACGCTGGCAACAGTAGTCACCTTTTTAAAAGATGTTGGCTACATTGAAAATTTGAAGTATGGTGCATACTCAGAGCTTTAGTACAAACACAGTATTTTTCCAAGGTACAAAAGTAATTTAGTAAGTACAATAAATTAAAGGATGACGTCTTACAAAAAGGAGCAGATAAATAGGAGATATAATGATTCCGATGAAACTGCCAAGGACCGAGTTGAAGACAGCTGCCGCCTCATTCCCGCCCACTGACTTGGTCAGTATCACAGCTGAAGAAACCGGGGGCGGCATACAGGAGACTGTAGTGAACCTAAGACACCAATAGTATGAAATAATAAATCGAGGGTAAATAGTGTTTAGTAAGACACTGTTTTAAAATAAATATATCAGTCGAACGAACCTTGAGACACTTTTAACTATTGCATCCTATTTGTTTTTAAATTGTTGAAATGGAAGCATGGAATGCAAGCATAGAAGCTATTTTATAATTTTGGGACAAATCTTTGCTTTTGTCCATCATCTGTATCTTTCAGAAGCAGACAACTTTCCTTTAGACAATTTGTTATAAAATTAAAAAAGTTTTACCTACTATACTTGCCAAGCTATATCTTTCTACATGTCAAAAACAGCTGTTTTTGGAAGCAGCAGGCGTCCAATTTCGGAAAAATGTCTAGAAGTACTTGGGTGACGTCACTGGATAACCACAGTACAAACTCCCGATGGGGGTGCTCTAAAGACACGTTTCCTGATCCATTTAAAAAATTGTTCACGTGCGCTCTTAAATTCTTATCATTCTTTATGTTTTACTAAAATGGCGGATTAAATATAGAGTAAAGTTGACAAAGACTTAAATTTTTATTTTAGTGTTAAGTTGAAAAGAGTAGCTAAATAATATTGAATAAATTACATTTTTCTCAAAGATTAAAAAAATAAGGCATACAAGAGGCATTGCCCGCACCAAATTTCAATAAAGATCGCTTTTGCACAAGAGTGCGAAATTGACAATTAATGTAACAATTCATAAAATTTTATCAGGAATAATTCATGGACGAAAATTAACCAAGAAACAAAGTTATTTTATTTATTGTCTTATTAACCTGCATAGCTATAAAGAAGTGTATGTTATGTGCAAATAAATATATCCATTCGCAAGATTAGTGAAAATTGATATTAGACTCATATCATTTGATACTACTGAGTTTTGCAAAACATGAAAAGTTGACACAATTTGTTTGTGATTATATATTGATTTTGAGATTAGCAAAAAAATGTTATCAGACTTTCTCATCTGCCTCTATGTTAATACATTAATAAATATCATTAATTACAGTTTTTCCAGGTAGCATAAAAATTAATAACAATATAATTTAGATTGAGTATGCAAGAAACAACAATATTAGAAGAGACGCTGTTTAAAGTAAAAAGAAATTATAAAAATCTAGTTAAAAAATAGATTGTTTTAAATAGAAGAGATAAGATAAGAAGTGCCGGGGGGCAGTGGGTAAAATAACCTAACTATCTGCCATCTACACATCGCCTCCCTTCCAGCTGTAGGGACTTTTTTCTTCCCTTTTACTGTGTTACAAGCATTGCATTTTTAGTCACGTGACCATGTAGAAAGATATAGCTCGTCGAGTATAACCGGACATACCAAATTATCAAATTAAAACTGAAAGATTATTCATTCTTGTAATGTTATATAGAAAATTATGGATGTGGAATAGACAAAGATACATTAAGAATCAATAAAATACTTTGAGCAGGGTGGATGAATATTATTTACCTTAGGAAAACTTGATACTAGGCAGTGGAGGGGCACAATAGACCCACAGAGGTCTACCAAATGGACACAATGACACATGGACACAATGCACCCACAGATGTCAACCAAATGGACACAATGCACCCACAGATGTCAACCAAATGGACACAATGAACCAACAGAGGTCTAATAAATGGGCACAAGGGGTCCACAGATGTCTAAATGCCTTAAAAATTATCAGAAAATGTTTGGCATACATAACCATCACATTCAGAAATGTATGTTCCAATTAGGGTCTAGATCAATTCAGTTTTAATTACTCTACATAATGTTAACACACAAAAACAGAGTTGGGATGATAACTCAAGAACAGTGAAGGTCTATTACCCTTTGAGTATCCAGTCGTTGGTACCAAAAGCATTACTCATAATAAAATTGATCAGTTGAATCAAAGCAGGAACGAAAAGAAAGGTGAAGAGCTGGATGAAGCAGTGGATTTTGTACTTCCTGGTGGCTAGTGAGAAATCGTAGAGACTGACAGACAACCCCGACAGGAGAAATATCAGACTAACAGCTACATACTTGGCTGTCCACTCTGGAGCAAGTACACCTACACATATCAAATTAAAGTTCAAAACATCTCAAACTACACTCAGTGCAAAACTTGATTATAAAGCTATCATGGAGGAACTATGATAGGTATCTTCCTTGGGAAGAGTGACAGGGAATGATTCAACAGGTACTCCCTCTAAGGGGTTGGAGTCACACATCTAATAATATGCCTTCCCTTACTGATAATTGTCTAGGTGTTAACTGTTTGTAAGTTTGTCAAAATTATTACTGCAATCTCTTAAGCCAAAACCTTCATACGAAATTTTCACCAGCACAGCGCTTAACCAAGTTCACAGCAGGAATAAATTCTAGTTTACCTCCAGTTTTGCCCAGCTCCGGGTATATTTCAGCACTAATAATACACACAACTATGCCAATTAGGAACCAGTTTTTAGATAAAACTCTATACATATTTGCACCATCGGCCAGTCTACCAAACACTCAACAGTGCAATGCCACACGTGTCACATTTTAACATATTACATTCCTATAAATCTAGTTAATAATTGTTAAAAACATAAAAGCCACATCCCTTATCAATTACCGAAACAAGACTTTGATAAGAACTTGTTGTTGTTAATTAACTTGTTAATTAAATTTTTTTGTCCATAACTTAAAATGTCGGACAATAAAGAAATCTAGCGATTAAAGGATATAATAATTAAGGTTGTCTATTGTGTATTGATGACGCCATAAGATGCCTCGATGCGTCTATCATAAGATCTCAGCAAGGTTTGTTTCCTTTGCTTCAAATAAGGAGAAACATGCATCTATTAACTAATTATATTACAATATTTTTTTGTAGGTGCATTTTTGAGCACTAACATCCCAAAAATTTAAAAATTCCTGTTATTATATCATTGACGCGTTATATTTAAGATAATAGTTATTTATGTCACTTGGCAACAAAATGGAATTTCGCAAAATGAAAATAAGTTTTAAAAAAATAACAAAAACTACGAAATCTTTCTACAAAAAACAAAACTTTACTGGCAAAGCGCTTTCAACCTGCAAAGAGGCCATCATCACTACAAAACCTACAAACAAGAACAACAGAAAAAATAAAAATAATGCGAAAAAACAAATGATGATGCAAATTAAATAAGTAATCTAAATAGTGTAAACTTAAAGTGATTACCGTTGAGATGTTAAAAAGGAAGATGAAGGAGTCTATTAGACCAAGAGCCCAGGAGTGTTTGTTAATAAAAAGTGTAATGGCTGGAACCGGTCCCAATTTTCGTAAATACCTTCCTGAACAAGGATCTGCAATTCTGCCGACACGTATCGGATGGGTGTCCCAGGCCGAATCCACTTTAGGGGTCAAAGGTTCTGCCTGGAACACACATCCAATACGAGTTGGCAGAAATGCAGATCCTTGTTCAGGAAGGTATTTACGAAAAATTGAGACCGGTTCCAGCCATTACACTGTTTTGTTAACTTGGGTGGTAAATTTGACCTGTAAGTGCGTTCTGCCTGGGACGCCCATCCGATACGAGTCGGCAGAATTGCAGATCCTTGTTCAGGAAGGTATTTACGAAAAATTGAGACCGGTTCCAGCCATTACACTTTTTATTAACAAAACACCCCTGGGCTCTTGGTCTATATGTTTTTTACTTGATATCAGAGTCAGACTGTCAGTAGGAGGCGTGGCCGCCTGTAACATAGCTTTCGGGTCAATCCATATCAAGTGTCCCAGACTTGGATGCTAAAAAAAAATAGATTTTGATAATTATTTTGCTATTGATACCCATATCTATGGTGAGTAAAAAATGACCAATAAAAATTTTTTATGGTCACTTTTATGGTCCTCCGACCCTAAAATTTAGTGATTTTTGACCTTCAGATAAGCAGCCGATACCCGGTTCTCGCTTGTACTACAGCAAAAATATGAACGGATCTGTTTATTTATTTATTTATTTATTTATTACACAATAACGGGTTTTTAGCCCAATTTTTATAATACAAGAAAAATACAATATTAAAAAAAAACAAAAATACACAAAATAAAAAAATACACAATTTTAAGATCAATTAAAGAAATAGTGTGTATACGAATATTTTAAAATAAGTTATTTAGGAGTTAATAATTAAGAAACTATTCTATATAGTCTTATCAATTTAAAAGAATTGCAGAATTCCATAAAAAAATCAAAAATAAAAATGTTTGATGCAAAATTAAAAAAAGACAAAGTGAAAATAAATATAAGTAAAACAAAATTGCTTAATTTATAAACATGATAAAAATTTGTTAAGAAAAATAAAATAAAAGTTTACCAATTAAAATATAAAACTAAAACGACTGAATTTTTACTATAAAGAAAATATGTTTGTAGAGTAAAAAAGAAACAATTCAATAAAAAAAAGTGAAATAAAAATGAATAAATTATTGCACATTGAATAGTTATTATTATTTAGTCTTCAGAATTTTTTTTAAAGAGTATAGTGATACATTAAACAAGTGGACATCACAACTGATATAATTAGCAAATCTTTGAAAACGAGGCAGAGGAGCAAAAAACAAATAATTGGTTGGATGGAAATTAACAGAAAATGTGTTTGAAGAACGAGTATGATGACTAGGTACATGAAAATCAATTAGAGAGACTAAATCAATACTATCTATTTTTGAATTCATTATTTTATACAAACAATATCAGCAGAATTTCTTCTAGTTCAAGACTTTGTATTTTTAAAATTCTCATTAAATTTTCATAGTAATTTTTCACTAGGTATTCTAAGTTTGAAATTAACATATTTCAGAAACTTGTGTTGGACTCTTTCAAGTAAATTCTTATGGATAGCATAGTTAGGAGACCAAATTTGAGACGAGTATTCTAATATTGGACGCACTAATGTGCAATACAGATGGTTAACAGTTTCAATATTCTTAAAATCCTTACATGATCTTAATACAAATCCAAGGCACCTTAAAGCTTTAGAAGTAATCTGACTTATATGTTCTATAAAAGATAATTTACAATCAAAAATTACGCCCAAGTCTCTAATAGAATACACTGATTTTAATGCTATACTGTAATAGAGTAGGTAGATTCTATGGACTATTTATACGAGAATATGTTATAAAATTACATTTAGTTATATTTAGAGGTAACTTGTTCACACAGCACCATTCATACAATAAATCCAAAGATTTTTGCAATGCAATAACATCTAACACAGTCTTGATTATCTTATAAATTTTGAGATCGTCAGCAAACAATAGATAGTTAACATCCTTAAAATTATAAATAAGATCATTAATAAAAATTATAAAAAGTAGGGGACCCAGATGGGACCCTTGTGGAACTCCTGAGTAAGCATAATAAATTGAAGAAATAAAAGATTTAATTTTTACAGAAAGTGTTCGGCCAGTTAAATAGCTAATTAACCAATCTAAAATTACTCCATGAAAGCCTAGTTCTTTTAATTTATATATAAGAATTTATACACAGCTTATCAAAGGCTTTACTAAAATCAGTGTAAGCACAATCAACTTGTAACTTAGCCTCAAAAGCTTTAAGAATGCAGTCTTGTAGAGTTAATAAATTAGTTGTAGTAGACCTGTTAGGGAAAAACCCGTGTTGACTAGGACTTATGATATGAGCAACACAAGGAAATATGTGATCTAAAACAATACTTTCAAAAACCTTAGGTATAGATGATTGCAGACAAACAGGGCGATAATTTTCTACATTTCTCTTATCTCCAGATTTATGGATGGGGGTGACATAACTATACTTCCAGTTATCAGGAAAAACTCCCATTTCTAAAGATTTAGTAAACAATAAATGAACAGGAACAGCTAATGCTACACATTTTTTTAGTATTGAGGGGGGAACATTATCTGGCCCAGCACTTTTGTTAGCATCTAATGAATTTAATTTAGTTTTTACCTCTTCTAATGTTATTTCAATATTTGAAACGTTTACATGAGAATCATAACTTACATTCAATTGGGAAACATCACCTTCAGAATTATCAAACACAGATGAAAAGAAATCTGCAAAAAGCTCAACAACTCCTTCGGCATTATCAGATTTTTTGTCTTTATAAAACATGGAATTAGGAATGTTAGAGCTATTTGATTTAAGTTTTCTAGTATAGTTCCAAAATTGCTTAACATTGACAAGAATAGATTGTTCAATATTATTAATATAATTATTATAACATTTTCTAGTTAGTTTATTACAGTCAGACCTTAAACAAGAAAATATTTTATACTGATTTTCAGACCCAGTTTCAGAGTAAATAGTATGAGCTCTCCATTTCTTATGAATGAGATCAATAAGCTCAGGGGAAAACCACTCTGGAAATTTATTTTTATCTCTAATTTTAACTATAGGAACAAATTTTGAGAACCCTTCATAAATTATACTGTAAAATTTAGTTGTAGCCATCTCTAAATCACAATCACTCATAAATAACCAGTCAACAGAACCAAAATATCCATTCAAACCATCAAAGTCTGTCTTGCTAAAGTTAAAGTAATCTTCTGTAAATTCAACATTTGTTTCTTCACACAATAAATTAATATTTAATTCAAGGCTTGGATGATGTCTATCGATATATAATAATTCTTGGGAAGCAGTACAAACATTGATAATCTGACTGGACATCACTAAATCTAAAATTCTATTATTACAATTACTCACAAAATTGCACTGAAAAAAGTCATTGAAATTTATTAATTCCAAAATGATAAGACTAGATTCACTTGTAGCTAGAGTTGCATTTCCATCAGTATTACACCACTGTATTTCAGGTAAGTTATAATCTCCCAACAGCAAAAATTCAGAATTAGGATATAACAATCTTAGCCTTTCAATTTCAGAGGAATGAAGTTGATATATGTAAGGAGGAGACCTGGGCGGAATATAACAACATCCTATCACATAGCTCATGGTTCCAACAGATAAATGAACAAAAAAAAAAAGCAAGCTTTGTTTAAAGCAAGCTTTGAGCTACATTTGGCCCTTTGACACTTTTACTCTATGACCGCTCCTTGGAGGGGCAATGGGGGCTCAAAATTTTAGGGTTTCTTAAAAATATATGAAAATTTTAACATTTTTTTATAATATGAATAAATCTGAATTAGGAGCTCCCAATTTTTTTAGGAGTTACTTACTTTAAGATAGGCAATCAACAAAATTTTTAAAGCTTGCGTTAAAGTGATTTTCAGTAAGTAAATGTTGATACAATTTACTGTTCTTGCTTGATCCATGTTCCCTAGCCCTGGTAAGTATGTTCCTGCCAGTTTGGCCCAGATACTCAGCTTGTCATATGCCAGATTGTACCATGTAAATCCCGCTCCTGTATAACGGTGGTATTGGGTCCTTAACGCAGCTTAAAATATTCCTCGAGGTTTTAGTACAGAAAAAGTATAATTATTTCGTTTAAGTACAGATGCTATGCGTTGAGAAATACTACCAAGGTAGGGAATAAAACACTATTGAGTATTGTTTATGTTGCTTCCTTATTCCTCAGCCATGTCTTTAAGAGTCAGTTTAGGATTCCTTTTCTTTATAATAGTGCCGACCATGTGCGTTGCATAACCGTTTGTCGTAGCTATATTATAAATCGTAGCTCTAGCTCTTTGTTATAGGCTAGACCATCAAGAGAAAAGTTATGTAGCCTATGTATCAGTGCGTTAAAAGCGCAATAATTTTGTGGATCCACGGGTGTTGAAAACTGGCTGGGATGACGTTATCTGTCCCTGTAGGCTTTCCAAAAATCTAAAATCTTAGGCTCTCTTCTTTTCTAATTATAGAAATGGACTTCTAATTATTAGATATTAATTATTTGTAATGGACTCCATTCCCGCTCATTCTAATCATTAAGTTTTTTTAGTTCCGAGCCGAAAGGCGGGAGTTAACTAAACAGGCCCCTATTTATTTTACCGGGCTTTTAAGGGCCTTATACCGTAGGCTAGGGCCATAAAGGGACATAACATTTTTGATCAAGGCCCATTAATAATATAATTAAAAATATATTTTAGATTTTTATGGCCCTTAGTCAATAAACCAAGGCGTTTAAGGGCCCCATACGAAGATTAGACCCCAATGATCTGGGCCCTAAAGTAGTAGTGCAAATGGCCCTAGAGATTAAACTAAACATAAAAAATAGTTTAATTAAATCTGGGGGCACGGCAGTGCCACAGCCAAGTGTCTGATAACTGAGTCTGATATAAAATTAATTCCACATCAAAATAATCCTTTAAAGTTTACTAAATCATGTGATCATGTACCTAATGCAATTACTCAAAGTCTATCATTATTAAATCAAACAAATTTAGATAAACTTAACCAACATGATGTTTCACCAAATGTAACATCTAAAAATGTTTTGATCTGCAAACAAAGTAAAGTCCATATCCGTAAAACAGATAAAGATTATGGAACAAATTCACACGACTCAGATGAGATAAAAATGAGTCTCTACAATGATAAAGAGTTAAATTCCAAAAATCAGAATGATGCAATAACCATCCCCTTAGATAAGAATAATCCCTCATCTGCCTCTTACTAAAAATAAAATGCAAATCAAATATGTAAATAACACCTTATTAATCAAATATAAACAAACAGTACTTAGCTATGTAACTTCTAAAAGAAAATCTCGGTAATCCTTTAAATTTAAAGTAATATCATCTAAATATAACTGTTATGTACTGGACTTCGGCACCGGAGATCCGGGGTTCACAGCCCGGGCTATGCTCTCAGTTTTTATGAATAGAATTTGATGTAAAAAGATTTCGCCAACTTTAACTTTACTTTGAGCGTGGTAGATGTGACCCACCCGAGGTGGTTCCCGCAGGGCAAATACCCTGAAGGGCCGAAAGGCCGTAAAACGGGCATTATTATTATAACTGTTATGCCCCAAGAGGCAATAAAATAAAATTCGATTATCTTGTCATAATAATGTTGCTCATATATATCTGGGGTCACGGCAGTGCCCCAGCCAAATCTTGCTTTATAAGGTACAAGTTTCATATCCAAGGCTGGCACTGACGAACACCCTTTTCTCGAAGCAATTCGGAGCATTTTCTACCCCCTTGTATCTTTAGACTGGATTAACCTAGAATCTTTTAATTTGGCTGACGTTAAGATCATATCAGAACAATATCACTTGTGAAATTACAATTCTTAATCTATTAAAAAACACGAGAAATTTATAAAATGACTAATTTCGACCCAGACTGACTGACTGATTGACTCACTCACTCACTCATCATAATTCATCGAAAAAGTTGATCACAGAGTAGCGCTCGATTTTGTGTTTGACAGTTCTTTTAAATACGCTAACACAACGTTTCACTTACATTCTTTACTTTTTTCTCTGAGCACCATTCTTTGAACACTTCATGTGCTTTGACATACCTATTTCCTGATTTGCCGGGTAGTAGGCTCTCTTTGGCATTTGTAGCTATTTTCAAAACATCCGACGGGGTAAGTTCGAAAAGTTCGTCTATATCTTTGACAATATTCATCACAAAACGCTATAGAATAAACTAACTTTTAAACTATATTAAATACGGGTTCGTATGATAAAAGTAGTAAATGACTTGACAAAAAAAGATGAGATAATAAACCCAAGACAAAAAGTGTTGCCTTTAAAATAATCAATAAAATTTAATTCTAATTAAAGATTTACATTACAAACTGTTTTATTCTAATTTTAATTAGTTAAATAATGCAATTATTCATTATATAAATAAATTCAATAGGCTTTTTATTATTAACTAATCATGTTTACAAAAATGATCTAGTAACTTTCTTTACCAGCATAGGCAGGGCGGCTGGGAAATGCTACTTTCCTGCAATAGGGCATCTCTAGTAATATATCTCTATGGTCAAGTGTACTGCGCACGTCTTCAGTTTCGCTTCGCTCGTTCTCAGACAGTAATTACATTCGTTTCATTCTCCACGGTAACCCATCCAGACTCTGACTTCGCTTTATGCTGCTTAATACTTGCCATATTAAAACCAAACTTTTAAAAATTAAAAAAAAAATCCTGTATAAGTCGTTTAATAAAAATTAAAATAATGCTGATAATGAGATGAAACTTATGATAGACAAATTTGATAGCCTTACGCTATTCTTAAACTAATCGATAGTTTTTTCACGCTTTATAAACATTTGATTTTTTTTTGCTTTGTCATTATTACGGATTAATGATACGATTAAAGACACATAGACAAACACACACATACACACAGATTAACAACTTTGTAAAGTACTACTTAGGACGTCCAAAAATTACCTGAAGAGATAATTCAGCTGACATTCGGGTTACGGATTATTAATAATTTTCCTATATACCTACGGTAGTAGGTAAAATCTCGTAGCAAGTATTTAAAAAACCTTTTCTATTTCTTTATTTGTTCTTGTTATAAGTTTCTTATCTTATTTTAATAAGTTATTGTTTTCTAAAATCTTTACTTTAACCGATAACAAATACAATACGTTATATTTTGCTGTTATTCACTATAAAGGAAGGATATACATATATATAATATATATATATATATATATATATATATATATATATATATATATATATATATATGAATTTTACCTAGGAACGCTTAAGGGACAAATGTTTTCTCCTTGAGGACAATCTTTTTACCAATCCTACCCCTTAAGACAAGAAGTACGGAAACTTATTCATAGTATAAAGAATACTTAAGCGAGGTATGCATTGCATAGAAAAGAAACGAGCATTTCAAAGGAAATTCGCCTGGCTTGCGGGCTTGACGTCAAAATTGTTTAAACGAAAAGACTAAAGTGTAGTAAACGTTTGTTTAGACGCCTTGACAATCACAGCTGCTGACAAACCCCCCTCCCATTCAGTCTAGCATTCAGTCCAGTTTGGAACGCTCGCAGAGAATGACTGTCGCGATATTTTACTTTTTTAACTACCATTTTATTTAATGTTTTTTTATTATTTTATATTAATTTTTTAATTATTGTTGACTTTGCGTGGGCGAAGATGGACGACGAAACTACAGTAAGGGTTGCAGTGAGGTGAGTCTGGTTTTCATTACAAATCGATATGATAACGCTTCTAAACACAAATATATCTTGTGTTTCTGCATCGATACGAACTTGTTAACTTCATTATGACTTTTTCCGCTCTCTTCTATGTTCTAATTATTTTACAAATAAATTACTTGTGTTCATGAAATTAAAACAAAAAACATGTTGGGCGTGTTGGAGATGTGTTAGCATTTCCTTTTGGTTAATTTGTAACCCAGCACAAAGTGAACTTTGAGTTTATATTTTAAACGGTTCAAGTAAATATGAATTCTCTTTGCTTTTCATCTTTTCATAAATAATTAGAATATTGGTAACACTCGCAATTATTCGTAGCAAAGGTCAGTTATCTTGACCTTTGAAGTATTTTAATTAATGTTTAAGACATTTTTTATTGTATATTTTCATCTGGAATAGTTTCCATGCAGTCCAAAGTTTATCCCTTATACATAAAATGATTTTCATATTTGAGATGGTTACAGTTCAGTGGTGTTCCGTCTAACTTGCTCGACACCCCGAACAACTTAGAATAATACTCAGGAGCACTACTGATAACACCAAAGGCGGTTTACTGGTGGACTTGAGTAATGCTGCCTTCCTAGCAATATACAATATTCTAAAAAATAATTGGCAATACTTCTGGTTGCTGAATTATTATGTTCTATTATTAATTAATGATTGATTATTCATAAAATACTAATATAAATATTAGGTTCATTGCAATATTTAAACCATTTTAAATTATATTTTAACGTTTTTAATTCAAATTATGTTAAAAGTAGTCCTCGTCAACTAAATGCCACCCTTTTGCCATCTAAGACCAGTTTTATTAAATACTAAGCAGGTGTTTTAAGTTGTTATATTTGTTCTTTACGATCTTTCTTCATTAATAGATATTTATGACACATATTTAAAATGTTTTGTTGTTAGGGTGGTACCCCTATTTAAGTTCACCAGTCAACCGGCTTTCGTGTTATCAGTGGAATTACATTGTGTTTACGGTCATATGCTCCTTCTATATATAGTATTATTCTAAGGCAAACAGTTATAATCTCGAAAAAGAACATAGTTTTATGTAGTTATAATTTTATAACTATATATATGAAAGCACTGACGATATAAGGCACTGATGATGACCTTATGTTAGGATGAAAGCGCTTTCCCTATAAAATATTAATTTTGTGAAGAAACTCTTTTCTTCGGACCTTAGTATGAATAACCCCACTTGTCCTTGACTGCATAAGAAAATATTTTATTTAGTTTTGTTGACAAAAAAGTAACAAGCCCTCTCAAAAACGTCTGCCAGTTTCCATAAAATTGGATTATAAAATGGCAGCAATCACATATTGATTAGAACAGAGCTCCGTTTCACGAAAGTACAAATCTTGTATTCTACAAGTAAAAAGCTACTAGTTTACTAATAATTGTAAGAAATTTGTTTCACTATAAAAGTGATAATAAATTTTGTGATATAAATTTTGTTTCAAAATTAAAAAACACTAGTGTTTTTTAATTTTAAGATAAAACTTGTAATTTACTGAAGTTACAAGTTTTATCTTAGATCTTTTATGAAACGAGTAAATTTGTGTCAAATTCTAATAAAATTTGATTATCCCTCCTGCAAATCTTACAAACTATTGTACAAAAACAACTTGTAACTACAAATGTTAAAATTAAGCGTTTCACGAATATCACCTACAAGATTTTTTTGTAAACAATATGTCAAAATATTATTAATATTAGTTTCATTCATATCAGTAAATTATTTTGATAGCATTTATTTCTTAAATACTAGAAGTAATATTTATTAAAAAAAATCATTTTACAAACTCATACTGAGCACTGAAATACTAATAAACTAAAAGTTAGGGATAAAAACTAAGTTTTAATTAATAGAATGAACTTGTAACTCAGTCTAACTCGAACTGGGGTAGACATTTTACAAGTGATTGTTACAAGTAATTGTAGTGGACTAGATAATGTTGCTTATGAATTATAAAAGTGTTACAAATGTACCAGTGTATCCCTGGTAACACTTGTACATCACAAGTTGTGTTTTACAATTTTTGTAACTACAAGACTTGTACTTTCATGAAACGTAGCCCTCATAATAATGTCAACAGTCAAAATATTTTTTATTTTTAAGGTTCAAATCACTTTAATAAAATAATAAAAATAATAAAATAACGTTTTGGTCAAGCTGGTTGTAAACCTGCCTATATGACCAGCTTAGCCAAGACTTTACTACAGTAATTTTGGCTTTTATTATCCTGTTTTCAAACAGGAACTTCTTTGTCAAAATATTGTGTAAAAAACCCTCTGTGTTATTATTGGTGCCCGAATAAAAAAAAAAAAATAATTTGTCCAAATTTCTGTTACAAAATAACTGCCATCAATGACGCTAACATGATATTTTGTGTGCCCACTTCTACCGAAACTCGAGGCACTAAATGTAGCCCTAACAGCCACAGCTTTCTTCTTTTGACATCTGCATGCCTTATGACAGCCCTTAATACGTGCCAGCCCTTGATTAAGCTCACTTGTTGATTTTATTCCACTCTAATTTACATGACTAAAAATAGGATTTTGCTGCGTATACTCACTTACTATATGTAGGTCTGAGTGCCTAGCTGTTGCAAATACTGAGCTATCATACGCTGGCACTAACAGTTATGTATGTAATTCTAAACTGAGAAACACAAAACACTTGTATAGACAGTGAAACACTTCTATTTTTGCTAATTATTAGCAGTGACAGGGGGGGGGGGTCATTCTTTAAATGAATAATTATTTTGATTTAAAATACTTTTGAATTAAAAAAAAATATAAATATCTAGGCATAAAAACTAATATATATAGGTTTACCTGCAAACTAATTGAAATGCTCTATCTCTCTCCTAAATTTAAGGTTGGAATCCTTAGACTAGTGCAAAACAACCTATGAAATCAAGGATATGTCCCATATACTTCATCCCACATATTGATTGACTTTTATCAATAATATTTGAAACCAGGAATAAGACCAACATGTCTGCATGAAACCTCTACTAAAACCAGAGTCAGCTTTGAATCTTAAAGATCATCATCAATGCCTAAGAGAAAAAAAATAAAGAGAATCCTTTTCTGTATTTTGGAAAAAGTCTTATAGTGTACTTCCCCTATTTATGTTTCCAAGCCAAGCTATAGGTTTGTTACACTTGTTATGACCTTCAAATAAAAGGGTGATAGGCATTGTTTTTTGCACATACATATATATATATATTATATATATATATATATATATATATATATATATATAATATATATATATATATATATATATATATATATATATAAATATAATTATATATATATATATATATATATATATATAATATATATATATATATATTATATTATATATATATATATATATATATATATATATATATATATATATATATATATATATATATATATATATATATATATATGACAGTGAGTCCCTCTCTGTCAGACGAAGAACATAGTTCGAAACGTTACAAATTTTATGTAAGTATTTTCTTAGTGTTTCCTATATTAAATTCTGTATATATAGTATATATATATATATATATATATTATATATATATATATATATATATATATATATATATATATATATATATATTGAGATATTTGTGCCTAATCTTAACTCTTTAGCATAAACGTAGTTAGAGTTATGCGTAACGCATACAGACAGACAGCACGATAATAAACACTCATTTCAGAACATCATAAAAATGTCTGAAAGAGATAATTATGATAAAATTTCGGTTTTGGATTTTTAGGGTGAACAAAATACTTTTCCATATTTTTAGTGTTGTGTAGAAAAACTAAAAGAATAGTTGACAGCTTGATAAGACTTAAAAAAGGATGCATATATATATATATATATATATATAATATATATATATATATATATATATATATATATTATATATATATATATATAATATATATTCAATAATATATATATTATTGAACGAACGTAAGTGAGTTCTTACATTGTATATATACAATGTAGGTCCTATGCTTCTTCTACAATAGTTATTAGTGTTATTTTAAGATTTAAACCAATTATTTGTTTAAAACTAGATTTTTTTTGCTTTCACCACTTTGCGGGGTAATACCTTATTGTAGTCCACTCCATTTGTAAAGCATGTGGTGTGGATTATGTGAACTGGTGAAAAATTAATGCTTAATCACAGTAATAGGTTAATTTTAAAATATATGCTAGTAACGTTAGTAATTTACATCACGTAAGTGATGCCAATGTTACTTGATGATAATCAAGTTATCACAGTTGTTTTATTCACCAGTCAATGTAATCATTATCACGCGCTTTAAACTAATATTTTATTTTCACAGTGCTTCCCGGTGGAAAACACCTGATTTAAAAAGGTTTAGAGTTAATATCATTGTGTAGATACTTAACTTGTATAGAAGTGTGTTTGTTTTACTCATTACAGTAGTACCAATGTCATGTCAGTTAACAAATTATTTCTAAATATAGATCCACTGGGTAACTTCCTCTTGACAATGTCATGTTTCCTTTTATATTTTATATTTAAAGATACTTTTGTATCGAGTATTAGAATGAAGTGACAGTTGTATAACCATCACACTGCACTAAAGTAGAAAAGTTTTGTTTTCAATCTTTTACTTTTACTTACCTTCAACTGTAGGTTTATTGGTAAAGTGTTGTGTTGTCGCCTGATGATTGTCCAACATTTTTTATGTGGGAGTTTTCGGACACCCTGAATGATTAACATTTTTGAAATTAAGTTCGTTTTAACAAACGATTTCATCTCATTATCTGTATAAGGTTATATTAGCATAGTTGTTACACACACACACACACAGATATATATATATATATATATATATATATATATATATATATATATATATATATATATATATATATATATATATATATATATATATATATATATATATATATATATATATATATATCAATTATATATTATTATATCATCTACTTGAAATATATACAATACGGAAATAGTTATTTACGTTCCGTATAAGGGTGAAAAAGAGTCATTACGCCCCGGTTTTTGTTGGGCACTGAGGTGCAAGCCGAGGGTACCATTATGTTTAAACCCAGAGGCGTAGCCGAAGGGTTTATAGGGATGGTACCTGAGGCGGAGCCGAGCAAACTAGCAAGTTAATGTTAAGGAAATTAAAGAAGTTTCTAATTACTGTTTTCTCCCGTGGTACGTACAATATGTCTCCTCTGGAAGGGAGAAAAATCTAAGGAATAAGATTTTAATTTGATTTAAATATAGGAGCTTTTGCCTTGTATTATGTCTTATTCGTATAACTTTTATACGACAGACGGCTAAAATCGGTTGACAGCGTGGAAAAACAATGCGAGGGAGCCAATAAGGTTAGTCCTTGATGTTAAACCACGCCCTCAATTCCAAATAAGGCCAACCTTATAGGATCCTCAACACTATTTTCCCGCGCTGTCATCTGATTTTAGCAGTATTTTAGCAGATTTTTTTACTTTAATTACTTTAAGTACTTTAATTACTCACTAGAATAATACTTAATACACATGAAAACCACATAATTGTTATTTACCCAAGAAAGAATGAGTCAAAAATAAAATTGAATTACAGATAAATGAAAATATACAGAGGTTGGCTTGCCTAGTCATTCAATTCTAATTAACAGGAATGCCAACTTAAAGTTAACTTTAAGACAACACTGATTTTTATCCAGAATACTTCCCGAGTAGTAAAAAAATGATTCAGTATTAATATAAATATTATATCGTTACATTTTATCTTTTTACTTATCCTTCTTTTTGGTTATTTATAAAACAATAGTTTTAATTAAAGTAATATTTAAAACAAGTAGGGAAACTCCACATGTAAAAAAAAACGCTGATAGCTAGTTAAAAAATAAAAAATAGGTAAAATTAGAATAACTGCGCATGCGCCTTTTCGGATTTAGGTATTTTTATTTAATTTTATTGGCAACCCTGATAACATTAGGTGAGTTTTACATTTCATCCTGTTTCCGTACTTTTATATGTACGTGATATTTTAATGATTTTGTGTTAAATTCTGTTAAATAATTGTTTTAATAATTTAGTTAAAGAAAAAGAGAAACTATAGTAAAGGTAAATCTCATGTTTTTATTAAGATTTTGAAGAAAATGAAGACGACAGTGTATTGCCTTAAAATTACGATTGCTTTGATTACATTCAAAAAAATTAGGTTAAATTTGAAACAGAACAGATGAAGAAACAGGTTTTTTAGTTTTGTTGGTTTACTTTTAAATTAATTAAAGTTAAATACAGTTAAAAGGTGAGATTTATCTTTACTACGCTATAATAATGGCTATAATGATTGAAATAGCTGATCTACTGACTGCGTTGTTTATCTAAAATACGATAAAGATAAGGTAAGAAAAGTAGTGACGCCATTTTTATTTCTACTGTATTTAAGTAAAAATTATATGTTTTATTTAGAGTTTTGACGTTGCAACATTATCAAAACACTCTAAAACAGTAGCAAATATCATAAAAATACTATTGTCTTGTTGAAATTATTAATTAATGCCTCAGTATTTAGTAAAACGATCAAAACAAAGTTTCCCGGACTGGATTCGAAAAATGGACGGAGAGTAAATCACTTTCCGCCCTGATTTTTATTCCCTCCTCATTTTCACTAACAGGCCGTAATACTGTTTTCCTCCCCGAAATAAGGAGGGGAAGTTAATTTTTTCATCCTTCTAGAGGAAAAGGAATATTACGAATATTTTTTAAATTATTCTAATATTTTATTTGTCAGCAAAGTTAATGGCTGAGGAATGTAAGAGGGAATAAATTGTTAGTACAGTTTGTCCTTAGGGTGAAGAAAAAAAGCACGTTGTTAGGGACAGCGATCTTTTTGGATTGTGGAACGGCGAGTACCATAGAGATATATTACTAGAGGGGCCCTATTGGCCGAATTTTGGAACATCGGAAAAGTAATCTGACCAAATTCAATTATCAAAATAAACCAAACAAAAATACAGTAACTTATAAGGTAGAACGTTGTGATACAAATGAAAACACAAACCATGTGTGTGATGCCGAAAACAATTGATTTATTATAACCTTAACTCACTCTTAGAGGAGGGTTTAATGAGGTTACACAGAGCCCATGAGAGCCCCAAGATGGTTCAGGCCTCTTTTTATATTGAGATAGGCTATGCTCTCTCTAGCATATATCTCTATGGCAAGTAGCTTCTCCATCAAAGTTCAAATAAGTACTTATCCGGCTCCTCCCACTCACGGTTGTTTTTTACCTGACCGGTAGTTATATTCTGAACATAGCTGACTTGATAGCTCAAGCGCCTTCATCTTTTATGTTGACATAAAACATTAATAAAACTTATATATAGGGTACTAATGTACCCAAGCCTTGTAGTTAGTTTTCTATTGTTCTCTTGTATTTAACTTAGTGTATCTATTAAATAAATTTATTGTTTTTAAAATTTTTTAATATTATTCGTTTCACGTAATTCGATAGTACCGCCTTATGATCCACCAACCTCAAACTTACAAAGTATGAACAAATATAAATGCTAGGTAAATGTTTGTTAATGAAGGATTTCTTTCAGAGGTTCTTCACTAGGGGGAGGGGTCACACAAATTTATGGGGGGGGGGGGGTAACAATTTTAACCCAGTAGTAAAAAGAGAGGGTTAAATTTCTCCCTACACAGATTAAATCAAGTAAAACTTTATCCAAGGAATTATAATTTTATGACTATAACCCCTCAGACCCTCCCCTCCCCTTGAAAGAAACCCTAAAGTGCATTTGATGAAATAACCTTATTTTGGCTTTGAATAACATGGATTCTATTTTACTTAGTTAAATCAATATTAGACTGGTAGACAAAGTATAGAGTGTAGGGGAGAGTGCATAATAGAGATCTGGCGAGTTAGATATATTTTGCTCTCCTGAGTTCCTTTGTTACTTCTGCTTGTATCCCGATGTTTGACTAGTTGTGAAAAACGTCCTGTATTGGACACTATGGGACAGAGATTGGCTAGCATTTACCATTCTGTTACATTTACTTAACTAATTTTCTTTTTATATATATATATATATATATATATATATATATATATATATATTATTATATATATATATATATATAATATATATATATATATATATATATATATATAATATATATAATATATATATATATATATATATATATATATATATATATATATATATATATATATATATATATATATATATATATATATTATAATTTACTTATTTATTTATTTTTAAATAAATACGTACCCACAAGTACGCAATCGATTGGAAGTTTAGGATAGGACAAATATTGTCGTTTATGATACGTTGATAAATGACAGGTGGTCATTCATAAGACATAGGTGGATATCTTAATCTTAAATCAGGGGTTGACATCATGTTTTAACAAGAAGGGCTTACCTGTAAAAGGGTGTAGGCACTGGCTTCGGTGGATAAATTTGGCTGTGCCACACAGTTTTCACCCTAAAGAGGCTGGTATAAAGTGGAACTCGAAATTATGATTATTTGTCTGGTGATTAGGGATTCTCTTACTTTGAAATGTGTGGTATTTTTTCATTGTTTATCAAAATTTGTTGAATAGATATTGATAAAGTTTTTGATTTGTTAATTGTTTAAATTTTTTGCACGCCTCTCATTGTGCGTGCCATGGGGTGCTCTTGTCATGAGTTACTCATCGTGTGATTTGCTTGCTGTACTTGAAATACCTTCAATCCTTATAGTTCTTTAAGAAATGCGATAAAATGTGTTAGATAGGGCCACGGGTGCTTAACTCAAGGCTATGAAATTGATGAACAATGTTGTGTTTTAGACATTGTTGGATTTGAGATAAAAACTTACTTATGATATATAACGGTAACGACTATCTGTTACTCCTAAATTTTGAACCGCTTTCTCTTTATTTATTTTTACAGTAGAAGTTAGTTTTTATATATTTATTCTGAATGTTAAAGTTGATCTGTGTTCATGCGATAGAATTGCAACATGGCACGAATTTCAACCTATTCGCGAATCAAAGCGATAGTTGTTAGGTTGGTAGTATTAAAACCTTGATAACGAAAGGCTGTTCGAAGACGTTGAGAGATTTGAGTCATTTTACATTTTTATAATATTTTAATTATGAGTGCTTATTTTTTTTATATCATCAACAAATTATGTTTTATAATTAAAACAAAAAAAGATGTCAAAATAAAACTCTTTAAATCGTTGAAAATAAGATTACATCTACCTCTCTCTATCAGACTAAGTTAAAGCATCACCTTTAATAAAGAAGTATCACCCTCTTGTTATCACTGCATTTGGAAAGACTCACTGTTATCAAAATATAGTGTTGCGATTTATGTATCTAATTAGATAATAAATGCTTCCGCTAAATTTCATTTCGATACCGGCTATTTTTTTTTAAGTATTGTCTTTTGCAATACTTTATTGTTAGTGCTTTTGCTAATATTGTAGTCTGAGCATCAGTTGAAAAGAAGGAACTCATATTCTAGAGTAGGAGTGTATCATAGCTTCCTAATGTAAAACATCAGGTACGGGGTACCTCGGAACTTTTCCTCAACCTTCGGACTCGCTTCGCTCGTCCTCAGAATAAAATGGTTAACAAATGACCTAGGGTTTTTAAACTTCGGACTCGATTCGCTCGTCCTCAGAATAGGATGGTTACCAGTCATTTTTTAACAAAAACAAGTAAATAATGGCGGCTTGATATCACTTCAGTATTTAAGCATATTTTTTCCGATTATTTTTAAAAAAGTATACAAGAACGTTAAACTTCGCATAATCTTAATTGAGAAAAAGTTCCGATTTTTACTCGGTTTTATTAAATTATTTGAATTTTTGGCGGAAATTTGTAACCTTGACAATTGTAAACAAACTTTTACGTTTAACAAAAGTGTCGCACTAATTAATAATTAAGTTCGCTTAAAACTTTTTAACTAATTAGTAGATTTTGATCAGAGTTTTTTATATTTGTTCCTATTTTTATGCGGTTCCAACGACGTGTTATATGTCATAAACACGTGTATACATTTGGTACTATTTAGTCAAAATTTTAAATTTCAAAGTAAATAATTTCAAAATGGCGGCCAATAGCAAAACGAAATTCGGAAGATTTGTTGGTTATAATAAGAGGTATATTCCTGCCAAAATTCAAGTTCATCGGGTTATTTTTCGATTTTTTACGATTTTTTTAATTTTTTGCTGACTAAGCAAATAGGGTTGGTGGTGACATAAAATTTTGATATTCCGGGCAGCACAACTAGACCCAAAGACTGATTTTTGTACCAAATTTCAACTATCTAGCCATAAACACAGTGGGAGTTATGCGTGACAGCGACACACACACACACAGACAGACAGACATCAAGCTAAAATCGGTTCAGATGGTCTTAAAAACACCTAAAATGGATAATTCAAGTGAAATCTCGGGTTAAAATGTTTTGGGTGAAACCAATACTTTTCCTCAATATACCTTCTGTATAAGAAGGTGAGGAAAAGTAAAAACTATTGCTAATCCCCGCCGCTACCTTGCACTTATAACACTACTACAACCTTTTTATCGTCAGGTTATAAACATGTAAAGTCAAATCTTAGTTCTTTATTATTGTGTAGTGGTTAATTGTACATGTTCAGTCTTATAGTTCAACACATAGTTAAAATCAGTTGACAGCGCTAGAAAATAGTGTTGAGGAACCAATGAGATTGGTCCGATTTGAAACGGTGGGAGTGGTTTAACATACATGAATAACCTCATTGGTCCCATTGCTTTAGTTTCCCACGCTGTCAACTGATTTTAGCAGTGTGTTGCACTATTAGAAAATAGTATGTTGGCACTGAAGTAATATATAAATCAAGTAGAGAAACTCTTATACTAACATGTTTAAAAAAATTCTGACATGCATGATCACCTGATAGCTGGCTCAAAAAATAAAAAATAGCTAAAATTGGAATAACTGCGTGTGACCCTTTTTGGATTTAGGTTTTTTTATTTAATTTTATTGGCAACCCTGATAAAATTAATTGAGTTTTACCTTTTATCGTGGTTTCGTACTTTAATATGTACGTGCTAATAATGATTTTGTATTAAATTTTGTAAAATATTTTTGATATAGAAAATAAGAGAAACTATAGTAAAGGTAAATCACATGTTTTTATTAAGATTTTGAAGAACATACAGACAACAGTGTATTGTCTCCATAATAACTTAAAATTACGATTTCTTTAACTATTTTCAAAATATTTAGGTTAACGTAGTTAAATTACTAATTACAATTAATATTTGAAGAGAGAAATCATATCACTCACAAAAATTTACTAAGTTAAGTAGTGCACACGAAAAAAAAGTTTAATTAGCCGCTCATTTAAAGTAATTTAAACAAACCTAGTATTTAAAGATTCGCACTTTTAAACACCGGCGCTTCTTTCTCTAGTGGTATTAATTTGATCTGTTTCTTTGTGAGTTAGTGGTTTTGAAGTACAAATGAGTTATCAATGTAGTAAAACAGTAGATAACTTGTCACGCGATCCGGTGTGGTAGGATTACTAGGTTGTAGGCTAGGTAAGCACTACGCTCGAGTACCTGTTTCTATTTATAATGCTATTGTGTTGTATTTAGCTCTATTTAGTGCGTAAATAAGAAGCTTTGTTGATTTCCTCTCAAACTCTGTTGTTACCTGAAAGTTTTCGTTAACCCAAGCATTTGTCTCTTAAAAATGTGTCCTCTTTATTATTTGACTTAATCTCGTGACAATGAAATGAAGAGGATACGCGGATGATTATTTGTAGCAATCAGATTCGCATTTTATGACGTCAAACTTCTCCCACCGCGTATACCGTGCTGCTTTTTGTCTTAAATTTTGAGATAAGATAGGAACCATGGGTAACTGTTATGTACTTAAAAATGTAAAACTATTATTATGTTCTGTTAAAGCTTAATCGCAGTGACACTAAAAATTAGGCGCTTGTTACTAAAAATTTAGGGGGAAAGGGGCACAAAATTTGCATGGATTCATTGCCCCTTCTGCTCTAAATCCGCCTATTTTTCATTTTTACTTTTCCTCATTTAAACCGTAGGTATATAGGAAAAGTATTGTGTTTGCGAAAAAATTCGAAACCAGGATGTCCCCGGAATTATTCGTTTCCAGTGTTTTAAGGCTTCCTGAGTGGTTCACAAAGTTGTCTATGTACATGTTATCATCTTAGCTCCTTGTGTATTTATGCTAGAAAGTTGAAACTTTGTACAAAAATCAGTCTACTGCTGTAGTTGTGCTATTAGGAAAATAATTTGTTTATGACATCACTAACGTTATAATGACTCAGCAAAAATTCCAAATAATCATATGAAACGCGGAATGATGCAATCGGATTGAGATTTTGCACGCATGTAGCCATGTATAAGACTAACTTATGTACTAATATGTATCTAATATGTTATATGTTTCACCTCATTATCAGCATCAGTTCAATTTTCATCGAATGACTTGTGTACGTTTTTTGAAAAAATTGGAAAAGAAAAGTTTTAATTTGGTACACGTTTATATCATTCCGTTATAAATACTCTTAAGTGCACTAAGTTGCGTTTTAATATGAAAAGTATATCAATGATTTTTGATGGATCATAAACGTTAAGCAGCATTGAGGGTGGTCATTGCTGTGTGGTTGACCGGATGCATTTATTATTTAAGGACGAGCGAAGCGAGTCTGAAGCAGGGAGAATGACCTTAGCGAATCCGATGTGACGAGGAAAAGTTCCGAGGTACCCCGTACCCGATTTTTTATACACAAATTATTTAAGTTTAATGTTGATTTTGAATGGAGAATTTGAAGTGTAGATTTGGAACAGCTGTTTAGAGAATGATTAAGGCACACTTCTTTCTGAACACTTCTATGACCTTACTTTTCTTTAATATGACCATATGTTCACTCCTTCGGTGTTACTTTTATTTCTAATATTAGTCAAGTTTGTACTTACTTGCTTTGCACTTAATTCAACTTTATTAAGATGAATTTTGTTTTGTTTATCGCTTCTTATTGTGCTTGATTGCATTGCTTAATGGATTGCTCTTGAAGGATTGTTTACTTTAAATATTAGTTTTATATGCTAGAACAGTACTAATAGCTATGGACATATGTAGCGATATCTAGGTGTTTATTAACTCTAGGATGGAAATGTGTGTTATCGCGGACTTCGCGTAGGTTGCTTATTAAGTTAGACTTAATATTCTCATGTAAGTCATGTGATGCTTTTAAGTTTAATATATGACTGTACTGATACTCGACCTGATTTAGGGCTTTTTCTCCCACCATCGAATATCCTCAATACAGTAATCTGAAAGATAATGTAGGGATGGGAGATACAATACAGGAATCTGTATGACAATGTAGGGATAGAAGATACATTACAGGAGATAAAATGCAGGAATATGTAACACAATGTAGGAATAGGAGATACATTACAGGAGATACAATGCAGGAATTTGTAACACAATGTAGGAATAGGAGATACAATACAGGAATCTGTAACACAATGTAGGGATAGGAGATACATTACAGGAGATACAATGCAGGAATCTGTAAGACAATGTAGGGATAGGAGATACATTACAGGAGATACAATACAGGGATAGGATACTTAAGGAGTTATCAACAAGACGGGGCAATCTAGATTTTCATTTAAAACCCTAGCTTCGACTTTGGAAAATTACATTTTTTACTTTTCCTCATATGAAAAGTATTGTGTTTGTAAAAAATGCGAAACCGGGATGTCATTGTAATCATCCGCTTCAGGTGTGTTAAGGCCTCCTAAGTGTTTTTCACAAAGTTGTCTTTCACACACACATACAAACATGTGTGTGTCTGTATGTATGTGTGTGTCTGTTATCATTGTAGCCCCCAGTGTATTTATGCTAGGGAATGAGAACTTCGTACAAAAATCAGTCTATAGGTGTAGTTGTGCTATACGGAAAATATTTTTTTATGACGTCATAACTTAAAAGAATTCATTAAATCTTAAAATTTGTGGATTTTTACTTTTCTTCATTTCAACCGTAGATCTATAGGAATAGTGTGTTTGTAAAAAATCCCAAACCGGGATAAAACCGGAATTGTCCGTTTCAGATGTTTTTAAGGCCTTCTGAGTGGTTTTCACATCATTTTCTTTCTGTCTGTTGATTTTATTTAATTACGTTTTGTTGTATTTTATTCTCTTTTTTTTGGGTCGGACCCCCTTATAAATGTTGGGGGGGCTGCCACAAAAAAAAATATTACCCCAAACAACTTCTTTTGACTTGAAACGGATTTTGAACCAATAAACATTTTTTTTGGTTGGGTCCCCCTTATACATTTTGGGGGTGCCGCCCCCGGAAATAAACAAAATTTTCGGTCACCAGTATAAATTTAGAGAATACCACCCCCTAAAAAATTGGCTCTAATAACTTAATAATAGGAAACACTTTTTATTCCCAAAGGAGAAAAAGTTACTTTTTACTCTCAAAGGAGAAAAAGTAACTTTTTACTCCCAAGGGAGTGAAAAGTAACTTAGGGAGTAAAGAAAAGTGCTTCTTTACTCCCTAAAAACTAGTCAATAAACTTTACATTAAACACCGTCTGGAGATAAAAAATAATAAAATATTGTTTTTAGAAGACAGCGATTATATACAAAAATATTACTAAAATATCATCAGAACTGATAAATTTATGAATTGTGATAAAAATGATTGATATAAGAGGTTGTTTGCATAACATTTTAATATAACTTTAGTCATAGTTATTATGATGTACAAAAAGAAAGATGAAAAAAGCAGACACAAAGTAAGCTATTAACATTTGTTACAAAATGAAAACAAAGAGATCACACAAAAATCTCGATTTAAGTCGAGTTCAAACTATATATGTTGATTCATTTCAACAAGATTAAATCCTAATTGATGACGGACGGAAGTTTAAACCACAGATTCATTTAAACGACACAATATAATTGTGCGAGAGACACAATATAATTGTGCGAGAGACACAATATAATTGTGCGAGAGACACCTAGGAAACAACGAACAAGCAAAAAGGAATGCTACATCTGGGAACTGTTCCATCATTCGACATTCGTCATCATTGATGGCTCGACATAATGACATGTCCCACTATGTTTCGTTACGTCTAACTCATCAGGGCGCCGACTGAGCCTGAACTCACTCTGACCATGAATAGTGTAAACAATATAATTGTGCGACCATTACATCGCATCAACCGTAAACGCACAATTATATTGTGTCAACTATTCATGTTTTGCAAAACACGATAGTATCAAATGACATATGTTTTGCTTGCCATGCATGCATGATGGCGGTAAGAGAGCACCGCTCGTCTATGGTAAATACTTCACATTATATTCTTCGGAATTAATTGAAGGTCAGAGTGAGTTCAGGCTCTGTCGTTGCCCTGATGAGTTAGACGTAACGAAACAGAGTGGGACACGACATTATGTCGAGCCATCAATAATGACGAATGTCGAACGATGAAAGAGTTCCCAGGTGTAGCATTGCATTTGTTTGTTATATTTCCTAGGTGTCTCTCGCACAATTATATTGTGTCAACTATTCATGTTTTGCAAAACACGGTAGTATCAAATGATATAATTTAAACGAGTTAAAGTTCAATTCTGTGAATACGGGCCTAATAGAAAGTATTGCTTAGTGAGAGCTGAACGTTTACTGTGAGTAGGCAAATACATATTATCTTCATCTCTTGATGGGGAACAAACAGTAAAGGGTAGACGTTTAACGGGAAACAAAGGGCAATTGCTTTACCTACCGGATTAAAACAAATTGCTTTACCTACCGATTAAAACAAAATGCTTTACCTACCATTAAAACAAATTGCTTTACCTACCGGATTAAAAAAAATGCTTTACCTACCGGATTAAAACAAATGCTTTACCTACCGGATTAAAACAAAATGCTTTACCTTCCGGATTAAAACAAATTGCTTTACCTACCGGATTAAAAAAAATGCTTTACCTACCGGATTAAAACAAAATGCTTTACCTACCGGATTAAAACATAATGTTATCTTAATATTGAATTGTTCAAAGTCACATGATTATCACTTATATCCATTATCTCGATCTTAGCCTTTAAAATTTAGACAGAATCGAATAGACAAAGTCTATCTTAGATAAAACACGTAACAAGTGTTTTGTCCCCTTCAAATTTTTATGATTTAAGCTCCTACGTTTAAATGGGACCCTGCGATTAATCTTATACAATAATAATTTTAATTTTTTAACTTACAAGTACGTTACACTTAAGATGTCTTAATTTTAATCCTTGGGGTTCTCCCTGCGTGGTATCTACCCATGGGCAGACACTACGCAAAAAGGTATCTGTAAAAAGGTCCGCAGGATTTTTTATTGGGGATCAAACCTTCAATAATCAATCATGTACTGCGGGTTTAGTGTTCAGCACCATTTGACATAAGTGATAGATAGGAGTCCAGCTAACCACAGGCATGAAGATTCGCTTAACTAAATTATAATGCCTTAATTATCTGTAATATTTGATGTATCCTTTAGATATAAGCTCCTAATGAAATGATTACTAGTTTAATCATTTTTATAGGTTAATAAGTTTTTATGGAAAAATGCGAGATAATAACCATTAAATTTATAATAATTTGCTGTGAGGATCAATCCAATTTATCTGATTTTCCAGGGGGGCAAGTGCCCCGTTTGACCCCCCTCCCCCCTGTGGACGCCCATGTATCTACCCATGGTTCTTACCATATCCACGAATTCATCACAGAAAAGTAACCCGGTAAGCAAGGGAATAGTGTGACTTGATGAAATGTACATCCTATAATAATAGAATCATCAACCTATTTTTGTAGCATGATTGTAACGAATAGGTATTTTATATCTATATTCTAATTATTTGACAAACACGGCTTTTACGTGTAAAGGTTATGTTTGAATAGTTTACTAAACTTAAACATGGCAATGGCAAGCTTGCATTAGAAAATACCTGGCGTTCCTCTTATCAGTGTCAAATTAGCTTACAATTTTAAGCACACAGGTCACGTACCCTGGGACTATCTTTAATCTTTTGAACTTGTTGTATTTAAGTGAAAAACGCCAAAGAGCATGGCTAAATATGGCGGTATATTGTTTCATCGAATGTCGTATTTGTGAACGTGTTTTTTTAATAAGCCTAATTTTATGATGGAAAATGTTAAAAACGGATTGCATCAAAGGTCGGGTTTCTTAATCATTTAAATTTTTAAGAACCCACTAAGAATTTAAAATTATAATAATATCGTTATTGTTCTCTTAAAACATTGAAATTGACAAAAATAACACATAAAACAATACAAATTCATAAAAAATATAAGTACAATTTATAATCAATTTATACAATTTAATTAATACTAATTTATTTTATAATTATATTTATATAAATTAATTTTATTTTAAAGAATGGGAACAAATTTAATACATTTGTCTACGTAGCTTAACTACTTCTTACTTATAAATTATTGCGCATAGGCTTAATTTTTGTGCATGGAATTATCCTTACTTAGACAGTAGGTATTCCAGCTGCCTCAGCTCAAGTAGGAATACTACTACAGATATTCACTGGACACCTCATATGTTTACATAACTCATTGATACAGGTCTGTGACTACAAATCTCCCAGTCCGATCCATATAGGGTTGAGACCCACCTTGGTCTTGAGACCCTGTCATTCAGCGCGTCAGTCAGTTCTTATCCGGTGACCTTTTGTTTCTAAATCTGAGATTTTTATTGTGTTAAGGTCTTTAATATAATTTTATTTCCTATATTCATCTGTTTTTATTAGTGATTTTCCTGAGTAAACTGGCTCATGGGATGGTTGGGTATCTAAGTAAGCGTTCAAATTATACATATATATATATATATATATATATATATATATATATATTCTTGATCGTATATATATATATATGTATATTCTAGATTTATATGATATATATATTATATATATATTATATATTATATAATATATATATATATATTCTTGATCATTGATTCCCCTAAATCCTTTAAAAATTTCAACCTCTTCCCTTACCCTCCTCCATGGCCATAACCTCTTAAGCTCATTTTTCTTTGAAAATTTGTTAAAAGGGAAATAAAGATTTATTATTATTATTATGAGAGGATGAGTTGAGTATATGTTTATTTTGTGGAATAGACATGCGCACTTCCTTTGAAGTGCGCATAAAATTTATTTGAATCCATAAAATATTGAATAACAATTATTAAGTATTAATGCCTCAGTCCATGGGCAGATTTCAACAATCCATGTCTAATTCAGTGCAACATTTCAGAGCTGAAATGTTGAAATAGCAACAGGAATGATTCCACCTGTTACCAACTTACTAATTTGTAACGTATTAAGTAACTGTCTCTCGGGATCTCCTTCTCTATTTGACCTATTGCAAGAGCTGTTAAATAATATCAAGTATTACATGAATTTCAGCTCCCACCCATATTTCATTTTGTCTGTATTTATGTTCTGAGATAATTGTTTTTATTGACTGTTACTAAAGATTTAATTTCCGTTTTGTTGGCAGGTACGTCTATTGGTTGTTTCTAAATAATATAAGCTGGAGAGTATTGTAAGTAAATAATAATTAGTCTCATTGCATTTAACGCCTCGCACCGATCTGGTGTCATTGATTTAAGCTGCGTTCACTCGTGCAAGTGTTTCTACGTCAAGAATATTCGCGATTCATAAAAACCGTTGCAGCGCCGCCGTCGCTGATAGGAAATTGATGACGAAAGGGTGATCTTTGTTGAAGTTTTTTTTTGGTTTTTCTTAACCAAAAAACCTGTGACATGAGCATCCCTAAACACCTTTTTATAATTAGTGGAATGCCAATTAATTTTCTACATACCTGCCATAGTGAGCAAAGGGAAGTAATTAATCAAGTTTATTGGTCGTTTTCAGGACATACAACAGACTATAGAATCATATTGATTGAATTTGTTTTATTTATTAGACGATGATGATTATTTTGTTACGTCACTCCTTCGCTGATGACTCGGGACCACTTACTGGAGCGTAATTGTCTACTGGGATCCTCGGTTTTATAGCGATGACCTCTGTTGTAGTTATAATTGCTAATTAGTATCCTCAGACACTTCTTGACTTTCCATATTAAGAAAATAATTAAAGACGGAAAGGAAATAAAAGACGGAAATAAGCATTAGACGAGTGCTGTTGAAAAAAGTGGGATTCGTAATTCTGTGCTGTTATTGGGATTCAATGTATTTGCTGTGTGTAGAATAAATATCTTCCTTACTTGTTGTATTACTAATTATTTCACATATAACTTAAATTTTTACTGATAATTTTTACTTCTCTTCATTTATATCGTAGTTATATAGGAAAAGTATTGTTTGCATAAAAATTCGAAACCGGGATGTCACCGGAATTATCCGTTTCAGGCGATTTTAAAGCCTCCTGAGTGGTTTTTGCAAAGTTGTCTGTCTGTATGTGTGTGTCTGTTATCATCATAGTGCCTAGTGTATTTATGCTAGAGTTAAAACTTTTTTCAAAAATCATTCTACCGCTGTAGTTGGGCACTTCGGAAAATCTTTTTGTTATGACGTCATTAATCCGCAATAATGAATCAGCAAAAGTTTCGAAAAATCATAAAACGAGAAAAAAATGATGCGATCAGATTGAGATTTGGCACGCGTGTAACCATGTATAAGACTAACATATGTGCTAAGTTCCATCTCATTATCAGAATTAGTTGAAATTTTATCAAATCACTTGTGTACGTTTTTTAAAAAATTGTACAAAAGCAGAAAACAACACAATTAATTTGAAATTTAGTACAAGTGTATACCATTACATAATAAATAAATACATTAAGTTTCGTTTTAATATGACAAATATATCTATGATTTTTGTTGGATCATAAAAGTTTAGACGCTTTGAGCGTGGTCAGTGATGTATGGGTGACCGCTGAGGATAAAACGAATGTATTTAATATCTGAGGGTACTCGCTTTGAGCGAGTCAGAAGTAGAGAGGATGAGCGTAGCAAATTCGATGTGGTTAGGAAAAGATCCGAGGCACCCCGTACCTGATTTTTCACTTATTGTTGCAATACTACGATAAATACTGTAAAATGTTATTCATAATGCTTAAATTACTTGTTTGCAAGGGAAAATTCAGAGTGTTTAGTTATCAATATGCCAAACGTTCCGCTAATTTTCCTTTCCGCTTATTTTAAAGATAATTCTGGCAAGGAGTTCCGAATGCCGAGCGGATCTCCATTGCAATACTATCTACCTTGTTCCACAATGTAGCAACAAGCACTGGGAGATACGGTTTATAACAGACACGAACACATACACACTCTCACACACATACAGATAACTTTGTGAAAACCACTTAGGAGGTCTTAAAAATACTTGAAAACGGATAATTCTGTTGACATCTTGGTTTTGGATTTGTAAATATTACAAACAAAACACTTTTCCTGTATATACCAAGGATCTTGAATAAAGGGGATGACGCATTAAGGAACATTTCTGACCCCATGGGAGCAAACTTACCTTCCCCTTGGTTATAATGAAAAAAAGGCGCTAAACCCAGGTTATGTTGCAAGGTTATCGAGTTTGCTTCTAAACGTTCTTCTGAGCTTCTCGTGATTGTTACATTTGTGGTGCTTGTTAAATTTTTAATTTGGGCCTATACTTTGCCACTTCAGTGAGTGATAATTCAAGCGTGTTTTGTTATAACCTTCTCAAGCAATAAACAATGGGAAACCATTGAGAGGTAAGTTTGCCTCTAAATTTTAAGACCTGCGCTGTTATAAGAATTCTGAGCATGCCCGCAGTTTGTAAGCATGTGGTTTTTGACGTGTGTTTCGTGTTGAATTCTCTCTATTTTTTTGGTTTTCGGTGGGGTCACTTTTTTGCATGGCAAATTAACTTAGTGCGTCATCCCCTTTATTCAAGATCCTTGATATATATACCTACGGTATAAAGAAGGAAAAGTTAAAATGCATAACTGAAGTAGGTTTAGATAGGTCATGATGGCTCGTATAATAACTAGGTCAGGACGAGAGCCTGAGGCAGCGGACCGGATGGCTTGCTAAGTAGCTTTCATTATAATTAAATCTCCTCTCTTGGAATCATTAATCAATCCACTTGACTCGGCGAGTTGTTTTGTTGCTTATTGTGGTGGTCTTTTGTTTTCTAGCTATTTTAAGACTTCTCTTTCTTCTACTTGGGTTTTTAGTTAATTGTGTTGTAGAACACTAAAAGTTTGTACTCTGCGTCGAATAGGTTGGAGAGATGTAGTTCATAGGATACCCTTTGGACCACTGCTTTTAAAATTAATTGTGTTAATAGTTACTTTGGTTTGATGAGATTTATTACATAAAGGTATATACTTGTACCAAATTTTTGGTACAACTGGATTATTTGTCCAGTTGTACTCAATTGGATTATATTCCGATTATTTACAATTTTTTTTATTTCTCTTCACTTGCTGCATTTCCTCAGTTAAGCGCCTTCTATTCTTGATCGAATTTCTATGAAATAAAGTTCTATAGGAAGTTGTTGTTGCCGCGAAAGCTCTTTTTTATTTAGTTTTTTTTTCATTTCCTTAATTATTCCGTGTGTATATAGGGTAGGGATATTGTGTTTGCAAAAATATCCGAAACCGGGATTTGACATGAATTATCCGTTTTAGGCGTTTTTAAGATCACCTAAGTTGTTTTGACAAATTTGTCAGTCTGTATGTGAGTGTGTCAGTTATTATTATATCTCCCAGTTTTTTACATAAATCAATTTTAGGTCTAATTGTGCTATTTCTAAAATATGTTTTCATGGTGTCATTAACCCACGATAATACTCAGCAAAAGATTGGAAAATTCATTAGACGCGGAAAATTTTGTTGATCGGTTTGAATTTTGGCACGCATGTAGCTATATATATAAGACTAACAGTACTTGCATTTTATTATCAGCATTAGTTAATTTTAATTAGTTAGTTATTAAAATTATTTTAATTCTTAATTTAAATTTATTTAAATTAATAAATTATTTTAAATAAATTTTAACATTATTTAAACTTTAGTTTAAATTTAATTATTAGTAATTATTTAACGTTAGTTAAATAATTTTAAAAATAACTAACTAATTTTAATTAGTTAATTAATTTTAATCATTAGTT
>JACMZG010000002.1:27767501-27770001 GCA_018340805.1 Microvelia longipes | reverse complement strand
CTGGGTTCACATCCTGGAAGGGTCCATAATTTTTTATCGTTTTTAGCGAATTTCCTTTGGAAATTCGACTAATGGGATAGGCGTCATGGCGGAATTCGAACCTCGGACCACGACACAAATCCGTTTCAGAGGTCCCTAATGACGAAAAAAATACGTTTCGCGAGACTTTATATAATATATATATATATATATATATATATATATATATATATATATATATATATATATATATATATGTATATAGTATATACGTATTTCTAGACACTTTCTTGTAAACACTCTATCTTTCGAACGGATTAATATTTTTTAACCAAACTTGGTACAAAAATCAACCTTGGGGAGGACACGAACTCTATTGAAAACCAGGTTTTTGTGACGTCATTAACCCGGTTTGCTGAGTCAGCGAATTTTCAAAAAATCGGCAAAATTCAGGGTTAATATTTTTTGCCGCGAAAAAGGTCAATATTTATGTTTTTTGAGACGCTGAATCGAATGAAACCGGTCCGAAGTCAATACGACCACTCTAAGTGACCTAAAAATTAAAAAAACCATTGTAAATCACCGAAAACCAAAATTTTGGTCAATAAAAAATAAAAATAAATTTCGAGTAGGGTGTCGTTTTCTATGTTTTTTGGGCCTCTGAGTTGAATGCCAGTGGTCCGGAGTCAATACGACCACTCAAACTCAGGGTACCTGGGTTCACATCCTGGAAGGGTCGAAAAATTTTTATCGTTTTTTTTTTACTTAATATAAGTTTACAACTAGAAAATAATTCTGGCGCGGTGATCCGCATGTCGGGCGAATTTCCTTTGGATGTGAGCACTCAAACCCAGAGTACCTGGGTTCAAATCCTAGTAGGGACATTAATTTTTTATCGTTTTTTTTACCTAATATAAGTTTACAACTAGAAAATAATTCTGGGCGGTGGTCCGCATGTCGGGCGAATTTCCTTTGGATGCGTGTTTCCGTGCTTTTACATTATATAAGTTTACAACTACTAAATAAATTATTACGCCGCGGTGGTCCGCTGTCGGGCGAATTTCATGTAGAATGCGTGTTTCCGTGCTAAACAATCCATTTTTGCTTATGCAAGAACCATATCTATAGCGTGGTCCCGGTTCATGCTTTAGAACCTAAGCAGTTACTCAATTGTCAAGCACTGCTCGTAACTCATTTTGTCTGTATTTTCCAAAGGAAATGCGCTAAAACCTTTAAAGATAACTAACTAAGCTTAAAGATAAGTAACCAAGCTTTAAACTAATGCAAATAATAGTGCGTACTTCTTATTTTAGAAGTACAACGTGAAGTAATCACGCAGTTGCAGAACAACTGCGCATTTCCTTTGGAAAATACAGACAAAATGAGTTACGAGCAGTGCTTGACAATTGAGTAACTGCTTAGTTCTAAAGCATGAACCGGGACCACGCTATAGATATGGTTCTTGCATAAGCAAAAATGGATTGTTTAGCACGGAAACACGCATTCTACATGAAATTCGCCCGACAGCGGACCACCGCGGCGGAATTATTTATTTACTAGTTGTAAACTTATATAATGTAAAAAGCACGGAAACACGCATCCAAAGGAAATTCGCCTGACATGCGGACCACCGCGCCAGAATTTTTTTACTTAATATAAGTTTACGACTAGAAAATAATTCTGGCGCGGTGGTCCGCATGTCGAGCGAATTTCCTTTGGATGCGAGCACTCAAACCCAGAGTTCCTGGGTTCAAATCCTAGTAGGGACAATAATTTTTTATCGTTTTTTTACCTAATATAAGTTTACAACTAGAAAATAATTCTGGCGCGGTGGTCCGCATGTCGGGCGAATTTCCTTTGGATGCGTGTTTTCGTGCTTTTTACATACATAAGTTTACAACTACTAAATAAATAATTCCGGCGCGGTGGTCCGCTATCGGGCGAATTTCATTTAGAATGCGTGTTTCCGTGCTAAACAACCCATTTCTTGCTTATGCAAGAACCATGTCCATAGCGTGGTTCCGGTTCATGCTTTAGAACCTAAGTAGTTACTCAATTGTCAAGCACTGCTCGTAACTCATTTTGTCTGTATTTTCCAAAGGAAATGCGCATAATCATCCAGTTGTTGTACAAAACTATGCCTCTAAAATTAGAAGTACGCACTATTATTTGCACTAGTTTAAAGCGTAGTAACTTATTTTTAAGCTTAGTCAGTTATCTTTAAAGGTTTTAGCGCATTTCCTTTGGAAAATACAGACAAAATGAGTTACGAGCAGTGCTTGACAATTGAGTAACTACTTAGGTTCTAAAGCATGAACCGGAACCACGCTATGGACATGGTTCTTGCATAAGCAAGAAATGGGTTGTTTAGCACGGAAACACGCATTCTAAATGAAATTCGCCCGATAGCGGACCACCGCGCCGGAATTATTTATTTAGTAGTTGTAAACTTATGTATGTAAAAAGCACGAAAACACGCATCCAAAGGAAATTCGCCCGACATGCGGACCACCGCGCCAGA